>CM053620.1:4032805-4064858 GCA_028646535.1 Procyon lotor | reverse complement strand
GTGGGACTCAGTCCTAGGACCCTGAGATCCTGACCTGAGCCAAAGGCAGATGCTTAACCAACTGAGCCACCCAGGTGTCCTAGATAAACTCTTTCTATCTGCAGTGCTTTATATACTGCCCCTCTTCACCGGACATCCTGGTCATGCTACCTAAGGTCCTGTGGCTCCTATAGCATATATTCCATTCTCTCTAGCAGGCCCAGCCCTTGCTCAGGTTAGGCTGAGAGTCAACTCGTGGTGTTGGTCTGGTAGCCAGCAGGAGAGGTGGGAGCATTGTTTTGTTAGGCACCTACCTACCCCATTTGAGGTTTTGCTTATTCTTCAAACAAGGGAAGGGGACTGTCTTCCTACAAGAGGGAGGAGGACACTTCAGGAAGCCTGGAAAGTTCAGTGGGATCTTAGGGTTAAAGGTGACCAAGTGCTTCTTCCCAGATAACCCCACCCCAAGTCTTGCATCCTACTCCTTCCCATCAGGCTCCTGATTTTGGTGTAGGAATCCACTCTTCTCCAAAGTTCTTCCACAGTTCAGTTCTGTGTATTTTCTTCAGCTTTCTTTTCATGCTGAAGAAGATTGGGGTTTCTTTAAATACTGCCAAGGAGGCTCTCTGACATAATTTGCTCTAAATTGTTGAATGACTGCCCCGAGGCTGTCATTTTTCTTTTCAATGCATTTGTGGCATTTAGCAAGAGCCACCCAAATTCACAATCTTGATAATTACTATCTCTGATTCCTCCTCTCCAACACTAGCGATGTTGCACAAGCCAGTGCATCCCTTCCACCGATAGCCTGTCCGAGGTGAAAGTCTTAGCATTTGTGCCCATGTGCCAGGGATAGCTGATGCTCCATCTCACCAGCGATAGGCTCCTTATTGCTAGGCAACCAATCAGTGAGTCAACTCCAGAATCTCTTCCTTTGAGTTTGGTTCTTTTTTTTTTTTTTTTTTTTAAAGATTTTATTTATTTGACAGTGAGAAACACAGCGAGGGAGGGAGCACAAGCAGAGGGAATGGTAGCAGGAGAAGCAGGCCTCCTGCTGAGCAGGGAGCCCGATGCGGGGCTCGATCCCAGGACTCTGGGATCACGACCTGAGCCGAAGGCAGACGCCTAATGACTGAGCCACCCAGGTGCCCCTTGAGTTTGGTTCTTAAGACTGCTCCTTATACCAACTCTCTTAGGTCAGTGTACAAGGCAGAATAATGGCCCCAAAGATGTCCCTGTACTAATCCTCTGTACTAGTCCCCTGTCCTAATCAGCAAGTTACCTGACATGGGAAAGAGGACTTTGCAGATATAATTAAGTGAAGGGTCTTGACATGAGGAGATTATCCAGGATTATCCAGCTGGGACCAATGTACTTATAAGAGTCATTATAAGAGGGATGCAGTAGGGGTCAGAGTCGGAGAAGGTGATGTGACAATGGAAGAGAAGGTTGCAGTGATGCAAGGCCATCAACTGAGGAACATAGGTGCCTTACATTGGAAAAGGCAAAGAATGGGCTGTCCTTGAGAGTCTGTAGAAGAAACACAGCCCTCCCAACATCTTGAGCTCAGTGAGATCTAGGTCAGATTTCTGCCCTCCAGAAAGATAATAAATTTGCATTGCTTGAGCTGCTAACTTTGTGTTAACTTACCACAGCAGTGATAGGGGATGAATACAGTTGGGTTCCCTAGGAGCAGAGCCTGCATCAGGGATTTGGGTATACAGCATCTATAGAGAGAATGCTCTCAGGAGATCCCTGTAGGAGACTGAGGAAGACAAGATGAAAAGGATCAATAAGCAAGAGTGTGGCCCTGTGGCCTCGGCCTTGCACAGAAGTTACACAGCAGAGTTATTCTCTCTTAAGGCAAGGATGCTGCCCTTTGATTCTGGTTTCGGGCAGTCATTGGCAGCCCCTGGGTTGGTGACGGTAGTGGACTGGGGTGAGGCAGCATGGCCCCTTCTAGATGACATGACCCTTGTCAGCAAAGCTTTTCTCTGAGAAGGGAGGAAATGTGACTGGCTGTCAGCCAACACAGCAGCTGGGCAGGGGTGCACAGTCCTGGTAACGGAGACCCTTATACCGTGCAGAACTCGTACAGTCCAGTGAGACTACCTGATATGCCAGACCAGA
This sequence comes from Procyon lotor, assembly GCA_028646535.1. Taxonomy (NCBI): domain Eukaryota; kingdom Metazoa; phylum Chordata; class Mammalia; order Carnivora; family Procyonidae; genus Procyon; species Procyon lotor. Next base: position 4,062,749 of record CM053620.1, on the reverse strand, counting down.
GAAATTATAAAAAGAATGTCATCATTGGTGGCTTTCCTAGCCTGATTGCTTTGGCCCCCAAATGCAGGCTCGTTCTGACTTTCACAGAAGCAGCAAAGTGAATTCAGCTGCCTAGTAACCAGTTACTTGGTGGCTTTGCAGATTTCAGCTGTTTTTATTGAATTTTTCCAGCTTCTGTTTTAGTTTATCCAAGCAACCTTGGGTTGCCCTAGTTGATTGGTGGTCTTGCAGTTCGCATCAGGCCACTGGCACTATCGCGTCTGAGTGAGAAGCCCCTTGAACTAATTGACTCGCCAGGGGATTTTTGGCTGGTCTGGGACCCCTGGGACCTCCAGGGGGGCAGCGCTGGTGCTTGAATACTAACTGTCAGTCTGTCACCTGACTTGATCAACACAGGAAGTGGGGCACCAGTAACTAGTCTCCAGTGGAGATAGGATTTCAGCCTTAATTATTTTACCCCTTGACGGCACAATGAACTCTTCCAAACTGATGGAAAATGGGATTCTTCACTGAGCCGCATCATGCCCCAGATCCGTAATTTGATACAAAAGCTCCACACAAATTGAAATTAAAATGAATTTTAGATGCTTCCTCCCATCAAAGCAGTTTGCACCAGCAGGCTCCTCTCTTTCATGCGTTTGCTGTAGAAAAGGAGGAACCGGGCAGCTCTGCTGTTAGTGACTGTGGAAGTAACACAATCTCCCTGCTTGTCAACTGCAGGCAAGAAAATGAAATAAAATGAAAACCAATTGGAGGTCTAATTATCCTTTTCAAAATGACTTCATCCTGTAGCGTGGCCCACTGAATACATAAAAGACACCTTTCTTTTTCTTTCTTCTTTTCCCCTTGGGTATTTGGGGCCACACTAACAGAGGGGTCACACTGGGATTCGGGAGATGAGGCACTCAGGGCTCGAGTCTAATTTACCTGCTTTATAACGCCTACAGAGGGAGTGGCTTTCTGCCAAGCATTGTCGAAGCACTCCTCAGATAGTGACACATTTATTTCTCATAATGACTCGATGAGGTAGGTACTGATATTGTTGCTATTCTAGAGAAAGCTAAGGAACAGAGAGGTGAAGTGATTTGCTCAGAGTCACACAGCTTAGAAGCAGCACCAGAGTTGGAATTCGAACCTGGGTGGTCTGGCTCCAAGTTCAGGATCTTAATACACTGTGTTCTTCTTTGTAATGAATCTGGATGGAGTTTGGCTTTCACAAGGAAAACAAAAATCTCCCATCTGTCCTCCTTGGGAGGGCAGGCCTTTGGTCACAGTGGGGGCAGGAGAGCAGATCCAGGTGTGTTCACGGCACATCCCAAGGGTCATCCTTGGATGCGAAGCCCCCCCATATCCTCATTCACAAAAGGGTCCCATTATGCACACTGTTCTGCTCTAGCTTCTTCCTTTCAACATGGCAACTCGTGGTGGTGACCCTCTTGCTTACATCTGCCTCACGTTTACTGTGTACACTAGCCATAATTTAAGCAGGGTGCTGCTCCCAGATACTAGGTTTTTCCAGATTTTCTGTCGATAAGAGCATTGTTGTGATGAGTATCCTTAGCCAGGTTTGATTTTGTAAATTTATTCCTGGGGCAGATTCCTAGCTGCGGGATTGCTAGGATAAAGGGCATACATAGTTTTAGGGGGTAGCTCTTACCTCATTGCTCTCCACACAGTTTGTTCCAGTTCATACTGTCCCCCAAAGTGGATGGAAAGCACCTTTCCTTGCCAGTACTGTGTATCAGGAAACAAACATTGCCTGTGTGATAGGTGAAAAATGCTATCTTGTTATTGTTTTGATTAATTATGAGTTCAGCTAAGCATCTCTTCATCGCCTATTGGCTATCTGTATTTATTTTTCTGTAAACTGCTTACTTGAATGCTTTGTCCATTTTTTTTCCAGTTGAGTTCTTTATCTTTTTCTTACTGATTTGTAGACACCTCCTTCATTTTTTAAAGCCTTGGAGGGCTCTAGCTCTTTAGTTTATAGCTGGCCTTGTACCCTAGCCTGGAAAGACTTTGGTTGAACTAACTTTCCTCCTTCTTTTCCTTTGCTTTTCTCCCCTTTAATCTTTATTTCCGAGTACAGTGCTATGCACCCTGTGGACACAATAAACATGTGCTGATTGACTGTTTTATTTATCTGATTTTTATGGCTTCTTTCCTCTGAAGAGCTCCACAGACTTTATAGTCATTAACTCGATAACCCTCAAAGCACTCTAGTGTGGCAGCTGTAATTACTGTCGGGGTTTTTGAGATGGTGCAACAGAAGAGCCAAGATTCTCCAGAATCTCTGAGGGCCTCAGAAGGGGTTTGGGGGGAGTTCGGCCCCTTCACAAGCTCTGGACCAAAAGAGTATATAAAAGGGTCCCGGTCAGAAGGATTGCATATTGGTGGTGGGTGATCCCTGGGTCTACAAAGATTTCTTCAACCCCCTTCTCTGCTTTTAGAGGGAAGTAAGACTGAATAGCAGTTATGTGTGCCTGGTTCAAGTCCCTGTTTGTTTTCTCAACAACTGTGTGGTGATGGATGCTAACAGTAACTGACGTGTACTGGGCTCTTCTTTTCTGCTAGACCACATGCCAGACAGTTTTCATGCACTGCCTCACTTGGGCTTCAGAGCAATTTTGTGATGTGCTGAAAGGTTAAGTAACTGGCCAGCAATGCATGGAACTAACTGTTGCTGTTTGTAGTGGGTTGAATGGTGGCCCCTGAAAGATGTGTCTACGTCCTCATCCCCAGAACTTGTAAATATGACCTTATTTGGAAAAAGAATCTTTGCTGATGTAATCAAATTAAGGATCTTGAGATGAGATTATCCTGGAATATTTAGGTGGGCCTTAAACCCAATCACAAGGACCCTTATAAGAAGCATGCAGAGGACATACAGACACAGGTGAAAAGAAGGCCATGTGAGCAGTCAGTCTCCTGGACTTTTGTCATGTGGTTACCTATGAATTAGCTATTTTCAGTTCTTTCTGTGCACCTCCCTTTGTTTTATTTTTAATACTGACAATACTTATTGTAAACTTATCTTTTTATACTTGTTATTAACTTAGAGTAAACCCTACTTATAACCTTCCTAGAGCCCTCCTAAGTTTGGTGATGCATATGGAGGACTCACAGGACTCAGGATATAGTTGGACTCATGGCTGAGACTTAGTGCAGTGAAAGGATACACAACAAAATCAGCAAAGGGAAAAAGTGCATGGGGAGAAGTCTGGAGGAAAACAGACACAGGCTTCCAAGAGTCCTCTCCCAGAGGAGTTACACATGATGTGCTTGATACCCCCAACAACAAGTTGAAACAACATGTGTGAAGTGTTGTCTACCGTGGAAAATTGTTAAAGACCCAGTGCTCATGGGTTTCACTGGAGGCTGGTCACACAGGGACCTTCTGTATAGTATGTACCAAAATTCCAGACTCCCAGAAGTAAAGCAGATGCTCAGCATGAACCATATTGTTTGTACAGTTTAGGAGTGGTGGGTACCTTTATCAGTTTTGGAATGGGGGAACCCTCCTGAGGTCCAAGTTCCTAGATGCCAGTCAAGGGCCAACCTTGCAAGTAGAGCTTTCTAAGGATAGCATTCTCCACTTAATCTTTGCCAAAAGGCCGAGAAGCGATCTAAGGAAAGCATTCTCAAGCCTGCTGTTTATTTTCTGCATGGCATGTGATAAAGATTAATTATTTCTAGGCATTATTTTATTTAGTATCTTACAGGATGGAGAGAATTATTATTCACAATTCAGAGATGAAGAAACTGAGGTTGTAGGTATTTAAGGACCTCATCCTAGACTGTCACTGGTAGATGAGAGCATAGGTATGTTGGAATAAAATCACTGTTCACTAAGTCATTCCCATTACAGGGAAGGGCTTTAGGGAAGAGAGAAGTTGTTCCAAGTGGCTCTTAACAGAGAGCATGTAGGCTGGGTTATGCTATAGCAATCCCCATATCTCAGTGACTTAAAATAATCCATTTTCTTTTCCACTCACGCCTCCTAGCTATCGCAGGTCAGACTGGGGTACTGTTCTGTGTTGTCCTCACTCTGGGACCCAGGTCAGACTGGGGTGCTGTTCTGTGTTGTCCTCACTCTGGGACCCAGGTCAGACTGGGGTGCTGTTCTGTGTTGTCCTCACTCTGGGACCCAGGTCAGACTGGGGTGCTGTTCTGTGTTGTCCTCACTCTGGGACCCAGCTAGTAGAATAGCCACTGCTGCCAGTCACTGGGGTTGGAGGAAAGCACAGGTGTGGATTGTGCTCTTACAGCTTCCAGGTGGAATTGTAATGTACGTCACGCTCATTGGCCAGCACAAGCCACGTGACCTCCCCTCGCTTCTCAAGGGGGTGGGGAAGGGCGATCCTAACAGGAATGCTCATTGAACAGCACCAAGGACTGCACAGCAGCCAGACAACATCGGCTTCTGGTTATTGTCCCTCTCCTCTAAACCCTCTGCTGAGCCATGCCCTTTCTTGATATAGGTACAATTGGAAATCTGGTCCCAGTGGTCTACAGGGTATACCTGGAGTCTAGCAGCAGTGTCATGTGTCTGCCTACTTTGTCCATAGACAGCAGACCCCATGCTAGAATGTATAACAATTAGTGTCTTTGGGGCTCCTCCTTTGCTAAGACTCTGTCTCACCCCTTTCCTTTGCCATTGAGCTGAAACCATCCCAAAACTGGAGCTGGAGAGAAACCTCCTGGCTCGATCAGGCTTTTTGAATCCCTGCCAAATGTCGCCTAGACATCTAAAACCCTGGGTTCCTTAAAAAAGAATTCCAGGGGTATATTTATTAGCAAGCATGAATTTCGACAGATTTTCATGTTCCTTCTCTTGGCAGGGGATGCAGGGATCTCCTGCCAGTTTCTGACAGCCTTGTCGCTAGGTGTTAAGTGAAAAACATCATCAGCCCGGTCTATTGATAGGTTCAAGTGACAGTGTATGTTGCCAATCTCAGCCAAGAATCACTTCTGACAATTTTCCCCTCCATCGTAGTGCTTGGGCAGGAACATCCCTCCAACCCCTTCCTCCGGAGTCTAAGACACTGTAACCATATTAAGGCTGCATATGTCTGCATGGCTGCAAGCAGTAGGTTTGCGGGGGAATTAAGCAGGGCATATGGCTTCCGGCGGGTTGCCTGGATCGCCGAAGCGTCACCCTGTGCCAAGCAGTGCTGTTGAAGCTGCTGTGCCTGGTGCTCCCGAAAAGAGGGGTTTCAGCCAGACTTGTTGATTAGTGCTCACTGAGGCTGCCAAAATGCTCTGCCTGTTTGGTGAGGCTGGCCCCTCTTGTGGACCACCCTCTCCCACCACCAGGGGATGGCAGTCACTGCTCGTCTCCAGTTCTCAGCCTGTAGGTTGGGCTGACACCCCTCTTCCCCTTCCAACTCTACTGTCGCCTGTTCCCTGTAATCCATGCTCTGTCAGGAGCTCAGAACGGTGTTTTCAGAATACAAAGCTGGTCATGGCCATAATTATAATAGTAGTAGTAGCAGTAGTATTAGTAGTAGTAATCATAGTAATAATAATACTAATAATAAAACTTTGCTAGATTCTCAGTGATGCTCAGTGAAAAACAAAATTCTCAGGATCCCTCCATGGTCCTGCCTGGCCCCTGCTCTCCTTTCCTGCCTCATCCACAATGACGCTCCTGCTTACTCTCCACGTTCAAGCCACACCAGGCTTCTTTAGGTTCCACTAAGGACCATGTCTGTCTCTTTCATGGGCCTTGCACATGCCCATTCCTTTACCTCCACCCAGGCTCTTCGTCCTAGTTCAGTGGTTCCCAACCTTGGCTGCACATTAGAATTGTCTGGGGTACAGGAAAGATATTCTTTTCTCTTTAACATGTATTTATTTATTTTAGAGAGAGAGAGAGTGGAGGTGGGGGGGCAGAGGGAGATGGAGAGAGAGAATCTCAAGCAGACTTCCTGCTGAGCATGGAGTCCGACGGAGGGCTTGATCCCATGACCCCGAGATCATGACCTGAGCTGAAACCAAGGTGTGGGTGCTCAGCTGACTTGAGCCAGCTGGATGCCCCAGAGGGATTATAGAAATACCAATGCTTAGGCCTACCACCAAAGATTTGAATTTTCTTGGTCTGGAGAGAGGCCTGGTAATCATTTTACGAGGGCCACATCTGGTTAATTGCTGGGCAGCTATTGGATCTCAGCTCTGTGGCTCTCTCTTCAAGGAAGATTTCCTAATATCCCTGTTAGGTCAGAGTATTCATATTCTACACTACTGAAGAATCACTTGCCCACCCTTCTTCATATTAAGAGGCTGAACTTTAGGTGCGCCTGGGTAGCTCAGTCTTTTGAGTGTCCAACTCTCATTTTGACTCAGGTCATGATCTTGGGGTGGTGGGATCAAGCCCTGCATCAGGCTCGGTGCTCAGCAGGGAGTCTGCTTGAGATTCTCTCTCACTGTTTCCCTCTGCCCAACCCTCCCCTCCCTCGCCCTGCACATGTGCTCTCTCTTTCAGTATAAATAAATAAATCTTAAAAAAAAAAAAAAAAGAGTCTAAGTTTTACACTTAATTGTGGGATAATTGGATTAATATCTCTCTTTCTTGGTGGACTTTAATCTTCATGTGGGCTATGGTTATGTATTATTTTGCTCACTATTGTAAATCCAGTGCTGTCACAGTGACTGATGCCTGAGAGGAGGTCGATAAATAATGGTAAAATAAATGAATGATTCTGGGGGCAGTTCCAAAATTTTCAGGGTGGCCCGTGTAATCCTATTTAGATTTAAGGACCATCAAGTAGATTTTTTTTTTTTTTAAAGATTTTATTTATTTGACAGAGAGAGATCACAAGTAGGCAGAGAGGCAGGCAGAGAGAGACGGGGAAGGAAGCAGGCTCCCTGCAGAGCAGAGAACCCGACGCGGGGCTCGATCCCAGGACCCTGAGATCATGACCTGAGACGAAGGCAGAGGCTTTAACCCACTGAGCCACCCAGGTGCCCCCCATCAAGTAGATTTTTAATGTTGCTTCTGGCTGGGGGCTTCTTCTCTGGTTAGTTGTGAGAATCCCAAGCAGTCTTTTTAGTGACACCAAGAGCAGTGACAGGGATAGGGTGGATCAGTGAGTGTGAAGTGGTGTGGAGTTGAGTCGGTGGGCTGGTATGAGTGGTGGTCAGATCCTACAAGGCAGAGGTAGAGGTGAAGCACTTACACGTGGAAGGAACGTTCTGGGTATAAAGACATGCCTTACTGTGAATAGCCCATGAATTAGGTGTCCAGTAAATTCAATATTCTGACCCAGAACTGTGTGCTTCCACTATTTCTGGAAAGGAAACAGGTATTCAAACTGGATGGATAAGGACATATGTGGTTTAGGAGGAATCAACACTTGAAGATGGGTGAGGATATCTCAAGAGAATGTGGAGAGCCACTGGATGAATTCAGAAGTCACAGGTCGCCACAAATTAGACGCCAGAGGAGACGATTTTCAGTTGAAATTGTGAAACTGCAGCCTGTATGTAGTCTTTGAGATATACAAGGGGCAGGAGAGTTGCCAGATACCTGTAGAGGGAAAATGTTCTCATTTTCCAGAAAGAGAAAAATGGTAGAATCTTGAAATTGCAAATAAGACCTTGTGGAAGGTACCAGGGAAAATTACAGGATTTAAGTAGAGGTTGTGATCATTAGAAAAGTAAGCAAGAACCACCAGACCTGCATGGGTTTGCTGAGAACCAGTCTCACTGAGCTGACATTCCTTCATCTTATAGCAAGGCTATTAGGTGGGAAGATCATGTTAAAAATATATATGTGGCCTATTTTGATTTCAGCGAGGCATTAGGTAATGTTTCCCCTGATATCTTTTTTCAGATAAGGTAGAGATTAGTTGAATCTGTAATTGACTAAACTGCCGTATCTGAGGAATACCTCGCTTTAGAGGGAGGCATCCCAGCATTGCCCTGACTTGTAAATCTGTCCTGTATCTTCTTCTCTCCCTTCTTTCTCTGTAGTTTTCCCTTGCACATCCTCTTCCCAGTACCTTTTCTCTGTGTGTCACTGATTCTCAGGTCTGTATTTCCTTACTTCATTTTTTTCTCCAAAACTACAGAACCACCTTTCCAGCTGGATATCCTGTTTATTTCAAACTAATCAGCCAAAATGGAACCCATTATCTCTCACTCCTTACCCCAAATTTCAGTCTTAACCTTTTTTAGGCAAGGGGAAATGAGGAATTTGCTCTGCAACCAGGCGTCAGGATCTTTCTTACATTTGGGCCTCTCTTAGTCTTTATTTTTGTTTCCGAGTAGACTGAGGAGAGGTTACACACCGTCACGATAATCACCACCCCTGTCACCATCACCGCGTCTACCACTGTCACCACCACTGCCCCCACCACCTCCACCTCCAACACCACAACCCTCTCACACTGCCAGACGGCCATCGCCGTGTTCAACACTGTCACCACTGGCAACACTGAAACAGTTTTTTGCAGCACCAGGGTGGGAAAACACATAGAGAAAACAGAGAGTAAAACTGAGACAAAACACATTACCAGTGTGTTCTGTCATTGGATCCCCACAACCCAATAAGGTAGGTACTACCCTTATTATCACTTCACAGCTGAGAAAGTGCAGTCACAAAGAAGTTTAGTCTCCAGCTCAAGATTATGCGGCTCACAAATTCAGAGCCCAGATTCTTATCACCTTCAGACAGTTCACCTGCAGAGCCCATACTCTGAACCATCGCTCCCTGCAGAGACAGCTCGTACATATAGCTTTCCTAATTCCTCAAAGAATTTTTAAATTTTGTGCCACTAAATACATCGTATCCTCATTGGTTGTGTAATTCATTGTTTTTGTGACTAGATGGAGCTTTTTAAAGGGCAGGGATTTTCCTTTTATTTATCTTAATACCTTTAGGGCCTAGAATTGTGCTTAGCATAGAGGTGAATGCTAGCCAGACGATTCCTGTGTTAAGTGGTTTGGATTTTATCAGGGTTCCTTTGCAGGGTTCCTTTGCAACAGAACTGCCTGGGAAGTTTAGAACTTGTTCTGAACATGTTTTAAGGCTTTATGCAGACGACCTGAATCCGTCTCTGGGAGTGGGGTTAGGTAATCTGTATTTTACACACATTCTCCGCTGATTTTTATATGCTCTCGTTTGAAACCCACTGTGGCCTCTTCCAGGGCTGAGATTCTGTCATGATGATTTTCATTTTGTTCACATAGGACACTAAAAGATGCCATGGAAAAAAACAGTTCTGGGAATATATTTCTAACAGCACTTGATTTCCGGGATTCTATATTCAGCTGTACTGTTTTTGTTGTAAGTTTCCTCAAATCTTTTGTGGAAAGAGCCAGGCTATATAAATCAATATGAATTAATAAAATTAAGCTATACTGTTTCACAAAGTCATCAGACAGTGGAAGCATCCATAACACTGCTGCCCTCATGGCCACTAAAACTCTGACCTACCACTGACCAGAAGGCATTTCTAGCAGAGGCAAGAATGGCACTGCGGGGCCGGGAGTTTTCTAAGTACCAGGGGGTCAAGCCATGTAAAGCAGATTACTTCCCCACTTTGTGTTCTCTTCCTGGAATCTTCAGATGTGAGATTGGCCTCATACAGAGATTCCTTACTCTGAAGTCAGCAGACCTGAGCTTTCTACGTCCTGTCGCCACTCTTTGGTCAAGTGGGTTACCTTTTCCGAGTTCATCTCCATATCAGAGAAATGACTGAAAAACCCTCTTTGGGATTTGTAAGGACTGGGAACAATGAATGCTAAAGACCCACATAGTTGGGACTTGTACAATGGGTATTGCTCTTCTTCCTCCTTTTACTATTATTTAAAACTTATAACAATCATAATTCTAATTTATTTTTACTCCTTTCCTCCAAATAATAAGAATGAAATAACTGGATATTTACTGCTGATGCTCTTGGAGCCTGATAGGCAGCATGATGATAAATTAAGACTTGTGTTACCTTCCAGAGTTAATAATTCATCTCCTTAAAAGGTCCCTCAGGGAAGCTCCAACCATGCATTGGCTATCCCCACATATTATCTGTATTTTTAGCCATAGACATACGGCATGGAAATTTTGAAATAAACCTGTGAGGGAGATTGCAAAAAATGGCCACAGTATACTCCTTGTGATTTGACTTTGTGATTCTTTCCGTCGAGAACTGGTATCAGGAATTTCCCATCTGTGGAAATTCTGGGAATCTGGGCTTGATGTGACCTGGTTTGGCCTATACAGTGAGTTGGGAGTGATATTGTGCCAGTTCCAAGCCTAGGCCTTGCACTCTTGGAAATTTGTCATGGTCATGTGGCAAGAAGGATCACCTGGATGGTCAGATGGATGGGAGACCTATGGCCCAGTAACCTCTGAAATCCTTTCAATGGCTAGCCAACTACCAGATACATGAGTGAGGCCATCCTAGGCCAGCTGGTCACCAGACAAGCTGCCAGCTGCCCACAGACTCAGTTCCCTTCTTTGTCTTCTTGATGCTCTATGTGAATCCGAGTCATGGATGAGTTCATGTTAATCCCATGATCTTACCATTTTCAATTATTTACCCATAATGTAGGTATACAGATGCTGGGAACCTAAGTGGTTAAGAGGCTCCTATATTCTGCTTTTAGCCTCGGAAGTTGTGAGCTAACAGCATTCTTCCATTACTTATTCATTGTATAAGTTCGTATTATGTATCAACCAAAGTATTGAGTGCCATGTTACCTCTAAAGCTACATTTCCCGAGTTTTTAAATTGGACCTTGTTGACTTGCTTTTGTGTCATGACTGTCTTACGTGACAAAGTGTTAGGGTAAAGTATTGCTGAGTCCAGGTTGGTTTCTAACTTGCCTGAAGATTATGATACAAACTCTGGGAAAAGACATCCTAAAAAATATAAGAGAGGGAGGACCAGGTCATGTTCTCATCATATCCCACTCACAGTGGCTTCTGTAAGTGTTTGTCTGGCTCAACCTATTAGGAAAACTTTCAGGCAGATTGAATCCTGCCTGCGTAACTTCTGAATCTCAAACCAAGTACAAAATATTTCTTCAGTTATTCAACTCTGACCCAGCTGCAGGGACACATGTGATGAGTTAATTTTCTCATGAGTAACTGCACTTGAAGCTACACCCTATCGCAGCCTCTCCCACAGTAGGTGGGATCACAGCCCAGAATGGAGTATCTGAGATCTTCGGCGTATCATCTGGAAGAAACTTTTGTGGAAACTGTCTTTTCTGCCATTTGTAGTTTGCAATAGCCAGTCCAAAACAACTTGGATTGACTACCAGGGGAATAGTGGGGTGGACACTTCTAGGAGCTTAGGTGTGATTTTACGTTTTACCGCATTGTAAATCAGGAGGCAGATGAAGACAACAGTAAGTTATGTTATATTCCTTCACCTTATTGGAGGATTTAGTACACCTTGGAGCAGCAGGCTTCGGTAGACCTTGAGTCAGTCTGACTGCTGATAGTAAGGCAAGGGCATGAGGATTGTCCAATCCAGGATGGCAGGTTAAATAAGCACAGCTTTTTAAAAAATCTTTCTTCAGGGGAATATCTTTCTTCAGTGGAACTGCTCCTTTTAGGATTCTTTCAACAAAGACCCATTCATGCTATCATGACCTCTTGACTGAATGGTTGCAAAAGCTTTTTAACAGGTCTCTGATTCTATTCCTACCCTGCACTGCCTTCAGTCTATTCTCCACACAGCTGCGGAGAAACTTAGATGAGAAAAAATTGCCCCCTTCTCCAACCCTCCAATGTCTTAGAATAAATATAAACTCTTTGCCATTGCTTACAAGACTTTCCATGACCTGGTTCCTACTTTTTCTTTTGACCGCATTTTCTCAGCTTCCCATCCAACACTGTGTTGGAACCGCATGGTATTCTTGTTGGGTCTTCCAACCTACCAAGCTTCAGGACCTTTGCACTTGCTGTTCTCTCTGTCTGGGATACTCTTTTCCTCAGCCTTTAGCCTGGCATATCTCCATACTTCATTCAAGGATTAGGTAATGTGTCTTCTCTTCAGAGACCTTTTCCATGACTGTTCTACCCAAAATAGCTCCTGTTTTCCCACCATTGTCCTCATATCAATTCGTTCCCCCGCCGCAGTACTCTTCACTACTTAGAATCCTATTGCATTATTCTCTGTTTCCTTGTATATCACCTCTCTCCCCCACTTAAATATAAACTCCAGGAAAGCAAGAGCTTCACTTGTCTTGTGTGCTACCGCAGCTATAGCGCCTTGAATAGGGCCAGGCTTGTCATAGGCTCTTCAGTATTGAATGGATGAGTGAATGAAATCCAACAGTACTATTGTGACATATAGAGATGTGTTTAATTAATTCACAGAGTGTTGTGAAAATTTGTTGGGTAAAGGTCAAACCTATGTTGAACCTGAAAGGAAAATTCATCCATCCATCCACTGATTTAACAACTATGTATCGAGGCCCCTTTATGTGCTTGGCACTGAGAATACAGAGTCATGATAGACAAGTCCTTGTGCTTTTGGAGATTATATCTTAACTATACTGTTAACTGAACAAAAGAATGTGCCATGAGCTCTCCTAAGTGCTTTCATTTTCCTTTTCTTTTAAGATTTTGTTTATTTATTTGACAGAGAGAGAGATCACAAGTAGGCAGAGAGGCAGGCAGAGAGAGAGGGGGAAGCAGGCTCCCTGCTGAGCAGAAAGCCTGATGCGGGGCTCGATCCCAGGACCCTGGGATCATGACCTGAGCCAAAGGCAGAGGCTTTAACCTACTGGGCCACCCAGGTGCCCTTCCTAAGTGCTTTCTGTATCACAGCATGATGTATATGATGGAGTTAGGTGGGGTAGGGAAGGCAGCCTAGGCAGAGGGAAAGGCAGGAGTGTATTAGTTTTCTAGGACTGCCAGCACACACTACCACAAGTTTAATGACTTAGAACAATAGAAATGTATTCTTTCATGGTTCTGGAGGCTAGAAGTCCAAAGACAAGGTGCTGGCGGGGCCATTCTTCCTCCTGAGACTCTAGGGCAGAAGTCTGTTAGCTTCTACCTTCTGGTGGATCTTGATGTTCTTAGGCTGTTGGTAACATCACTCCAATCACTGTATTTCACCTCCTCCCCTGTGTCTTTCCTCTGTGTCTATGTCTCAAATCTCTCTCTTTTCTGTAATGAAGACACTAGTCATTGAATTTAGGGTGCACCTTAAATCCAGCATGTTCTCATCTAGAAATTTTTAACTAATCTGCAAAGATCCTGTTTCCAAACAAGATCCTATTCACTGGTACTGGGGGTTAGGACTTGGCCATATCTTTTGGGAGGACACTATTCACCTCACTATAGTAAGTAAATACCGAGTATAAAAAGAACACCCTAGAGAACACGGGATACTGAATCCAGTCACCTAGGAGGACAGAGTGCTGAGTTGACCAGAGTTCCCTGGAGAAGCTCCTTAACTCAGAGACAAGCAGTCATGGAGTGTGCTGCAGTCCGAGGGGCTCCCGCCTTGTGTTAGTGCTCTCTGCTGCCGTTGTCTTGAAGCCCCAGGAGGCCACGCTCTCCATTTCAGAACTTCCTTTGAACATAGAAGGAGTACAGTGGTCTAAGAAACATGAGTATCCAAGGAGCCCTATCTTTCTTACTCATGTTACTTCCCTATATTAGGCAAACACTAACACTGAAAATGATACAGAAGGGAAAAGGAAAGTTCGTGCAACCTATAGTTCTTTTCCCATCCAGTCCTTCCGTATTCATCAGTAAGCCAGAGGTAGAGCGTTGGTAGAAAGTATGATCATCGTGAAGTGAAATAAAAGCAGTTGAGTTAGTTTGGTGCAGTGTTTCCACAGTTATGGGAAGAATGAAATTCATATGCATGCACAAGCTATGGAATACGAATTGTGTAATTTTTGCGATTTTGCGTACGAGTTTAAAAGCTCCCATATTGTGGGGTAGGGATAGGGTGGCTGGGTTGTGGACAATGGGGAGGGTATGTGCTATTAAGTGCTGTGAAATGTGTAAGCCCGAAGATTCACAGACATGTACCTGGGGCAAATAATACATTATATGTTAATAAAAATTAATAAAAAAAATTAATAAAAATAAAAAAAAAAGAAAAAGAAAAAAAAGCTCCCATATTTGCATTTTAAACTGGCACCGCACAATACAAAGATGAATGGTAAAATTCATGCTAATAATTTAAAATTTTGATTTTTCTTTACTTAGAGTGATGTTAAATAGCACAAGAAAAGCACCACCACAAATTGAAAGACCATGGAAGAAAGGAAAGAGCTTTATATTTTAGTGCCATTAACAACAATGGTTTTCTGCTTTTTGAGCAAGAGGCCCTACATTTCATTTGCACTCGGTCCTGCAAATTTTGTGGCTGGCCCTGCAAAAACAATTGTGGGGCAGAACCCGGAAGTCTCTGAAGTACGTTGCCTCTGGAGCCCTCACTCAGCTGGACTGTGACTATTCTGCCGCCAGCCTCACTGCTGTGACGAGCAGCGCTTGCGTCCTGTTTTCTCTCCCACTTGGGTCACCGTTGTGCTGGTGATTTTAGAGAACATTCTGCTCTTCCCCCACTTCTGTTCCCTCCCCTCCCACCACTGTTTTTCCAACATTTCTGGCATGTCAGGGACACAAACAAACCCATCCAGAAATTACCAGCACTGGCTGGCGTCTGGCATCCTGCTGCGGGAGCTACCCCTGCAGGACCACAGGCAAGGGCTGCCACCTCTCAGCAGGATCCATTCTCTCCAAATAGCTCTCAGCCTCAGGAACCTCTTCTTTATAGACAGCAGTGGGCAGTCTCACCCTTGCTTCCTGAAAAGAGCTTGTTTCTTCAGCCAAGCCGACTGATGAGAGTGCCGCACACAGCCCACCAGAGTGCTGGCTGAGAACCTGGGTCTGTGACTGTCGTTCCTCATTCTGCCAGACAGACTCTCCCTCCCCAGCTCTTCCAGTGCTGAAAGTATTGGGCAGAAATTTCAGGAATTATTGAGAAATTGTGAAGATGAGGCTGCTCTTTTCTTTCTTTTAAAAAAAAAAATATTTTATTTATTTGATAGAGAGCATGAGCGGGCATGAGCGGGCACAAGCAGGGGGAGGAGTAGAGGGAGAGGAAGGGGCAGAGGGAGAGGCAGATCCTCACTGAGTGGGGAGCCTGGTGCTGGACTCGACCCCGGGGCCCTGAGATCATGACCTGAGCTGAAGGCGGATGCTTAACTTACTGAGCCACCCTGATGACCCGAGGCTGTTCTTTCCCGACTGCAGATGACAGAAAGTGAGTCAGGTATAGAAGAAGATGTGTGAAAAGGCGCGTTCTCAGACCAGGGCATGTTTCCGTTCCATGGGATGAGGGGCAGCCGTTGCTCCACTTGCCTGCCTCTCAGGCCTCTCTCCTGATAGAGACGTGTGAGGACTTGAAACCCTGCTCAGGACTTGGTGAAACTGTGGCAATTTCTGGGCTTTTGTTCTTGTTCTTGACCCCTGACCGCCAGTTTGGGTCCTTGCCGAATCCTGGCTGGGAATGAAGTCTTCGGTGCTGTTGTATTGGCAAGCACGGCTTTCACTAACTAAATAGTATGTGGAAGGGAAGGCTAATATTCGTGCAACACGACTTCATCCTGACTGCAGGGCTTTCCTAGGTGCTGCGTAAATGCTGAATTGATGCAGGATGGGCCAAACTTAGGCCACCCGCAGATATTGTGCCAGGGCCTGTGTAGCTCTTGCTTTCTTTTCTTTTCTTTTCTTTTCTTTTCTTTTCTTTTCTTTTCTTTTCTTTTCTTTTCTTTTCTTTTCTTTTCTTTTCTTTCTTTCCTTCTTATTTATTTATTTATCTATCTATTTATTTATTTATTTATGAAGAGAGGGGATAGAGCATGTGTGCAAGCAGGTGGTAGGGCAGGGGCAGAGAGAGAGAGAGAATCTCAGGAAGACTCCACACTGAGCATAGAGCCTGCACTGGGGCTTGATCCCGTGACCCTGCAATCATGAGCTGAGCTGAACTCAAGAGTCAGACGCTCAAATGACTGAGCTACCAAGGCACCTGCCTTCCTTCATCTTATTCTTATCAAGCAGCCTTGCGATGTGGGGATGATGACCCCTGTTTTGTAGCAGGAAACTGAGGCTTACTGGGGGGAGGCAATTAATTCATATAATAAGAGAAATCATATAATAAGAGAAAGCAGAGTTGAAGTGTCCTTCCGGGTCTTTTCCCTTCTATATCATAAGTTCTTTCTTCTGTGTTACGTTGTCAAATCCCAAAAGGCAGATTCCCCTCTGCCGTCTTTTCTTTCTTTCCTTTCTTTTTTCCTTTCTTCCTCCTTTCTCTTCTTTCCATCCCTCTCCATCAATTTAGCCACATATCTGCCCTTCCTTCCTTCATCAGGCACTTTTCCAAAAAAGTAGCTGAAGTACTGATTCGTTGTTCTAGAATTTAGGGACCTTCCGAATCTAGTCCTGGTAAGAATTATTCTTTGCCTCAAAATCTCTGTAACACAACCAGACTGATTTCCTCACTGTTTCCTGAACATAATATATGCAGTCTTACTCCTCCTTCCTTCCCCTCATCGTATCCTTTCTTGGCCATTACCACACTCATCTTCCACTATTGCAGCCCACAGTGATCTATCATTCCCGTCAGAAATGGTAGCTAACATTTATAGAACATTTGCTTTGGACCAGTTACTGTTTTTGTTTTTTGTTTTTTTTTTTTTATCAGTTACTGTTATAAGCATGTCACTCATACTAACTTACGGTTTCCTTAATCCAATGAGGTGGGTGCAGTTGTCGTGTATGTTACTGAAGGAGGAAAGAGAGGTCTGGGGTATTGGTGGTGGGTGGGGTGAGTTACCTGCCCAAGGTATGTGGGTGGTGGGGTAGTTGTATTACTTTTCATTGATCATGTCACTTGTTGCTGCATTTCTTGAGATAGTACTTTGAGAGAGCCAACTGTTTCACATGGATATGTCTTATTTTCCCAGGAAGATGATTTGTGATTTGAGAATGGGCATTACATCTTGTAATTCTTTATGTGTTTCCTAGAGTTAAAAATTTGCTTGCTGAGCACACCATGACCCCTAACATGAAATAAAACACCCAGAAGTCCACATGCCTCGTTACGCTACTAGAAAATGCCACTTGGATACTTAGATAACAAATGAAAAAAAATTGGAAGTATAGGAATGTGGAATTAGAAGAGAGATTAAAAAAAAAAAGCCCAGGTGTATTGGCTGAGGTAAAGCTAGCTTTTGTAACACACAACACAACTTCTAATCCTGTAGTGCCAAATGTACAGTTAGGTTTTATTTTTTGCTCTTCTCAGTGAGCCTTCCCGACTGGCAGATGGCTTTCCTCCAAGAAGTGACTTAGGGCTCCAGGCTTTGTTTATCTTTTGGTTCCACTATCTTCCCTGTGAGTTCTTGAAGGTCGTGGTGTTTGTTGGCGTCAGTCCCCAGAGGGGAGAGAGGAGCACAGAAGCTTCCATGTGGAAGTTGTGGATTGGTGCCCATCACAGGCCAACCCTGGATGTGGGGCCCATCACACCCATACACATTCCATTGACTGGGACTCTCACGGGGCACAGCTCACTCAAAGAGAGTAGGAGGGCACCCTGGTGGCTCAGTCAGATGAGCTTCCAACTCTTGATTTTGGCTTAGGTCATGAGGATGACTCATGCATCCTCAGGATCTGTGGCTTGGGATCATGGGATCTCACACCCTCTCTACCCCACCCTCTGCGCACATGCATGCTCTTTCTCTATCTCAAATAAACAAATAAAATCTCCAAAAAGAAAAAGAGGGTGGGAAATGTAGAATGTGTTTCATGAAACAGAGAGACTAAGTTTAGTGATCTTCTTGCAACCATATCTGTGTCAGGAATGGTTAACACATTTGTTCTTCTCACTCCTATGGGTTGGGACTGATTGTTTGGAGTGAGGTGTGGAGAGAGATTTTGAGGCTGAGTCCATGCTTAGAAAGAAAGGGTATGAAGATTCATTTGTTTTGTGTGCTGGGCTTGTGGAAGGGGGAGTGACAACATACACGTCACTACTTGCTGTCCCTGATTCTAATCTGAGTTCTTCATTTTACCTTTATTAATTTATTGATCCTACGTATATGGGACAGCTGCCAGGTGATAGAGACACAGAGAAGGCTAAGTCGTAGAATCCACCTGTGTGGAGACCAGGTGGTTCAGGAAAGAGAGTTTATGATGACGTGTGGTCTCTGTGGCAAAGGGACAAGTACAAAGTCCTGTGGGAGCACAGAGGAAGGGACTCTGGAGGAGAAGAGAGTCCAGGGGTCAGAGACCTGCTCAGGTCACACTGTGACTGTGCAACAGGAGTCCTTCTCTATAATGTGGGAGACCGCCAGCGTCTCCCGGGACGGGTGGGGGTAATGCCCACAAAGCGCACTGTGGTGCGTGTCACAGAGTCAGTACTAAACACACACCTGCTGCTGCTCCTCTGCTCGCTCAGGAGATTCAGTCTGTCTACACCCAGCAAATGCAAACTGTCCAAGGGCCTGCTGTGTGCTTTATTCATTTAGTCAACAGACATTTATTGAGCACAGCTACCGTGTGCCAGGCACTGTTCTGGGAACTGGGAGTAAATCAGTGGACAAAACAGACACGAATCCCACCTTTGCTGAACTTGCACTCTGGTGTGGGGAAGCAGATCATAAATAAAATACGTAAGTGATTCAAGGAGTCTGTGAGCAGGTGGTGAATGCTATGAAAATGGCACCCGTGAGAAGGATGGGGCATGCCTACCATGGGGAGTGGTGGCAACTAAATTTAAAAAGGGGGTGGTCAGAGAAGGCTTCCCTGCAAAGGTGACATTGGAGTTAATTTCTGTAGATGTGCAAGACTTGATTTTGTCCTAAACTCCCAAGGTAGGTAGAATCATCTATCTACCCATTTTGCAGATGAGGACAGTGAGGCTGGTAGAGGTGAAGCAGCCTGGCCAAGCTCACCTGAGGACTGGGATTCAAACCAGGCATCTGTTCAGACTGAGAAGGAAGCCAGTGGAAGGAGGTGTGCGTCCGTGTTTGGTAGCCTGGTCTGGAGCACAGGGGTGGATCAGGCAGTGGATTGCAGTGGTATCTTTCTCCCTCCCTGTCCTTGAACATACTGTGTTCCTGTGCAGTTTCTTTACTTTTGCACACCACCTCTCTAGATGTAATGAATAATATTTGGAGCTGCAAACCAGAGAGCATTTAGTGGTCACGAAGGCTTGCTAAAATGTGTACATGGTTTTAAATATTCCATTGTAATGCATGGTAAGGCTCAGTTAAAAATGAGAGCATGTGAAAGCTTGCTGGATTTGATTGATGACACGCCATCAATATTGATGGCCACGAGCACATTGGGAAGTTGGGATGCTGTATTTCTGCTGTGTCCTGCTAGCATCCACGTCTGTAGGGATGATATATCGTGTAAAAGCCTGGGTATCACACTGCTCTTACACTGACATTAAGGAATGATAATGGGGCTCAGCCTTAGTTTGAAGTAAAATCAGTTTTGAGTGAACCGTGAGCTCACAGAACCTGTGCTGGTGGGAGGGGCCACTCCCAGGGTGTTTGCTCGGGAGTGATCGTGAATGATCAGCATCATTCATGACGATGATGACATTAGTCACCCCTGCATTTGGGGCGGTTCAGAGGCAGGAGGCTGGGGGCAGTTCTATGCAGGAGACATCACTCCATGAGATGACATAGGCAGAGACTGGAGGGGTGTGTCCACAAGCCAAACAACACCATGGCCTGCTGGTGACACCAGAAGATGGAAGAGGCAAGGAAGGATCCTCCTCTACAGCCCTCAGAGGGAGTGCAACCCTGCCAGCACCTTGATTTTGGACTTCTGGCCTCTGGAAATGTGAAAGAAAAAAATTCTATTGTTTTAAATCAGCCAGTTTGCGGCAATTTGTTATAGTTGTCTTAGGAAACTAATAGAAATATTTCCCACGGGTGTGACCTTGGGCAAGTTACCTAACCTTTCTGTGCCTGCTTCTTCATCTGCAAAATAGGATGGCAATATTCCCTGTTTCATGGGGCAGGTGTGAAGATCACAGAACTGTGCCTGCCATGTAATAAATGCTCAATAAGTTTTGTTATTGTTCCTAACCATTCTCTTCCCCTTGTTATTTAGTGGTTCCAACTCTGTGTTAGGCTTGTTACACATAACAGTATCATTTCTTTTTCTAAGGTTCTCTCGGAGAGAGCAAGGTGGTCTAACATTATCCTCATTCTACAGTTGCAGAGTGGCTCAGAGAGGTGATGTGACTTTCCAGGGACACACAGCTGACATGTAGGAAAGAGGGACCTAGAACTCAGAATGCTCTGGCTTCAGACTTGAAGTTCTTGCCACTAATAATGACGTCCATGTGCCAAGAGCTGTGTTATACATCCTTTCTAAATTTTTACGGTAATCCTGTAAGATAAGTTTCATCGTTATCCTAGTTGACAGATAAAAGAACAGAGTCTAAGAGAGAGTCTTAGTAAGCTTCCCTAAATCACATAGCTAATAAGTGGTAGAGTCAGTATTGTTGCCTGTGATAGGCTAAATAATGGACCCAAATGTAGCCAGATCTTAATCCCTGGAACCTGAGAATGTTTATTTATAGGGCAAAAGGGACTTTGCAGATGTCATTAAGAATCTTGAGCTGGGAAGGTTACCCTGGGTACCTGGAAGGGCCTTAAATGTAATCACTAGCGTCTTTATAAGAGGGAGATTCGACTGCAGCAGAGAGGAATGATGTGATGACAACAGAGGTAAAGAGAGATTTGAAGTTGCTGTGCTCCTGGCTCTGACAATGGAGCAAGAGACCGTGAGCCGAGGGATGCAAAAGTACAGCTCTAGAAGCTGAACACTGCAAGGAAATGAAGTTCCTTCTAGACCAGAAGGACTGTGGCCCTGCCAACACCTTGGTTTTGACCCGGTGAAACTTATTTTGGATTTCTGGCCTCCCAGAACTGTAAGAAAATAACTGTGTTCTTTTAAGCCACTAGGTTTATTGTAACTTGTTAGGGCAGCCATAGGAAGTGACTACATTATTTACCTTTGTGACTCTAGATCCCCTTGTTAACTTCTCTACCTCTATTCAACATTGGTCCTCAATAAACTCCTGGCCTTGATATGTCTGCATTGGTGGCAGCCACTGCACATTGACCCTAGGCTGCTCCTTCAGGGTCACTGTAAGCAACAGTCTGAGGTTCAGTGTTTCCTGCCGTTGGTGGCAGAGCACCCAAAGGGGTCTTTGTCCTGTATGCACCATTAATATAGATCTGGCCCCTGATCCCAAATTTTTCTTCTTCCCCAGGAAGCCTTGCCCTCAGCAGCAGCCTCTGACTGGAGCCAGGCTACTCTGATAACCAGACAGGTTACTAAGGAAGCTCAAGTTTAGAGCTTAGGATCAGGTGACCCTCAATGCTGGTTTCTAGCTCCTACCTTGTTTCTTGGGAAGGCAGCATGGTGCAGTAGAAGGAACTTGAACTTCAGAGACAGATCTGGGCTCAAATCCCAGACCTGCTGTTGACTGTGTGCTGACCTGGGTGACTGCATTTAATCTGTCCAGGCCTCAGCTTACTATGTAACGTAAGAAACACCAAGTGAGAGGAGTGCTTGGCACATGATTGACTGGGGAAAGGCAGTTCCTTTTTCTTCTCTTTATTTATTTTGTCTCCAGTTATGGAACCTAGGGACTTATCTTTGATCTTCTGGGCTGCAGTCCTGCTCTGTTCCTTAACTGTATTTTTCCTAGATAGGTGTCCTGCCTTGCTTGCTCTGGGTCTCAAACTCCGGCCCTGAGCAGGTCCTTTGCTTGCTGACATCCATGATTCGTGGTGATGCTTTCTCTACATTTTGTGGCTGTTGTTCTGTTTTCTGGAATTCTCCTCTGCCCATCTGCTCTGAGCCTATCCTGTATATTTAGTTGGGAATTTCTGGAAGCCAGAAACAGAAGCCCCCACTCAGCTAGTTTGAACAGTAGAGAGGATTCCTTATTTTCCATAGTTAGAAGTTCTGCAGGGGATGAAAAGCCCAGGTTTTTTCCCCTATCATTTTACTCTGACAATCTTTGCATAAAGACTCATCTTTCAGCCTTCCCTTCCTTTGGTAGCAAAATGGTCCAAGTTCCATATCCAAATATGTGTCTAGCAGAGGAGAGACCTGCTTTCCCTTTCTTCCCTCCTTCTTTCCCACTGCCCCTCCTTTTCTTTTTTCTTTTTTCCTCCCTCCCTCTCTTTGTTCCTTCCTCTCCTTCCCTCTCTTCTTTCCTTCCTGGATAAGAGAAAACCTTTCCCAGATGCTCCCTGAAGCCCTCTGGTTAAGTCTCATTGGTCAGCATGTATCACAGCCAAACCAGTCACTGGCAGAGGAAACGGAGCACCGTGATTAGCTTAGACCATGCATAATTTACTTCCTGGGAGGAGAACTGGGGTCCACTTCTCTTGAGGCACATGGCTTTGTAAAAGAGAGTAGCTACCTGAGCACAGTTGGAGGTTTTCCAGGAAGGGTGGATGGCTGTTGGGTAGATAGCCAACAGTGTTTTCTTCATGTAATTCTTGGCATGTGCTTGGATTTCCCCGTATGCATCAGAAGTTCTGTCTAATCTCAAATTCAGAGGTGGAGATCATAGTACTCATCATAAATGCTAACTTGAATTGACTGCTAGTAAATACCTAGAATAAGATGTCAAGGATTCTGCCCACATCTGCACTCAGCGGGGATGACAGCCATGATTGATTAACAATGTCTGCCAGGTGTGTGTGTGTGTGTGTGGTACTTATTTTCTTCCTTTAAAAATTTTTTTTTTAAGCTCTAGGCTCTGTCTTTCTAGACTATTGCACTTCCCAAAGACTGCTTGTGAATCGAGTTTTTAGAAGCTGTGTTTACATATTCCACAAGCAAATACGTTGCAGAAAATTGATGGGCCATTTATACACAAGATCCTTGTGTCTCTGACTCCCGTTAGCCCTTTCTCATAGCCCCTGGGAAAGGGCCGCAAGTCCCTGGCTTCCTCCTCCCCGAGTTCAGGCTGTTCAGTAGCAAACTGAAAATCCAGGGAGGCTGCCCTCCGCTGTTCATGGCATCAACACACGGCTACTGGTCCAGGGGTGGAGGCTGCGACTGGTGCAGCTGAGAGTGTTCGTTCATCTTCAGAAGAGGCACCTGAAGCCCATCTTTCTTGCCCAGGGACATCTTTTCCACCAAAGGAGAATTTGTATGCACTTGTGATTCTGCAATTCTGGGTCAGCCAAATGAGCAGTATTTTAATTTCAAAATCTTAACCAATTATCAAGAGGGTGGCTTTCTCCCGGGTATGAGCAGCACCACCTCTGTAACAGCCTTCGCTTCCCTCCCCCCTGCTTATCTTCGCAGACTAGCCTAGCCCAGCTGCTTGGTAGATGCCATCTCCCAGGCATGCTAATAATGTTTTTTTTTTTCCCCAGGGCAAGTCTCCATTATTTTTGGTTTTTGTCGGTTTGTCACATGTCCAACTAATTTCTCTTTGTTTCTGAAACAAAGGGTATATCTCTAGGAAAATGGAATTGCAGTGATAGACTTGTGTTGTTTTTGAATTCCTCCTTCCTCCTTCCTTTCTCTGTATAGTAAATGAAAAGTAGTTTTTTTTTTTTTTTCAGGTTATGTTCGACAAATCTCTGGACACAGTCAGATAATTTTGCATTTCTAGACTCAGTGAACCACATGACAAAAGTTAATTAAACTGGCTGGGATAGGAGTATCTGCTGGTGGATCAGGAAAACTGTCACACTTCTCAGAATAATCACAACTGATTTAGACACGTGAACACTCCTTGTTATTGTTTAATGAATATACCATTTGGTACTTAAAGATACCTGTAAGCCGCTGTTGTCTTAAATTGTCATTAAAATCATTAAATTATTCTAAATACTTGTCAGGTCATTGCTGTTTCTCTCTCCCTCCAAACCTCAGGCTGAAAAGCTCCCCATGGACCCCAGTCCATATTATTCATGGTTATATTGTCTCGCTATCTAAAGAGAGTGATTATGTCTTACTAATCCCATTCCTTTGGGGTGGGTCCAGGCATCATTATTTTGAATGTGTCCATATGATTCTCTTGTGCAGCAGGGCTGGCCACGTCTGATATAAGAGCCCCACTATGTGGCAGTCAGGTTGTTTGCAGTAGCAGCTCCTGAAGTCTCTCTGCCCAACAATGCAGGGTGATTTGCTGATCTTGTTAAGGTCCATAGTGGGTTGGCGGGGGCTCTGCTCTACATTTCCCACTCCTAACACCCATGCTGATATCTGGAGCATCATCTGTGGCTATGGCATGGAGAAATGAACATAGCAAATCACGTTGGCACCTACTTCGTCTTTTGTAAAAGTTAAATCGACTAGCACGTATACTTAGAAAGTATGTGACACATAACTACTATTTATTAAATGCTTACTGTCGGTAATATTATTATTGCCATTCAGATAACCTTTCATATGGTAACATGATGAAAGTGTACAATAAGGGAATGGGGGTTCACAATCTCAGTTTGCAGACTGGAAGAATTAGACCAGCTTTTATCCTGGTTGATTATATTATTCATCTTCTTTGGATTGAAGGTCTTAGTCTAATTGAACTTTAGAAGTTTTTTTTCCCCCATCAATCACTTAAAAAATCTAAACCCCAAGGCAGCAATGAAACTGCCTGACGGTTAGGAAAAAAAGAATCACAGACAAGCTTTTCTAGCATTCCCCATCAACCCCAGGTGACTTCCCTGATGAGTATGTCAATGAGAGAGGTACGGAAGTTAAGCCAAATAGATCTGAGATCTGGAATTGGACCCTCAGAGCAAACTCTCTGTAAATCTGTATCTTTGACAGCCCCCAGGGTAGATGTGCATGTAGGAAGCAGCAGCTGCTACACTATGCATCTGTGCTGAGAGCCTGGTCTGTGGATGGTATTTGTAAGTAGGAGACTCACCTAGGTCACACCATGGAGGAGTTGTGCGTGGTAAGGTGGTTAGCCTGAAGGTGTGGGTGTTCTTCTTTGGATCTACTGCATCAGTTCAGAGATACATCTGTAACTCTACTCCCTGGAATGTATGCAGCTCCTCGTCTGTATCCAGCACACCCCGTGCTGGTGGTGGTGGTGGTGGGGGTTTGCTAGCCTTAGCATGGCCCTGAGCTGTTTGCCCAGTGGTTAGTGGAGATGTAATGTACTTTGGCCCAGACAAGCAGAGTAACCTCAGCATAAGAGAAGGAGTGAGCTCATAAATAAGTAAATCCATTCTAATAATTGAACAGGATTCCAAGAGGGAATCTTCACGATCCTACCAAGGAAATTTTTAGAGCAAATCTAAGGTTGCTAATGGAGAATGCCAGTTTGTGAATATGCCCCAAATTAGTCCTGTACATCACTGTTAGTTCTGATTAGGACTGTGCTGAAAAACGAGGTGAGCAGGTACAGATTGCGTAGAGTCCAAGGCCTGTGGCTTGGCGACAATGAGCATCATAATTACATGCAGTCACCAAGCCCCTGCTCTCTACCAGACATATATTTTACATATAATAATTAAGTTGTTGCTCATGTTAGGTAGATGCTGTTAATGTCCTCATTTTCCAGGTAAGACGATGAAGCCCAGAGAGGTTAGGCCACTTGCCTGTGTTCATACGACCAGAAAGTGGCAAATGATGCACTCAGGAAGTCTGACTAGAGGGCACAGACTCTTTGCCACTGTACGGTTAACTGATGATGTGGCGAACGTGGAGAGGCACAGTGAAATGAGTAAGAAGGGGCAAGTGGGCAGGTGCAGTCAAGGCCTTAGTTGTGAGGAGCAGAAACGTCATCTAGGACAGGGAAGAGAAATAAGAGAGAATCTCATGAGTGTCTAGGGCAGGGAAAGCCATTGCCATGGGGCAACTGGAATGGTCTTACTCTTTCAGCCTCTCCTGGATCATCGATCAGAGCTCATGGAGTAGATTTTTGCTTCTCTTTCTGTGCCTGCTGGATTCTCTCTGAAAGCCAGTTCCCTCAACCTCCTCACTTCCCTTTGTGGTTTCAGTGGAAGTCACTGCAACCCTGCTTCTTGGCCCTGGAGTCTCCCTCCAGGGACAGTGGGCTGTCCCTTAAGTCAGGAGGGAGAACCTGATTGGCTCAACCCAGCCCATTGATTGGCTTCTCTTGAGTCAGCGGACCATCACCATCCAACTATAAACGTCGGATGGTGTTTAGGCCATGGTGAGGTGGTGAGGAGGAGGTCAGAGATTAGATGTGTCTACACTTTTTTTTTTTTTCAGTGCAAGGAACCCTTTAGCAGTCAGAAACCTGTGGATCTCTCCTCTGAATAACCTTTTTAAATGCATAAAAATATATGTTAGATTACAAAGGCAGCCAGTTTTATTAAATTATAATGATTAGAATACTAAATAAAACAAAATTTGCAATGTGCTTTTAAAAAATATATACTGATGAGATGTAGTAGCAAGTCTCCTAACAACTATAATTTTGAAGAACGAGTGAATATAAAAGATATTTTGACATATCTGCAAAGCCTGTGTGATACAGAAATGTCTGTGATTTGTTTTGGTGACAAACTCACAGGCACTGTTAATACACCTGTGGTCTGTTGCCTATGTTCATTATTGAGGGAAATGCTAAATTCAATGAGAAGATCCTGAAAACAAGGATGTAAAACTTCTTTTCCTATCCAAGGTCGTAGACCCCTGAATCCTGTTCCCAGACTCCTTACTTACTCTGTTGCAGTATTTCTCAAAGCCCTGGGCACTTGCTTCAGAATAAATGGGGAGGGGGTGCCAGGTGGAGAGGGAGGCATCAGTAAAAGTTCCTTTTTGAAGGTTCCGGTTTTGAAAAACTGGAATAAACTCATTTTTGCTGCTTTTCTCCTGTATATCTTAAATACACTAAATTTTGAGAGCCACTGATGTAAGGTAACTAATTTAAAACCTCTTAGTATCGTTCTCTTTAACCATAAAATGGGTTTTGGGGCATGAGCTAACTCGTTCATATAAAAGTAAAATATGCAAATACAGCTTTTGAAATGTTTGGAAATAACATGGTGATGCTGAATATGGGCAATTTCAAATGCTTTTTTCAAAGATGACACTTGGTTCTTTGAGCTCAAGAGCGTCTCTGCAATGGGTGGAGGCTAATTGAATTCTCTGATGCTAAAGGAAGAGCAAATATTTTTCTGAGAGAGTTTGGAAGCCAGCTGCCCACTGGTGTGAGGACCGGCTCATTTGCATGTCTGACTGGAGGCCAAAGCGCAGGGTGATGTGTCATCTGAGGTAGAAGGGGTGCAGGAGGATCCAGTTCCAGCCTCAGAGCATCATGAAAGAAGAGGGTGAGCCATTATTACTAATCTGCGGGGTGTAGGGCCTTGCTGCTTGTGCTGGAGGCAGAGTGCAGGTCGAGAGCAACCAGTCTCTGGCTAGACAAAACGAGCTCAGAGTTACTGGGTATAAGACAGCATAAGTCTGCTGAGGTGCACTAATAGCAGAAAGTGGAGAGAGGAGAAGCACTGTCTGCAAAGTGGGGTACTGGCCAAGAACAGGGACAGCTGATGCACCCATGATGGGGAGAGCACCCTGGGCTTCTTGCAAGAGTGCTTTTCTCACTCCTCCGGCTTTGGGTCTGGGAATACTGTGGAATTTCCTGCTTGGGACTCAGATTGCTTCGGTGATGTTAGGATGTAGACCTCTCTTCTGATCACAGGAGATTTTGCATCTGACAAGGAGGGCATCAGGGGCAAGTAGACATTTAGTAAGTAGGGAAATTGCCACACTATCAGATTTTCTCTCTCTGTGCTAGTAGCAGCAGAGCACAGTGGGTGACAGCATGGGATCTAGGACTAGGACTGGAGTTCCAGGTTTGCCACTTATCAGCTAGATCGTCTTGGACAGGTACTAATCTTTTCCATGCCTCCATTTACCCATTTGTAAAATGGACATCATCATCATCATCATCACAAGAGTACCTCTTCATGGAACTGTTATGAGGTTTGAGCTATGTAACACATGTATGATGCTCAGGATCGGTGCCTGGTATACCCTAAGCAGAATATACTAATGTGTGTGTGTGTGTGTGTGTGTGTGTGTGTGTGTGTGTGTGTGTGTGTGTGTATTTTTGTTTTGTTTTGTTGAATAAGGAAATGTTGGCATTTCAACAACCTCATTGATTAATTTGATGAACTATTGATTTGTTAGCTCACTCAGCAGAGTTCTGGACTCAGGTAGACTCCGTTCTACCCTATTGTGTTAACTGTGCTTGACTCCAGCTTTACTGCTCGTGAATGCTCAGTTAGGCAGTCTAATTGAGCTCTCTGAGCTCTTTCATGGGAAAGTTGTGAGGAACACATATAAGGTCATTTGGCCCAGCAATGGCCCCACTGACCCAAAGGAGATGGGATTTCTCCCAAGGAGTTAGACCTTGGCTATAAACTCACCTTTTTATTCACTTATTTAAATCTGAAACAAACCAATTCTCTATGGAATAGTGTAGAGTTTGGGTTAGTCTCTAAGGTTTGTGGTTTTTTTTTTTTTTTTTTTAGTTTTATTTATTTATTTGAGAGAGAGAAAGAGAGTGCCCACATGGATGGGGAGGGCAAAGGATGAGGGAGAGAGAATCTCAGGCTGATTCCCCACTGAGCATGGAGCCCAGTCGGGCCTTGCTTTCTTTCATGCCCTGAGATCGTGACCTGAGCCAAAACAAAGAGTTGGATACTTAACTGACTAAGCCATGCGGGCACCCCAATTTCCATTTACTTTTTTTTTTTTAAGGTTTTATTTATTTATTTGAGAGAGATAGGGAGAGCAGGAACACAAGCAGGGGGAGTGGGAGAGGGAGAAGCAGGCTTCCCGTGGAGCAGGGAATCTGATGTGGGGCTTGATCCCAGGATCCTGGGAGCATGACCTGAGCCGAAGGCAGAGGCTTAATGAGTGAGCCACCCAGGCACCCCTCCAGTTACTTTTTAACATGATTTATTTCTGGCAAAACTATTTGGAGAGAAAAACACTGAAAAACTGTTAAATGAATGAGTGGAAGATTAAAATGATAAAGGGATATTCAATTTGTGTTTAAAAAAAAAGGATTTCTAAAACTCAAGTCTCATGATGATTATGGTAATGATAGTAGCTTGTATTGGTTGAGTACATACTCTGTGCCAGGCCTTGTGTCAGGAGCTTTCCATCTAGTATGTAACTTAATCCCAGGGAGTTAGGTGCCTTTATTTTAAAAATGAGGAAATTCAGAAGGTAAACCAGATTGTGTGGTTTCCCTGAAGTCACACAGCTGGCAAGTAGCAGAAGTGAGATTTGAACTCAAACAGGTAAGCTCCAGAATATTTGCTTCTAGACCCTATATTTCAGTCTCTTGCTAGCCTAACATCCCATACAGCCTATCAAAAATCTCATCTGGTTTCCCCTTCTACCACTCCAGAGACAAATAGTTTATTGTCTTCAGTGGAACTTATTGCACTGTGAACATAGTTACTTTGGTGGAAAATTCTTTGCTCTTTGAACCAGAATTGCCTTTAAAGGTAAACCCAAATGACCTAACAATACCTGAGAAAATTGAAATGTTATGCTTAAACACATTTGTGAATGTTCATAGCAGTATTATTCACAATAGCCAGAATGTGGAAACAACTCAGTGGTTCATCAACTGATAAAATGGTTTAAAAAATATGATCTATTCATACAATGGAATATTATCCAGCCATAAAAAGGAACAAAATACTGGTACACATTACAGAATGGATGAATATCGAACACATCATGCAGAGGACAGAAGCTGGTCGGGAAAGACCATGTACTTTTTAAAATTTCATTTTATTTTTATTATTTTTAATTAACATATAATGTACTATTTGCCCCAGGTACATGTCTGTGAATTATCAGGCTTACACATTTCACAGCACTTACCATAGCACATACCCGCCCCAATGTCCATAACCCAGCCACCCTATCCCTACCACCCCTACCCCCC
>CM053620.1:3973535-4032305 GCA_028646535.1 Procyon lotor | reverse complement strand
AATAACTTCTGATGATTGTTTCTATTTCCTTTGGATTAGTCGTGATCTCTTCCCTTTCACTCATAATTTTGTTAATTTGGGTCCTCTCTCTTTTCTTTTGGATGAGTTTGGCCAGTGGCTTATCAATCTTATTGATTCTTTCAAAGAACCAACTTCTGGATTCGTTGATGCATTCTACTGTTTCTGTAGTTTCTTTTAGTAATTAATAGAAAAATAGAATGAATTAGCCTCATAAATGTGGTAATAGAAATTATGTAGAATGAATAGCAATGGAATTTGCAAATTGGGATAGTCTCAAAAGTCATCAGCCAATATCCCTAAAAAATTCCAAGGACCTATTCTGTTAATGTGAATAAAATATTTGTTTGGCTATTGTGGCAGCTACATAGTGATTTTAAGCTTATACTATCAGCTAATAGTTCTAATTTCTTTTCCTATGTGCTCTCTTAAGCCACATTTGCATAGTTTATATTGGGAAAGATAGTTTGGAGAGAACCAATCTTGTCATTACTATTAGCAATTTGGATTATACTTTTCCTGACTATTGTCTATGTTAAATATGGATATCCAGAAATAATTTGTAAATATAATTCCCGAACATCCTTTAAAAATTTTTTTAGGGTATCTTAGAGGTCTTTTTATGTCAGTATATAAAAGATACATATTATTCTTTTAAACTTGTACATAGTATGTCCTAGTATGGTTGTTTTATACTCTGCTTAGCAGTTAATCTGTTACTGTACCTTTGATTATTTCCAAATTTTCACAATAACAAACAATGTTGCAATGAAAATCCAGTTCTCACTTTTCACAGGTATGTGAATTTTTCCCTAGGGTTGATACTCAGCAACATGGAGGCATATATGCATTCTAAAGTTTCTTAGATACACCCAAATTTTTCATAAAACTAAGAAACAATTTGCCCCTCTACAAATAGAATATGAGAATAACATTTGCATCTTCTCAATCATCTAGTGATTATGGGCATTTTCCCATTATTTATGGACCATGTAGTGAATGCTGTTTTCTATGAATTACTTGCTTGTATCTTTTGCTTGGTTTTCAGTTGGGCTGCTTGCCTTTTTTGTACTCACTTGAGAGAAATTTTTAAATATGTGCATTTAGATAATAATCCTTTGTTATGTGTGAGAAATATTTTCTCCTTGCCTGTCTCTTGCCCTTAACTTGTTTATCAGAAATTTCTTGTTGGTGGTATCTTTATTTTTTAATGTTTTTTACTTTAATTTTATTTTTTCAGTGTTCCAAGATTCACTGTTTATGCAGCACACCCAGTGCTCCATGCAATACGTGCCCTCCTTAATGCCCACCACCAGGCTGGTGGTATCTCTATTATTCTGAGTCCCTGCAGCTTTCTCTTTTGATGACTGCTTACAGATATTTCTTGTGCCACATGTGGGTTTCTCTGGGCATCCCCTTGCTTTTTTGGACATGTGTTAGGGGCAAATTTTGGCGGACTTGAGCCAGCATTTCTGTAGTAAGTAGTACTTTAATCAGAACAATTGGCGTGACCCAGTTCTGGTGACATCTGCTGGTTGCTGGCTGATTGGTAACATCTCTCGTTGAATATGATGGCTATGGATTCCCTTCCCTGAGCCAGAGGCTTGGGTGAGCTGTTGTCTCAGCTCTAAGGCATCCTTAAGCACCAGCAGTTGATCCTGTCTCCATGGTGTGGGCAACTTGGCTCCCTCCCTGACTAGAGATTGATTTTTCCTGAGCATGTCCTACCATAAATAGATCCTTGCAGAAGAAAGTGACTGGCAGGACTTGAAATCTTGGTATATCTTTTTGGCTTTGGTAAAGTAGACCGAATATGAGACTTTCAGGCTAAGTGATCGTCTTGCAATTATTTTCAAACTGGGCCTGTAGGGCACTGCACACACACACACACACACACACACACACACACACACACAACTGTACAAGTAGAAATCTGAGAAATGGGACAGAATCTCAAGTATGTCACTGTTCAAGTTTTCAGGTACTTCCGGAACACATTCTCATGATAAAAGCACAAGCAACCCAGGAGTGGAGTAGAAGTCTTCCTCTTCTCTCCTGCCCCTCTCTTCAGAGGTAACCACAGACCAAAGTTGGGTTATATCTTGCCAGACACACAAGAGGTGCCCTTTAACCAGTGCCCACATTGTACCTCTTGTTCTGTACCTTCATTTCCCCCTACTTCTTTTTTTACATGTCCTTCCATAAATGACATATCTTTCTGTGCATTAGATCTTTGCCCTGCCTTCAAAGAGATGAGTTGAGTTAGGGAACAGGCTGGCACAGTGTCACATCCTGGAGTGTGCTCAAAGTACAGAGGAGGTAAGGACATATTACCCTGAACTGAGAAGAGAAGTGAAGGGTCAAGCTGTCCTGGAGCAACCAGCTGAGGTCCAAGTTGACCACTGATAGATGTGTAGGAAGTGGGTGTAGAAGGCCGGTTGATATCCAGATCCTAACCTCCTGGAACCTGAGGATATTACCTTATATAGCAAAAGGGGCTTGCAGATGTGATTAAGCTAAGGATTTTGAGATGAGGAGATTATCCTGGATTATCCTGGTGGGCCCTAAAGGAGTCACGGGGAGATTTCAGACACCAGAAGAAGGCGATGTGAGCAATGAAGCAAATGTTATGCTGCCTCGGAGATGGAAGAAGGGACCAGGGGCCAAGAAATGCAAGGAATGTAGATCTAGAAGCTGGAAAAGGCAACCAAGTGGATTCTCAGAGCCTCGGAAGGGACCATGGCCCTCCTGACACGTTGGTTTCACCGCAATGAAACCAATTGGAGCTTCTGGCCTCCAGAACTGTTAGAAAATACACTGTGTTGTTTTAAGCCACAAAGTTTGTGATAAGTCATTGGTGGCGAAAGGAAAGGAATACAGTAAGCAAACAGCGAAACACCTGAGAAAGAGAGAAGAGCTTGTAAGCTTTCTGGCAAGAAAGCAAGATCTGCTCTTTAACATGTGTTGGAGAAAAGTGGAGGGAAGAGAAATGACACAGACATGCAAGTAGAAAACAGATCATGCAGGATATTTTTTTTTTAAAGATTTTATTTATTTGACAGAGAGAAACGCAGCGAGAGAGGGAGCACAAGCAGAGGGAATGGTAGTGGAAGAAGCAGGCTTCCCACAGAGCAGGGAGCCGGACGCGGGGCTCGATCCCAGGACTCTGGGATCATGACCCGAGCTGAAGGCAGCCGCTTAACAACTGAGCCACCCAGGTGCCCCGATCATGCAGGATCTTAAAGGCATACTCAGGAGGCTGATTTTTATGTTGAAGGAAAGAGAGCCAGAGAGGGCCTTTGAGCATTTAAAAGCAGATTTTAGTGTTGAGGAGATCACCACTGGACTCGTTTCCTTGCTCTTAGGAAAGAAACAGAGTTTGGTTGCCTAGAGAACAACTTAGTTTTCTTACCTTTTTATTTTGATAAACATTCTTCCC
Source organism: Procyon lotor (assembly GCA_028646535.1). Taxonomy (NCBI): domain Eukaryota; kingdom Metazoa; phylum Chordata; class Mammalia; order Carnivora; family Procyonidae; genus Procyon; species Procyon lotor. The sequence continues at coordinate 4,028,848 of CM053620.1, read as the reverse complement.
TCCCATCCCAAACCCTCTATCCTGTGAAGAGCTGAATTCTCTCCTCAGACAAACCCGTACACTGTATGGTCAAGGCTATAGATGGATCATTTCTTCCTGGGCTTCTGAGGGGGCTCTTTGAGTTACGGCAAGGGAAGGGAGCCCACCTGAGCTGGGCTGTGGCCCAGAGCAGGCTGGAAGGAGGAGACAGAGTGGAAAACCCTTTACTTCGTGCAATCGAAACCAGCAATGTCTTGGGGCCAGCTGCTGATGGAGGACAAAGGGGTAGGGAGGCTAGTCTCTGTTCCCAAAGCCTGAAGGGTGGCAATCTATCATTGGTGCTCAGGTTCCGGGCTGAGCTCATTAATAGGAAAAACACTTGAGGTATCCTGGTTCTGTAAGGGTTGCAGTTTTCCCTCTAGCAAATTTCTAAATCTCTCTTATGATTAAAGCAGACAGTCACCAAACCACTCGGCAGGGGAGAAAATCAAGATAGCCTCAGGGTTAGGTAAAGAAACAAAACTACACCTGAGCTGGAGGCCTGTCAGGAGGTAGGAGATTTTCCTCTTCTCCTTTTAACGGTGGCTGTTGACTGGTAGAGACAAGACTGCAGGAGATGGCAGAGTTTCTATTACTAGGGCTGTTCTGTCCAAAGGAGAGGAGTTGAAAAGAGCAAACAGGGCTGTTATTGAGATGAAGAAGTCAGTGGGCTTCCTATGCCTTCCAGCAACCGCATCTTATTTTGCCTTGGCCACCATGTCCCATGTAAAAGGCATTAAGACCAGCATGTGCAATAAGCATCAGCATCCAGTCCAAAGAGCGACAGCCCACTGAATAAGATTGTTGTTGATTATTATTGTGTTGGACATAGATTGACTCTGCCCATTCAAGATCACCTGCCCATTTCCTCTGGTAATATCGCACCAATTTTTCTTGGGGAGGCACCCCTTCCTCAATCCCAGTGTGGTTGTGTGGTTGGCCTCATAACCTCTAGATCTCATGATGGACTTGAAACTGAAGCCAGGCCATTGGGATATGCTGTCCCTCAGGCCTAGAGAATGCCTCAAGAATGGGCAAGTGATTTGAAGTGATCTAAATGAGACCATAGTTTTGGCTGAAACTATTAGAATCTTCTGCTGGAATTACTGAAAGGATAGGATGTGAATCTGGTACAATAGACAGCCATCTTGCCCCAACAAAGAGAGAGCTTGGCTGAGAATAGAACAAGATCCTAGAAAGATGAAACAAGTTTGAGATTCCAGATGAGTTCATCTGAGTACCGAGTTCTAGCTGTGCCTAAAGCTGAGACTCCCAGTCATCTCTATGTTGTTTAAGCGAGTTTCAGTTGAATTTCTATTCTTTCCAATTGAAACTATTTCACATTTATTTTCACACCATTATAATTATTAGCTTTCATTTATCAAGTGGCTACTATGTTACAGCCTGTTCTAACCACTTTTGTTTAAAAAAAGATAATTAGGGAATGTCTTGATTTAGAGGAACCCTAGAACCATCTTGCTGGGGGATTCTTACCCAGGATCTGTGGGCTCGTGGATATTCCCTGCTTATTTCAGACCTTTTTAGACTCTGGCTTTTATGCAGAACCTTGAGTACTGTATTTTTTTCCCTGGAAAGGGGGTTTATAACTCTTATGCAATCTTCATATGGTTTGTGGCCCTAGATCCTAGAAGAGATGTAGAATCTCCTGTAGATTCATGTAGAATCTTTCCTCTTGTCATAGGAAGATTAGATTACAGTCTTTATTCCTCCCCTGAATGGGTTTGGGGATATTGACTTGCTGCTTCTCAAAATGCAGCACAAGGATATATGGAACTGAATGTGTGGTTCCTGTGAAGATTTTACACATGTAAAACAAGGTACACTAAGTCAATTTCTTTTTTTTTTGGTGGCTGCTTTAGGCTTTGCCCTGATACCAATTCCCTTTCCCAACTTCTTTGAGACTCTGTTTCCTCCCACAAAAAAGAGAGGTTTAAAACTGCTGCCTTGTATGCTTTACAAGGGGACAGGCAGTAAAAATTCTCTTGGGCATTCACTGGTCTCCTGGCCCTGCCTCCGCTTGGATTCTTTGCTGCTTTAGTCTGGGATTAGTCTGCTTGCTTTCCATATTCCCAGCAGCATCCCTGGCATCCTGGCTGGCTTATGTACACGAGAGCCTGTTCATTAAGTTACTCTATATAGTTCTTCTTAACAAACACATTAAGGAAACATTCAGAATGTCGCTTGCAGAGCAAATGAACGAAAATAGATGGGCCATCTGATATGTAGAGAGATCTTCTCTTAGCTGGTGGATTTTCTTTCCCCTAACACAAGGCTAAGGCCTCCAGAATCAGTTTGTTCATTAATGTATTTATTCATTCTTTCATTTGTATGAATATTGAGGAATTACTCTGTGCTCAGCACCGTGCTGAGAGGGTTGGGGGGGTGCATGAGTGAGAAGCAGTGCCAGATTCTTATCCTCAAGGAACTCACATTCCAGTGATGAGACAGAGACACCCAAACAAATAATTGAAATTCAATGCAGTGGGAGATAAGACAGGTGTTAGAAAAGTATGGCGGAAAGACAAAAGAGGAAAGTGACTAAGTTCTTGGGTGATATGTGGGAAGGCTTCAGAGAGGAGGTGACATTTGATCCAGGTTGTAAAAGATGAGGAAGAATTTGCCAGGCAGAAGAGGCAAGAAAGTTCCCTTAGGAATTGGAGGCTTATCTGTGGATTGTGGGGCTGTGAAGACGCCTTTTTGCTGGACTAGGTGCCTGCAGCGCCGTGCGGATAGACAGTGGCAGTTGGGAGATGGCTAGGCGCTGGCTACCTGGGAGTGGTCCTGTGTTCTGCAGACCATGGTAGTTCCCCTCCAACCCCCCCTGCCCAGTAGCCAAGTAATTGAATGTTTTAAGGGTAAAGAAGGAGGAAATATTGGATGGAGAAGAAAAAAAAAGTAGTAAATCCCAACTCAGGCTACACAATAGAATCACAAGGGGACCTTTCAAAAAGACCTCTATGTCTGACCCTCTTCATGCCATCTGAATTGCAATTTCTGGGGGTAGGGTCTTAGTGTCTTTTTTTGTTTTGTTTTGTGTTTTTAAGTTTCCTAAGTGATTCTAATGAGCAGCCCGGGGTTGAGAACTACTACTTTAGGGCTTCTTAGAAGCACTTGAGTATGCTGAGTACAGATTACAGGGCACCAAAGGCCAGAGATTCTGTTTGAATAGGGCTGTAATTTTATTTTATTTTATTTATTTAATTTAAAAAACTTTTATTTGTTTATTTGACAGAGAGAGAGATCACAAGTAGGCAGAGAGGCGGGGGGGGGGGGGGAGCAGGCTCCCCGCTGAGCAGAGAGCCTGAAGCAGGGCTCGATCCCAGGACCCTGAGATCATGACCTGAGCTGAATGCAGAGGCTCCAACCCACTGAGCCACCCAGGCGCCCCGAATAGGGCTGTAATTTTAGAAATTAAACTTAATTTTAGAATCGTTTTAGATTTGTAGAAAAACTGCAAAGATAGTACAGAGATTTCTCATATACCCCATGCCCAGTTTTCCCTGTTAACAATATTTTACATTTGTCACAATTAGGGAACAAATAATGATATATTCTTATTAGCTGAAGTCCATACTTTATTCAGATTACCTTATTTTTTAGCTAGTATCTTTTTTCTGTCCTAGGACTCCATCCAGGGTATTATATTACATTTAGTTGTTATGTCTCCTTGGCTGCCAGTTTCTGACACTTTTTTTGTTTTTGATGAAGTTCAGTTTTTAAGAGTACTAGTAAGATATTTTGTAGAATATCCCACAAATGAAGTTTGTCTGATGTTTCTCATGATTAGACTGTGCTTATGGGTTTTTTTTTTTGGAAAGCCACAGATGTATGGTCCCATTCTCATCACGTAGTATCAGGATACATACTATCAACATGACCTACCACTATCGATACTGACCTTGGTCATGTGGCTGACATCATATTTGTCAGGTTTCTCCATGCCTGGTCACTCTTTTACCCCTCTTTTCTATACTGTACTCCTTAGAAGTCACTGTGTACAGCCCACGCTTAAAGGGTGAGGGTTATGCTCCACCTCCTTGAGGGTAGAATATCTATATAAATTATTTGAAATTCTTCTTCATGAGAGGGTTGCCTATGCCTGCCTGCCTGCCTGCCTTTCCTTGATATGGACATAGGGCTGTTCACATCATACATTTGGGTAACGTCTAATACTATTTTATTTATTTTGTTGCTCTTGTAGTTTCAGCTTTGGCCATTGGGAGTGCCTTTGGTTGACTCTATGTCTATTTGACATATCTACATCATTGGTTTTTTTGTTTTGTTTTGTTTTGGAGTGCATCCTCACTTTCTGGCACCACAAATAGCTCAGGGCTCATCTGTGTACACCTGCCTATGTTCTAGAATCAGCCATTTCCCCAAGGAGGCCTGTTTTCTTGTATTGGAGAATGATATTAGAAACCAACCAACATTGAGCTCTAGGTTTACTCATTGCTACTCATTGCTCCTGGAGTATTATTGCTTTTAAGAAGCCTGTACTTTGTAAATTTTAATGTTTACATCAATTTTATTGAGATATACTTTACATACAATAAAATGCATCCACATTAAGTATACATTTTGATGAGTTTGGACAAATTTTCTAAACCTATATACTCCCACAAGTAGAATTGCCACCACTCCCAACAAAGGTTGAAAACATTCCCATATTCTTGTGCCATTTCCTGTTCCCTCTCCATTCCATCTCCCACTGCCCCAGGTAACTACTGATGTTCTTTCTGTCTCTATAGATTAAATGTGTATTTCCTAGAGTTCCATGTAAAGAAACACATAGTATGTACTTTTCCGTCTGGCTTCTTTCCCTTACCACAATGTTTTTGAGATGCATTAATGTCGCATTTATCAATAACTCATCATTTTCATTCCTGAATAATATTCCATTGCATGGATATCCCAATTTAGTTTATCCATTCACCAGTCAATGGACTTTTGGGTTATTTCCAGCTTTTGGCTACTATCGATACATATAATTACATTTCTATTAGCATTTCAGTGATTCTGATGTTGATGGCATGAAGAAACCCCCCCCAGCCCCGAAAAGAGTTATAATGTTATTTTGGAAGAGAGTCTCTTCTGGTATATCTCATCACACTCAGGTAACATGTTTAGGCTAGCTTGTATCCTTAAACCCTGATCCCAAATTGAGAAGATATAGCTTTTGTCTTCTGTAAACTCCTCTGTGATTTAAGTGATTTCATCAGACGTTTCCCTGGGTCTGAAGCTTTCCAGGCTAAGATGTTTCTCAGCTTTTGAAAGTGGTCTTATGCCCTTCAAGTTTCTTTAACTCTCTCTGTGCTTCAGGCTCTGCCTCTAAATTCTCCAACCAGCCTGAGGATTTCCTTTGTGTTTTTCTTTTTTTCCCTCTCTTCTCTGTGAAAGAAATCCTGTCAAGCTAAAGTTATATTTTTCTTTTTCTAAAACAGTGGGCACAGACTCCCCTTTTGTGACTCACGCTTTATTACTAAGCTCAGTGGAAAAATAAACCACATTTACTTGTTAATGTTAAAGAAGAGAAACTTACAAGAGCAACAGAATATGACTGAATTCTCATCTTACTCCTCCTCCATCTCGTCTTCTCACTTAGCTTCTCTTTTGTCTCCACAATCCCTTACTACTTCTATATGTTAATATTGTATCAGCTATGATAAAACATCACCCCCGAATTTCAGTTTCTCACTCCTGTCAAACTCCAGTGCAAGTTTTCTGGTCGAACAACCTTTTCCTAAGTGGTGATTTCAGGGCTCAGGCTCCTTCTGTCTCGTGATTCTGCTATCTTCACTGGGTGACTCATAAGTTGCCACAGGGGGCCTTTCCATTCACGACTACCAAAAAGGGACAAAAGCCTGGGGAACATCTCACGTTGGAAGTTCTTGTGGGCCAGGCTTAGAAGCAGCTCATACCACTTCTGCCTATGACTTAATCCTGTGGCCACACATAGTTGTAAGGAGGGCTCTGTGCCCAAGAGAAAAAGGAAACCCTGGCTGCAAACATGGTGATGCTTCTATCCTTCTGTTCTTAGCCTTAGGGCTTCCACTGAGCATGTGTGCAACCCAGGGCAGGGGAGCTGAGCATTTTCTTGAGTCTTTTGTCAGCCCTCAGCGTCAGCCTTTGCTTCTGGGTTCCTTGGGGGGAAATTTTGGGAAGAAAAAAGGTTACTGCAATGTAAGTTACACAGGAGTAAAAATCTTTGTCTCCTTCATTCTGTCGTGCATTCCTGGTACATAGCATAGTTCCTGGTATTGCATGGGTGCTCAGTAAATATTTACCGAATGGATTTTTATAAAATGAATTTCTGAGTTACATTTTGTCTTGGCTGGGTGCCCCTGGAGTGTGTTCAGGCTACCAGCAGGTGGCAGTGTGCTTTGAAGTGTGCATGTCGGAGCTGGGAGGTAAAAGGCCTGGTGGCACTGCTCCTGCTAGATCCCAAGTGCCATGTCAGGGGTGGGTATGGGGTCGGTGCAATAAAGTAGGAGTTATTGGGCGTCTACCATGTGCTGGGGCTACATGAAGAACTGTGTTATATTGACCCTGCTGATTCTCCCAACAACCCTATGCAGTTGGATATGTTGCTTTCCTTATTTTGTAGGTTGGGGGCACTGATTCGTGGAGTAGTTAACTTACCAAAGATCATGTAACTAGAAAGGAGCAGACTCAGGTTTTGGACCCAGGCAGTCTGATTTGGGAGCCTATGCTCTTACCCATTATGCCGAATTGTCAAGAAAGGAGTTAGGTCTGAGGGATCAAGGAAATTTCTGACTGTGGGGAGGAGCTGGTCAATGTGCGGGTCAAGGGAGACTTTTGGGGCATTAAAGGCCAAGCAGAGTGCTGGGGAGCACAGGGTTAGGGGCCCCACCATAGTGGTGAGGGCCTTGCTGGGAGTGGTGAGGCAGTGGGGACCTGGGGGTAGAGTAGGACCTCCAGGCTGGTTTGGTACCACCTACTCCAAGGAACAGTGGATGCCAGGCAGGGACAGACTCATAGGTGTGTGCGTGGGGACAGTCACAAAAGACCAGAGTTGGGAACATGCTGGGAATTATGAAGAGGGGATTTCAGTTCTATGAAAGGGCTGACTCACAGTTTCCAAACTATATCTGGAAGAATTCTGAGCTTTTAGGAGACACTTGGGTAGCCTGCAGTATGGATGGGGAGAAAAAGTGGGCAGGGCCCTGGGCCCTCCTCTCAGTATCAGCTGATGAAAGGCTACATTTACCTCTTTTATGTTTTGGGATTCCCAGTAGGAGTTTGTTTACGGTTTGTTTGTTTGTTTGTTTTTTGGTAAGTCTCTGCTTCGGAAACTATCCAGCTGAATGGCTTCTGGAGTCCTCCTTTGGATGCCTGAAGTGGAAATGGTATCAGCATCCCTGCTGACATAAAGATGGAGTATGTTCTGTGGGCTGATTTTTACTCCTTTGGATCTGTTCTTTCGACCCTCACCACCTGCCCTGTCCCACACTCCTCCTCAGACCTCGTGCAGAGGAGAAATGGCCTTGATGGGCCCAGAGGGAAATGTGAGCAGCAGCTCAGAAAACTTCCGACTTGGACCCTGCGGTCTTGTTTCCATCCCATCCCGAGCTCTACACAGGCCCAGCTCAAGAGCATGCCCAGCTCATTATCTGAAGGAAATGGCCTGAGTGGTGGCCTGCGGAGAGTGAGGAGTAAAAGGAGAAATAGTAACATTGATTTATGTGGGACAGAAAGATCCACAGACTGGGGAAACAGGGAGACAGCAATCATAAAGCTGGCTCAGTTCTGCAACCTGCTGAGGGCAGGACCGTCACAGTGCACGGTAGAGAAGGCAGATGAGGGGACGCAGGGAGAGTGGTCCCTTCCTCCTCATCACAGAACAATAAAGCTGGAAGTCAAGGATGAAATACGTGGGCTCAGAGCCCCTAGGACCTCTGCTAACGGCAGGCCTAGCATCTACCTTGGGAAAGGCTGCCTGCATTTGTATTGCTGTGCTCGCTGCAGCCGCTCTGTAGGAGCTGTTGGATAACAAAGGCTTGGAATGGCAGACAGGCTTTCCTTTCCATGTCAGCCCCACCACTCAGCTAGCTGTCAGCTCAGCCAGTCCCAAGAGGCCACCTTGCCTGCTTCTCCTGTGGGGCTGCTGGGGCCTCAAAGGGTGGAACTTGCCATCTGGGTGACTCCCGGGTTGCTTCTGTCTCTGGGATCAGGGTCTTCTTAGGATAACTGCAGAACTCTGCAGGCCCAGTCTGTGGGGTGTGAGAGGTCAAATGAAGGAGACTCCTCATAACCAGGTCCATTTGGGGACTCAGGGACCCCATGGCCCATTTCATCACATACCAATTCTGCAAAATTGCTGCAAATCAGATCAGGGAGAGGTGCTTTTATTTTATTTTTATTTCTTTAAGGGTTGGACAGGTTTTTACTGTATAAATTGAAGCATCTCCCCAGGTGTTACTTTCTGTGAGGCTGAAGGACATGCAGGGATTGCAGGAACTTTGTTCCCCAACAGTTCAGAAATATAGTAGGTGGTGGAAAAACAGCACCCACTTGGAAGAGTCTAAAATATTTTGAAATTTTTTTTTGAAAATCTTGTGTCTGGAGATTTGTGTTTGAACCACATCCAGTGACCTGGCCAAAGAGTTGATACCCACATCTGGGCTGCTTTTGTCCCATGGGATTTGGGCCCTGGGAGCAACATGACTAAAATATCTGGGTATGGGTGCATGTTGGGGGTACAGAGTCCCAGGATCTGTTCTTGGTTCTGGATTACCATTGTGTGCTAGGGCACACTTGTTTCTCCTAATCCTGAAACGCTGGGGAGCCCTGATCATCCTTCCCAGGTGTTTATTGATCATTTTCTACTCTGATTGGGATTGGGAGATACACTTGCAGTCTAGAGGTAGTGGCTAAGAGCCACTAGAACACCTGGATTCCTAGCCCAGCTCTAGGTTTTGAGCTGTATAACCTTGGATATGTTCCTTAACTGTTTCAAACCTCAGTTCACTTATCTGTCAAGAGTGAATGACAATGGGGTCCCCTGGGTGGCTCAGTTGTTAAGTATCTGGCTTCAGCTCAGGTCATGATCCCAGGGTTCTGGGATCGAGCCCTACATTGGGCTCCCTGTTCAGTGGGAAGCCTACCTCTCCCTCTCTAGCTTCCCCTCCTTGTGTTCCCTCTCTCGCTGTCTCTCTCTCTGTCAAATAAATAAAATCTAAAAAAAAAAAAAAGTGAATGACAATGGTCATACACCAGCTATTTTCCATTTATCCTGCCAGATTCATTCTCTACCCTTCCCCATCCTACGTTGTGCTGATAAGGTTGACTTACCTGGGCTGCATCAGTGGGCTTCTTTGTTCTATGGAGTCGGAATTGTTCATCCAATGGGAGTGGCCAGCAGGAAATTGGAGAAAGGGAAGAGAATGAGGTTGGAGAATTTATTGCACTGGCTCCCTTCTTTCTGGGTCACTATGAGTTGGTTTCATCCCCCTTCCTAGCTAGGGTTACTTCCTCCTGGTGCTGGTACCTACTCCTCCCCTTGCAAGTTCTTTCAGACGCAGGGAAGTGCTGGTTATCGGCAGTCGCCATACCAGTGCCTGCTGGTCCCTGGGATACTGCCTCCACCTTTGTAAATGGTCTTTCATTAGGCTCTCCTCAGTTACCTCACTTGAATGTGCCATCCATGTCCTGACAGGAACCTACAGCAGCCTCTTATGATGATACTATCAGAGGGCGGCCATGATGACAAAATGAGTCCACGCATATAAAAAGCTGAAAATAGTACCCGAAACATAGAATGAGCTTGTTAAATGTTAGTCACTGTGTGAGTCTTACTTCTCCTTACATTATTATTTTTTTTGGAGTAACAGAGGATCTTTAGATGGTTGAGGTGCTTGATTTCATGGCCATTCGGCTACTCTGTCATGTTTCTGAAAGTTACATATTCTTTCTCCTCTGAGGTTTGGGTTGATGGGTGGGAGAGCATGTTCTACTCCTGAGCACAGCAATCTCCTTCTCACACCATGCTTGACTATGTGCTCCTCATATGGTTCTCTTGAGCCCTGTGTCATGACTCAACCTAGCCCCGAGGCCCCAACACAGACTCATAAGACTGAAGGGTGTGGTTGGACAACCATCCCCACTTTGTAGGTTTGGAACATTTTCTACCACCTTCGTGCCTGTCTGAAGTTACTCCCTCTTTCTCCCCAACTCCTCAGCCCCAGACGAGCACTGAGCAGCTTTCTCTCTCTGCAGTTCCTGTTCTAGACATTTTGCATAAATGGAGTTAGACAGTATGCGGCCTTTTATGTCTGTCTTCTTTCACTTTCATGTTTTCAAGTTTCGTTCATGGTGTGATATGTAATCAGTACTTCATTCCTGTTTATTACTGAATAATACTCCATGGTATGGATCTCTCCCATTTTATGTGTCCATCTCCTATGGATGAGCATTTAGATTGTTCCAATTTCTTGGTTACTATGACTAATGCTGCTATGAACAGTTGCATATATTATCTAGGTTATTTATTTGTTGATTATTATTGTTGACTTATGTATGTGTCATTAGAATTTAAGCTTGGTGAAAGCCAAGTTTGTTCTATATCACATATAACAATATGTCAATATATAGACAATTAGTATATATATATATATACTATATACACACTATATATACACACTATATAGTACACATACACTATATATTATACACTATATACACACTATATAGTACACATACTATATAATGTATGCTCCATCCCAGGAGCCCAATATATATTATTATGTAATAATATTATGTAATATTATATATATGTTACATATATATGACTAACTGTGTTTGGCGTTTGGTGGTTTGGAAATCCACACTGGTAGAGAAAACTTTTCAAGTGTATCTTGGAGGCTGTTCCTCAGCATCCCTTGAGGGGTGAGGCCAGGGAATTTGCATTTTAACAAGCTTTCCAGGTAATTCTCCCTGATGTTGGAAAAGCCCCGGGCTTTCTACCTCTTGGACAAGCCTGGGCATGGATGGTGAAATGAGGGAGAGCCCCTCATTTGTTCCTGCCCAAACATTTTACTTTTTCCACTTTATTTATGAGAAAAATGGAATTGCCTTCCTCCCCCACTGATGGCGCCATGTGGGACATCTCCGTCTGGGTCAGGTTGAGGCCGAAGCGTTTTCTGAAAGTAATTCCAGTTTTCTACTTTTGCTCCATGTGCCAGCTCTCTCACAACTCATCTATGAGGTACAGTTTTCCCTTTGTTATGGGGGATGCTGGGCAACTGGAGAGGCAAATAAAAAGGGCAGCACAGAGCTTTAGATGTGACCATGGGGAGCCATAGAGCCTTGGGGAGGATAAGCAGGGTTGGGCGTGTGAGGACTAGCAGTCTGCATTAGCAGGAAATGGCTAACAGGTACCCCTGTAGGGGCATTGAAAGGCAGCGCTTCCATATTTCAACATACAGGCAGGCTCGTAACTCTCTCTTGTCTTGTATTGAACCAGACACTGTTAGCTTGCTTTTCAACTGTGCAGAGATGTACATGATTGTCTTTTCTGGAAGAAGTTGCTGCTGGTTTTTAGAGGAAAGGTTTGCTCTTTACTTTGATCTGACTTCTGAAAGAATAAGGCATACTAGTTTTTACAGCTAAAGGAGACTTCTAAGAATTTCGAATATTTAAATTTGAAGTCTTCCCTCAGCATGTGAAAGCAATATTAGTGTCATTTAGGTGTAACAGATGAATAGTTAATGTAACAAGAGACAAAAAATCTGAAAAAGATCCATATCCAAATGAAAATTCATGTTTGAGCTAAACTACTGCCTTTTTCTACTTATTTTTTTATTTGATAATGAGCATTAACTACATCTGGGCACTGAGAGTCTCTGTGGGTTAAATAAGGCATATGTCTACCTGATAATGCCTGTGAATCCAGCATAGTGCTTAGCCCTCTTCTCTCCCTCATGATCCTGAAATAGGATGAGGAAGAATGGCATGTATCTGTGTATTACACAAAGTAGAATAAAATGCCATTTCTCCCTTTATGGCCAGTATTGTGTGTCCTCCTCTATTAGCACTTAGAGCCCTCTGTAATAATTTACTTTCTTAAAACGTATAAGCTATTTACTGAGTACCTTACTCCGTACCAGGCACTGTGTTAAACTCTTCATATAAGATATTTCATGCGGGAGCGCCTGGGTGGCTCAGTGGGTTAAGCATCTGACTCTTGCTTTCATCTCAGGTTGTGATTTCCAGGTAGTGATCTCTGGGTCATGATCTCTGAGTCATGAGATTGAGCCTCGAGTCAGGCTCTGTGCTCTGTGCAGAGTCTGCTTAGGACTCTCTCTGACCCTTTCCCTGCTCTCTCCCCCCTCTCTGTTTGTCTCTCAAACAAACAAACAAACAAAGTATTTTTTAAAAAAAGATATTACATGTGACCCTAACCACATTCCGATCAAGTAGAAACTATCATTCATCCTGTTTTACAGAGGAGGCAGCTGAGGCTCAGAGAGCAGGATGCCCCTTGTCCAAGGTCATGCATTTAGCACATGGCAGAACTGTGACAAGGGCTGCTTGTGGCTGACGCCAAATCTGACCCTCTTAACCCGTCGCTTGATTCCAGCATTTCTCAAACTGTGGTCTGCAGAGCTGGGGATTGGGAGAGGGTTCTCTGAGACCCTTTCAGAAACAGTCAGTGAAGTCAACGTTTTTTCATAATAATACCAAGTCATAATTTGTCTTGATATTTGCACTGTTGGATAAAACCAGTGGTGATTAAAAATGTAGGCACCCGAACGTGAATCAAAGCAATGTTACCAAACTGCGCTACAAATCATTGAATTCTTCCCTGCCATATGCAATTAGAAAATTGATTGTTTAATGTTTGATGTTATAGAATGGAATATTTCATCATTAGGAAGAGCTGCATTAACTCCTTGATCTGGTACTTTCCAGATAACCAACTCATGATGTAACAAAATCATCCATGGAAAGAGATCTGCTTCAAGTTTATTTTTGGGTTTTTATTGGAATTAATACTTAAAAAATTTCTTAGTCTTAATTTCTAAAATGGCAAATCCTGATAGACACAATCCTCATAAACAAATCCTTAATTATGAGTCCCTAATATTCCTTAAAACTATGGAGGGATCTGGAGAATAAAACATTTGAGAGGTACTGCCATGGGCATCTGGGAGCCATGGGAGGTTCTTGAGCTGGAGAGTAATATTGGTTATATCTCTTGGAGTAACAAATTCTATGCCCTTTTTTATCACGAAAAATATCTCTGAAAATCTCCACCATTGATATGGTTATTGGCATATGTTTAGCCAGTGAACTGGGTCAGATGAATTCAATTTTGTGGACCCCAACCTGAAGCTCTGGGTCTGTGAGAATTGCCCTATGGGTAGCACTTAGAAACTGATGGTCCATTCTGTACAAAACATTACTTGTTTTCCCAAGAGCTACAGGATCTGAATATCCAGTCCTCAGACAGTTTGGACCAAACTGGAGAAAGCTTTCACACCAATGGGGGCCTCATTTTTGTTTGTTTGGGTGTGTGCTGTCCATGTGTAACCAGCAAAAGAAGGATCATAGTCCCATGTACAAGCTTGGACAGGAGAGCTTCATTATGGGCAGGCTGACCTCGTGGAAGAGGGAGGGTCATGTGAGTCAAATGTTCTAGTGAGATAGGAAAACTCCCCTCCCCCACCTCCCTGAACTGCTGGCTAAGACAAGGAAATTTTGGGGGGTTGGACTTGTCAAAAGTAACACAGATCTAAAGCTAGCTGCTGTTGAGTGTCTCTGCGTGCTGTTGTTATTCAGTGCTCATCTTCTGCCAGAAATTGTGCTAAGCTCTTTTCAGGTATTATCTCATTTAGCCTCCTCAATAATCCTGCCAGTTAAGTATTATTACTATCTCCATCTTATAGATGAGAAAATTGAGACCTAAAGAGGTGAGTGACTGAACCAGGTTTGACTCTAGAGTTGCTTTTCTCCAAAGCCTCCAATTCTTAACTCGTTTGTTGCCATTTCTCCCCTTAAGTGACAGGAGAAAGTCAGTTGGCTGGATGGCAGCTGGAAAGCATTCTAAGTATAAAAGAAAATGGACATAAGGCGTAGAGCAGAAATGGGGACACTGTAGAAGGGACTGGACATGTTCTTTGCTGCTGCTGCTGGAGTGCCTTATGCCCTACAGGGAGATACTGACCTGAGGCCAGTCCTGCACGTGGCCGGCTGCTCTTCAAGACAGAATATTATGCTATGGAAACCAGACATAAACAACACCCTGATTTTCATCTAGTCAGAAGTTTGGAGGCCAGGCAATGGGCAGGAAGACTCCAGGCATAGTGCCGAGAGGGGGTTGGACAACACATACCAGCTGGGAAACATCTGCAGAAGATCGTGGAATATGGCAGAAGCAGAAGTAGCCGCAGAAAAGGACTTTAGTCCTAGCTCTGCCCAGTGGGATCAGCATTGCTCTCTGCCCCAGAGTCCTCATGTCTAAAATGCAGATGGTCATGCCGCCTTAGAGGACTGTCAGGAGAGAAAAGGGAGACAATGTGTAGGAAATCACACCAGGAACTCAAATCCTTCTTCTCTCCCTCCCCCACGTGGTGCCCGGTGAGCTGATTCTGTCTGACCCCCTCTCCACCGTCCCTGCTTTCTTTAGATTATATCTATGATAAAACATTTTTTTTCCTAGTCTTTTAGAGACACTGTTTATGGAGTCTTAAGATATCATTTGGGAACCAGATTGCCTGGGCTCACCTAGTCCTTGGTAGCTACTTGGTTTTAGGCAATACACTTAGCTCTCCTTGCCTGACTTGCCTCAACCATAAAGCAATAATAGAACAGAAGCATCGACCTGTAGGGTTGCTGTGAGGACGAGATGGCATGAAACAGGTAGAGCACAGGGCTGGACACACTCTATGAGCTCATACAGTTCTTTATCCTCATTGTGGCTGATACATGATAAGTGTCATTCTGGGCATTTTCTACGTGCTAAGTTGTTGAGCCTTCTCAATGGTTCAGTGGGACAGGCACCATGATGCCCACTTTACAGATGAGAAAACTGGTCTAAGGGAATCAGGTTGCAGATGCAGCCCTGTGGATTTTTCTCTTCTGTCTCTCCACCTTACCACACTGTATGCTCTTTTGTTTTGCTCAGTGATGTTACCGACACGGCGGTGGCCTAAGTAACTTGACAGCCAGAGTGAGGTGCTTTTTATTTTCCCATTTATAACCCATCTCACAGCGTTGCAGACCCAACAAGATGGTGCAAAACTTGGAAGCACTCTTGGAAATATTTGTTTTTTATTTATGGAGGCCCCCATCAAGTTCCAGAAAGGGATTTGAAGTAGCCTATTAGTTGTCATTAGAATGATGATGATTAATGATTATAATAACAAGACAGGCATAATTGGTTCAAATTGTGCCTTTTGAAATAGCCTCCATGGGGGCCAAGTGGTGGGGAGGGAACCGGCAGCCTCTGCCTCAGGGAGCTGAAAAGATGGGCCTAATTGGTTAAAAGCAGCTTTGCTAATTGCTTTGGCAAGAGCCTGAGAGAAAGCTTTGGTATGATTAAACATGAACCAGGGTCCCTCCAAGGCCTGTGATTTCAGGCTAGATCTGTTCCTCAAAACACAAGCAGAAAAGAGAACAGATGTTCAGCCACTTGACAGAGATTTAATAAGACACTTAGAAAAATTACCATGTTCACTTTGCCCCTCCTGACCTCTGGGTTGGAAGCTGGAAGAAGGCCTGTTTCAGGCGGTTGATATTCTGAGCTGGAACCTAAAGGGCCATGTGCTATACAGTTTTCCATTTCTTTGAGATCCCGCTGTTTTCTGCCCCTCTCCCCTACCCCCCAAAGGATTTTTGGTGGTCAGAGGAGGAAAGGTAACAGGACAAGGAAGAGGCTTGACTTTGAGCAATATATGTGATTTAAATTTTGTTGAGGGTAGGTAGGCCGTGATTGAATTATTGAAATACTCTACTTGGGGTGCAAAGGAGTAACGTCAAGCTAGCTCAGTGTGGTAAATCTCCGTGCCATGAGTCGAAGCACTCAGGAGGGAGAGAAGCCCAAAGATAAGATTTTTCTGAAAAGAAATTCCCCCTTGTAGAAGGTGTTAAGTACATCACAGAGGCTGGCAGCTAGAGTGTTTTGTGGGACTCTGCTCTGGTCAGGGGAGGCCAGCGAGGCTGGTCAGGGGCCACCAGTAGCTGTAGGAGATTGAGAGTGACCACTCAGCTTCAAAGCTGAATCAACAACTCATTGGTTATAGACTCATGCAAATCACCTAACCACCCTGAGCCTCAATTTCCTCAGTTATAAACTCACACGTCTAAGGGCAAAGTTCACAGGGAGTCCAAGGTGAAGGTGGGTAGGGGAATTTATGTGTTTTCAGCAATGCATGGTGTGTTGAGCAGTGGTCAAGGTGCTCTGGGCTAATTCATGCAAATCCATATAGATCTGTATCGCCCCACCCCACCCCCCAGCTCTGCTAAGGGCCAGGTACTGTGCTAAGTGTGGGGAATTCCTAGTGGAGAGCTGAAAGTATAATCTATATTCTCCTGGAGCTTCCTACAGTTTGGAGGAAGAGATATTTTAAAGATGTTCTTCAAAAAACCAACTGAAGGTATAAAAATAAATCGTGTTAATTGCTGAGAAAGACCAGCATAGGGAGCAGCTATAAGGGGCCAATTATAATGGGGCCTCTAAGCTAGTTGGGAGGAGGGGGAAGCCAAGGAAAGGTTGCCCCGACGAGGGGGCATTTGAATTGCATGCTCAAAGAGGAGAAGGAATTGGCCAGATATAGGGTGGGATGGGCAGGGGGATGGGCAGGGGGATGGGTGGGTCTGAAGTGTGTGTCAGCACCTCTGAGTGCGGCCTGCTGTTCCTACATGTCCACGGCAGGAGGGGTTGCCTTCTCTCCAGCCCCCCAAAAGATAAGAAGTCGATCCGTTCTAGTTCTCTGACGGGCAGTATGAGGCCACAGACATGGGTATGCTGGTTCACAAAGTGGTTTTTTTGTTTGTTTGTTTTGTTTTTTTAGAGTTGCCACCATTCCATTTAATTTTTGGATAAGTCACATACAATTTTGGAGTTCCAATTTCTCTTGGAAAATCAAAAGATCTGGCAACCCTGGCCTTCATCTCTTCGTGACAGCCCCCAGGAGGAGCGGTGTAGCATTTTGAATGCCAAATACAGCGACCCCACAGGCCCCTTCTCTCTATGTGCTTCCTTCCTCGCCTCTGCAGGCAGTGCAGTTTTAGACCCCTGATCTTGGCTCTGCTGAATATGGTCAAATGGGAGAGAACAGACCGCCTTGGTTCTCTGGAGGAGATTGTTTCAAATTAAAGTCCTGACACCCAATTAGGAAGACTTTTTTTTTTTTTAACCTTCCTTCTTCAGGAAAGATGTCCCTCTCTCCATGGAAGGATTCTCTTCAAGTGGGGCACACCTGAATGGCCTTTAGGTGGATTTCCTTTATCTTTCCCCTTCTCCTTTCCATATAAGACATAGCAGTGAAACCCTTTGGGCAAAGAACATCTTATGCAAAATCCCAGTGTAAGATATAGATCAAAGCAACTTTGCTCAAACTGACTTTGGTGTGCCCGCCCTGGAACACTCCTGCTTGGCATCCTCTTGTTCTCCCCAAGGTAGCTCTGGGGCATCTCTAGGGGGACCCAGGGTTCCTCAGAATATAGTTGAGAGGCCCTCCTTAGAGTGCTAAGGGAGAGGGTGCTGCCTGTTGGAGAAACAGGGTAGAGCTAAAAAAAAATACAAGACAAAAATACTGTTGGTTCCTCGGTTTGTAATTTGGGGCCAGCCTGAAATTGGATGACATGCAAAAGGCAAATCTCGGTATCTGCTGTCATGTCTTCCCCGTCCCCAGACCCCCAACAGCATGGATTTCCAGACTCAAGTAGCAGTTTTCCAGCTCAAGTAGCAGCTGGCAAGCATTAGAGTCACCCCTGCAAGTGTACAAGGTCTGTGTTTTGTGACTCTGTGACCTGGAGGAGATCTGGAACTGTACCCTACTCAGAAATGTGCCACCTCCTGTGGCACACGGCATGGAAGAGCTGTCTGTCCTGGTGTAGCCTTGGGAGAGAGTCTGCTCTCCTTTCCCCAGGGAGGTGCAGGGACACAGACCTCCGGGGCTGGAGCATTGAGCACACTCTGCAGGAATTGCCCAGGGTATTGCCGGCAATGAGACTGGCGGTTTCGGAGCTTCCTCAGTTTAGCCTAGCAGCTGCACTGTCATATTATTACAGATGCTTGTCACTGAAGCATCACTGTGCAACCTTGCCATGCACCATTTCAGATTCATTTTTCAAAATTGCTTTGAAAGCCCAGGGCCCGTCCCATCCATTAGTGGAACTCCTTTGTGACAGGTGCTAGGGGTGTTGGAGGTGGCAGAGAACTCCATGTGCACTGCTGATTCACGGGAGATACGTGGAGAAAGACACAGCCTGGCTGAGATAAAGCCTCCACGGAGGTTTTCAAGTGGTTTCCTCAGAGGAGGAGGCAGCATGCTTCTCCAGGGCTGCGTGGCCCTTGCCTGCAGAAACAGCTTCCTGGTGACTGAGCCGGCACACTCCCACCAGGGTCCGTCAGTTTCTTTAGATCTGATTACTTCACCTGGCCACACTGTGTGCTCTTAGGCAGGCTGCTAAGACTCTTTGCATTTCTCTTTCCTCATCTTTATAAAGAAATAATATAATCCATCTCCCAACCTCATCTATATAATAGAAATCATATTACCCACCTCACAATCTCATTTGTTTAATAGAAACCGTATACCCACCTCTCAATATCAGCTGTATAATAGAAATAATTATACCCCAAATACCCAATTTTGTTGTAAGGGTTAGAAATATACACCTAAAATGCCAAGCAGTGTACTTAATATATAATAGGCATAGGAACTCTTAGCTTTCTAGAGGCTGGAAGCTTCCCATTGTTGAGTCTGCAGGTATGTTTAAAAAATGAAATAATTTCAAAGTCGTTACAAAAATGCTACATTTTAAATGTTTACTTTGAACAGATGAATGCTTTTAATAAACATGCAAGAGTAGAGGGACTGTGTAAATAGCCTCACTCAGGATGACCTCAAAAGTGTAAATCCACCCTCTTAAAGAGGTAGGCCAACTGCACCAACCCCCATGCCCATTATGGTCCTAAGTAAGCCCTTAATAGATGATACTCATTATAGCTTGATATAATGATGTCACATCTGTCCCCTGAGATTATAAACAATGTTTTCATCTCCATCTGCTTATAAATCAGCTGAGTCTTTCTCAGCCTTAAAGCAGTTTGTGATGGACCAGTGACCTGTGGCAGGAGAAACTGGGATGGGTGGGCCCCAGCTTTGGCAGTTGCTGAGAGCTGCTGTGGCCCAAACGGGGCCCACGTGACACGTGTGGCTATGGAGTTTTTCTGTGCTCAGCGTTACAGGTTGACCCACAGACCAGATTCAGTTTGTGCTCTAGAAGATGGGATAACTCGGGGTAAGGAAATCGCTGCTGGCTACAAATGGTGCAGGCTGGATGGGCTCAGATTGAGAGTCTTTCAGCTGTTGCCTTGGCAGCAGGGCAGCCTCCCCCAGGGACATCCAGCTAGATTTCAGTTGGTGGCCTTGCTAAAACAGCTTTCTCCTTACCTAGACCAGTGATCCCATACTTGGCCCTTGGTGGATGTGTACATGCCTTAGTGAGGAGGAAGGACTTCCTTTCTTGGATTTCGCTGAGGTGGAATAGTCAGTCAAGTGTCCAAGTGCTACCCCTAAGGAGGAGTCAATGTCTTATCACGGACCTAGGAGATCATAAAAGCACCTCCTTCTTATGCAATGACAAGAAGCCGTCCTCATCCAGGTTGGAGAAGACAAGTGTTCTGAAGGAACTGGGCTACCCTGACTTGTGAGTTCTCAGACCTTCTAAAGGTTGGGTATCAACCCTCATTGCCAGAGTCTGGGGATCATACTTAGGAACTAAAAGTAAGAATCATAGTTTGGCCAATATTTGAATACTGATGAGGACAACAGGGATGGGGTATTTTAAAATGTGGCCCTCTTGAGAGAGTCCAGGACCCATGATCCCAACATGTAGAAGTGAGTGCTCAGAGCCTGTCTACTGAAGTCTGGACTACCAGTCAAGAGAATACTTTTTTGGGAGTTAATTTTGGGACCACTTAGTACTTTGTAATCACTCCTTGGACTCATCTAGAATTTACTGTTATAATCAAATGGAACTTAATACAAAGTTAATTTGAGATTATATTTAGTGATATGCTTTATCATTGTTGTAGTGAGTGGTAATTAGGAATAAAATGGGAAACAATTCCCATAAAAGACTGTGATTAGCATTGATTATGCAGACAACCTAAGTTTTTCTGCTTGCACCTTGTTGCTTCTTCCTTCTCACTAATTAGCATTAATTTTGCCTCCTCCCATGCTCTGAAATACAGATTCTAGTTCTAATTCCACGCCTAGGCTCCCTTGACCTGTCACTCCCCGCCCCTAGGCTCCCTTGACCTGTCACTCCCTACCAGTGGATCTGGATTGACACTCAGAGTATTACTTTTGCTGCCCATCTCGCCAGACCCCTCCTAGGTTTCCTAGTTCTAGAATCCTTGTATTTCTCCTCTCTGCCCCTTGCCTGCTCTGGGTGGCAGATGGAACACGGAAGGCTTCCAGGGGGAGACAGCTAGTGACCCTGGTGTTGGTGAGGGGTGAGAGGTGTCCCTGAGGTCAAATCTGGGAGAGGGGAGGCTACATTAGGGGAAGAAGAGCAGCAGCCATCAGCTGGGGGCTTACTGCAGGAAATATTAGGAGCATTGGATCTTTACCGTGTCATCTAAAGTCCAGGCCAGTTAGGGATACAGCATCAGCTAAGAGGCAGAAAGAACAGCCCTATCTTCCTCTGTCTGCAGAACTTTCCACTTCTTATTTCTGATGGCCTGGGATTCCTAACTGGAGACAGACATTTCAGTGAACACTGAGGGAACTCAAGCTTATGCTATAAAAGCTGAGATTGTCTATATGCTGATGTGAAGAGTTTCAGGCTCCGGGCGGATTGCCACATTATATCCTTGTGCTTTTGGGTCAAGGTAGGGGCAAGAGAGCAGAAGAATGCTGAGTGTTTGAAGAGGTGGGATAGGGGATGCTGAGTGGAGGAATGACCCAGAAGAAAGAGGCCTGAAGGTAGTAGAGATAGAAGGCTGAAGTCTGCAGAATTTATCCCAAGAGGATGCCAGTGCTCTATGTCTTCCTTGTCTACTTTGAGCTCTGAGGAACTATAGCTGAGACCAAGCCCCTGGGCTGCCTGTCAAACTCTTCAGGGCTACAGTGTCTTTCTGGAAAATTGCAAGTCAGAGCATTTCTGGTCCCTTCAATCTGACATGGGTAGTGAAAAGGTTTGGTTGTGGAGTGGATGGAGAGAGACGGTATGATTCCTCCACCTCAGAGGTAAAAAGCAACTTTCACTAGAACACTGATCCACTCTATCCCTTAAATATGTCTTCTATTTGAGCTCTGAAAATGTGAATGAGATCACACCATGCCTGGTTAAGAACATCTGATGGTTTCCCAGTGCTGTTAGAATCAAATCCTAGCTCCTCCTTTCAAAATGCTGTCCCATCTGGTCTTTGTTTCTCTTTTGATATCATCTCTTATTCCTCACTTCATTTGTCCATGCATCTGTTTTTTTTCCCCTTCCACTCACTCATCCATGCATCCGTCCATTCATCCATCCATCCATGCATCCATCCATGCATCCATCCATGCATCCATCCATGCATCCACGCATCCATCCATCCATCCATCCATGCATCCACCCATCCATCCACCCATCCATCCATCCATCCACCCATCCACCCATCCATCCATCCATGCATCCATCCATCCATCCATCCTTGCATCCATTTGCTTTGACTCAGACATGGTTGCTTTCTTGGTATTCCTTAAGTGCCTCTAGTTCATTTCTTCTCTACATTGCTATTCCTTCTGTGAGAATACTGTTTACCTTACACCCACACAGCTCACTTGTTCCTTTCCTTTATCTGGGTCTCTTTTCTAATGACACTTTCTCCAAGAGGACTCTCCTTCAGCATCCAGTATTGTGACTGGAAGGGGATCTTGAGGTGGTTCTGAAGTATGGCTCTCTGTTTCTTGATCTGAGGCTTGTCAGATTTTTGTGTTCACCATATTAATATTCAGTCAGCCATAAACTGACTAATACACTTCTCTGTGTGTATATTGTGCTTCAGCAGAAACTTGAAAATAAATACCCTCATGCCCATCACTCTTCTTATTTCACTTTATTTTTCATCGTGGCACTTATTACTACTCGACATTGTCTTATATTCTTTTTTTTTTTAAAGATTTTATTTACTTATTTGAGAAAAAGAGAGAGAGAGAAAGAGATGAGATGGGGGGAGGGTCAGAGGGAGAAGCTGACTCCCCACTGAGTGGGGAGCCTGATGCAGGGGTTAATCGTGGGACTCCACGATCATGACTAGAGCTAAAGGCACTTACCTGACTGAGCCACCCAGGCACCCCATTGTCTTATATAATTGTTTGCATTATCTGTCACCCCACACCACAGGTAAATTACATGAAGCTAGGGACTCAGTCTAATTTTCTGCTCTGTACTCAGTCCTGTGGCTGGCATATTGGAGGAAACCAATCATTGTTGAATGAATGCATGAATAACTGGTTGGATGCCTTAAGCAACTAGATGATGTAACATAGAAACTGGTAGCAGGCCGTCTATTTTATCTGGTGCTTTAAGTTATAAAGGTCTGAGACAGCCCTCAGCTCCCATGAGATCTCCACTTTCCTCTTGGAAACATCTGACCTGCAATCTTGACTTTGTGACTCAGAGCCTGGTTCCTTTCCTCTAGTTTCCTCTTAACACACTGGTCTCACTTGTGAACCTTATCACCAAGGACCGAGCTTAGAGCATCCATGGCATGCCAAGTCAGTTGCTAAATAACAAAAGGTCTTAGAAAAGACTTGGGCCAATGAACCATTCCCCCAAAACTCTCCTTCATCCACACTGAGTGTAGTGGGAAAGAACACCGACTTTGAGGTCTAGAAACCTGGATTTTAGTCTTATCTCTACCTTGTTCTAACACTGTGATCTTAGACAATGTACTTAGCTAGCTAAGCCTCAGTTCCTCCCTCAGATAATAGGACAGGTTATCATACCTACCTTCTGGGTTTGTTCTGAAGATTAAATGATATGTTGTGCCTTAAGCCCTTGGCACAACTTTTGACAACCCAGTTGCTGTTAAGAATGTTTGAAGTTCTTAAGCATTCAGTCACTGTTAGTTCCCACAATGTTATTATTGATATCGGTGTCCCTCTTATGATATTGTAATGCCACATCTCTTTCTACTTTGTACCTTTGGATCTCACCGCTGGGTCCCTCACCATGCATCTGTCTTCACGTGAAGTGTGATATCTCAGGAAATAAACTTCTGATTTGTTTTCTTATATCTTAAGCAAAACAGCATGTTCGGAGGTACTTGGAAAACCATAAAGAGCTTCAGAGATACACTTGTGCACTCGGAGACTTCTGTCTCCTTCTGTCTGTCCGTTTGTGCATTAGCTCCTTTGGAGACAGTGTGTCAGCACAGGACTCCTTTGGGTGTTGGTTGGAGTGACAACAAGCGATCATTTAACTTTTCAAAGACTCAGTTCCCCCATTTGGGGATTAGAGATAATAACAAGGCCCACCTACAGGGTGATTTTGTGTGTCCCTGGAGGTTGTAGATATGAAATCACTTGCAGGAAATATGGCAGAAATTCAATTGTCCTCCCCCCACAACTCCTCTTCTTCTCGATCTCATTTGTGATTTAATTATATCATGTAATGTAATCTATACATCTATGTAATTATATCTCCTCTCTCTTACCCAAACTTTTACCAAATACCTTTTTTGCTTTTTAACTAACTGTAGAGAAATTTCTTCAGAAATTTTTCTGTCTTGCCCACTGGGCTTCTTATCAGCTTCTGTCTTGAGGACCGTGGAGGAGGCCCCAGAGGATGGGCAATTCCGTGCAAAGATTCTGCACTGAGACTTGAGCTGCTCAGCATATATATTCTCTTGTTGTTTGGTGCTGTTCTCGTTCCCTGAAGCTGTAGCTTTTCCACACACAGCACATTAAGCCTTCGTAATCAGAGCAGCTGATGGATTTTAAACCATGGCTGTCCCCATTGCCCAGACAACATCCAGTAAGCACTGGCTGACGGACTTCTGAGTTAGATAAGTTAGTGTGTCTGGAAAGCAACAGAGTAAGGGTATATTGTTTTTGGTTTCGATTTTGTATCTTTCGTTCTCTAGAGAAGTGGATTTTTTTAACCCCTTTAAATATCCTGGAATCGACTCTCCTCTCTTATAGTCAGTGGCCCTCTGCTACCTCGTGGTCCAACTGTGATCCAAGCTTATAGCTTTTTAGATATGCATAATCTCAGGTCTTAGCCCAGCCCTACTGAACTAGAAACCAGAATCTTCATTACCACACCGATCCCATGATTGTGGCGCACTAGAAAGATGGAGAAGAGCTGTTTTGTAGTTCTGTGGTCCTGGCTGGATCCAACAGAGCCTAGGCCCAACTTCAGCCTTTTAAAGCATTGGGAACCTCTGGGCTCCGGGGTGACATCAAGAGGAGAAAATGGCACACCTCTTTAGAAGGCCACCCACTGAGGGAAGATAAGACCTTTATATCTGCGGAAACTTTACTTCTTTGCCTGGTGCCAGATGCCTTTGGCCTGACCTCATTTTCCCCATCTCTGTAGGTCTGTGGTCCCTCTGGACACCAACCACCATCGCTGCAATGTTGTTATCTCTTCTGATGCCCCAAAAGCCTCTTTAAGAGCATGCTGACTGATTCAGTTAGAGAAATCCAAGTATCAAGAAAGGAAGCACAAATTAGTTTGTTTTTGCCTTGCTTATTTGTCTAGAGAAAGAATCTCTGCTCTTTCAAATGTCTGATAAGTGGACTTGATTATCCTCTTCAAGCAAACACGTGGCTGAGCAGCAGGAGTTGTGGGTTGTTGGAGAGTTTGCCGTCTGCCGTCAAATCCTTCTCTTTGAGGCTCTCTTCTCCATCCTGATGACAGAAATTTTCCAAGACACGGAACCTCCAAGTTTATGTTTGAGAAACCCTGGTGCAGGTAGAAGTTGGAGTGTCTGAAAAGGGGTTGGTGATGACTAGGATTGGGGATCAGCAGAGCTATCTTTTGGTGTCAGTTTATTACTAACAGGGTTGCTGGTTTGTCAGCTTGATCTTTCAATTCATTCAGCCCTTCCTCATTTAGCAGATAGATATTAAGTTCACAGCATTGTTCCTCTGGGGCCATTCTTCCTGAGTTTGTATCCTGGCTTCTCATTTAGCAGCGGTGAGGCCTCTGACAAGTTATTTAACCTCCCCGAACCTCAGTTTCCTCATTTATAAAATGGGGTTAATAAAAGGATTCATTTAAAAAAAAATGAAAGGATCCATTTCATAGGTTTATTTTTTCCTGAGGATTCAGTGAATTAATATTTCCATATTTTTTATTTTATTTTATTTAAAGATTTTTATTGATTTGATAGAGAGAAACACAGCAAGAGAGGGAACACAAGCAGAGGGAATGGTAGCGGAAGAAGCAGGCTTCCTGCCGAGCAGGGAGCCCGATGCGGGGCTTGATCCCAGGACCCTGGGATCATGACCTGGGCCGAAGGCAGACGCTTAACGGCTGAGCCGCCCAGGCGCCCCAATATTTCCATATGTTAACTGAATCATTCTTGGTGCCTAGTGGGCACTGTTTAAGTATTTGCTGTGGTGTTAATACAGTAGGTTGGGCACATTGCTAGGTAGCAATGTAGAGCAAGGGCCCTTTCCTGACAGAGTTGCACCTCCCCTGGGGAGATGAGCAGGGCACCACATCGTACCAGTGCAATATTTGTAAGAAGTGCAGGCAAAGAGATATGCAGGGTGCAGTGAGGGTGAATTCAGGTGTGTCTGGCCTACTTGGGGCATGTCCCGAAAGTTGTCCCTAGGAGGTGACCTTTGTGCTGGGCTTCAGGAGGCTAGGGGTGGCTCCAAGAAGGTGGAAGTAAGCCAGTGTGGCTGGAGGGCAGACAGTGGGATGCGGGGAAGGTCCGGGCCTGAGAAGACAGGTAGATCATCAGCTAGAAATTCTTCCTTAGGAATTCTCAACTTTTAATGAACTTCAGAATTGCCTGCAGTAGCTGCTTCAAAACGCAGAACCCCTGGAGGCTCTGATTCAGGTGATCTGGGGTAGAAGTCTTCATTTTAATGTGAATCCCGGGGTGGTTGACATAGCAGATTTATAGAAGATACTGCCGATGGTACAGTGAGGCCCTGTTAGAGATAAGTGTTTTTGTCTTAATCTTGAGAGAATTGGAGAACCACTCAAGAAATTCTTTGGCCATAATTATGGTATAATTTCCATACAGGGCATTTTCACATTTTTAGGTGAAGTTTTAGTGGTAGTTAAATAATAGTTAAGTAATAGTTATGTAACCACCAATCTGTCACAATCAAGATCTAGTGTTTCCATCAGCCCCAAAGTTCTCTCATGCCCTTGCCTAAAGAGTCAGGGCCTTCTTTCTTTCCCAGCCCATGACAATCCCTCAGCAGTTTTTCTCCATGGACTTCGCCCTTTTCTGAGTGTCATATGAGTGGAATCATACAGCGTGTAGTCCTTTGTGTCTGACCTCTTTCACTTAGCATGATGCTTTTGCCATCAATCCATGTTATTTCATGTGTCAGTAGTTTATTTCTTTTTATTTGTGAATAATATTAAATTGAATGTGTGTATCAGTTTGTTTATCCATTCAACAGTTGATGGACATTTAAGCTATTTCCAGTTTTTAGAGATTGTGAATAAATCTGAATAAACATTATTATGCAGTTATTTGTGTAGACATGTTTTTATTTCTCATGCATAAATACCTAGTAGTAGAATTATTCTATCACATAGGATCATGTTTAATATTTAAGAAACTGCCAAACTGTCTTCCAAATTTGCTTTGTATTCCCACAAGTAATGAGTGAGAGATGCTGTTAGTCTGTATCTTTACCAGCACATGGTATTATCAGTTAAGAAATTTTTTTTTAGCGATTTATTATGGTTTGAATTTGCAATTTCCCAGTTGCTAATGACATTGAGCATCTTTTCATGTGTTTGTTTATCATGAATTCATAGCTTTTCTTTGGTGAAGTGTTTGTTGATACATTTTGACCATTTCAAAAAGACTGTATTGTTTTATTCTTATTGAATTTTGAGAGCTCTTTAAGTATTCTAGCTATAAGTCCTTTATCAGTGGTATGTTTTGCAAATATTTTCTTCTAGTTTATGGCTTGTCTTTTCATTTTATTAATCCTGTCTTTCAAAAAGCATAAGTTTTAGGGGCGCCTGGGTGGCTCAGCCGTTAAGTGGCTGCTCAGGTCATGATCCCAGGGTCCTGGGATTGAGCCCCACATTGGGCTCCTTGCTCAGCGGGAGGCCTGCTTCTCCTTCTCCCACTCCCACTGCTTGTGTTTCCTCTATCACTGTTTGCTGTGTCTCTCTGTCAAATAAATAAATAAAATCCTTAAAAAAAAAGAGCATAGGTTTTAAATTTTATAAAGTCCAATTTATCATTTTTTTCTTCTATAGTTCATGGGTTTTGTGTTTTATCTAAGAAATCTTTGCCTAACCTAAGGTTGTACAGATTTTTCTTTTAGAAGTTTTGTGGTTTTAGATTCTAAATTTAGGTCAGTGATCCATTTACATTTACATTTATGATATATCCTTGAAGCACGGTATGGGTCATGATTCTTAACGATGTACCTTTATTAAAAAAATCAATTGACTGCATGTATTTGGGTCTATTTTGGAAATTCTATTCTATTTCATTAATCCATATGTCCATATTTTCATCAGTACCATAATGTAGAGGTTGGCAAACTATGGCCGGTTGGCCAAATTTATCTTTCTACCTATTTTTGTAAATAAAGCTTTATTAGAACACAATCCTACTCATTTATTTAAGTATCTTCTGTGGCTGCTTTTGCTCTCTAGTAGGTGTAACAGAGCCTGTATGGCCTGCAAAGCCTAAAACATTTCTATGTGGCCTTTTATATAAAATGTTTGTTGACCCCTGCTATAATTAAAAAATTAAAAAAAATTAACATATAATGTATTATTTGCCCCAGCGTACATGTCTGTGAATCATCAGGCTTACGCATTTCACGGCACTTACCATAGCACATACCCTCCCCAATGTCCACAACCCAGCCACCCTATCCCTAACCCCTACTCCCCAGCCACCCTTAGTTTGTTTCGTGAGTTTAGGAGTCTCTTATGATTTTTCTCCCTCCTGATCCCATCTTGTTTCACTTCTCTCCCCCACCCCCCATGACCCCCTGACCTGCCTCTCAAATTCTTCATATCAGAGAGATCATATGATAATTGTCTTTCTCTGATTGACTTATTTCGCTTAGCATAATACCCTCTAGTTCCATCCACGTTGTTCCAAA
The DNA here is from genome assembly GCA_028646535.1 of Procyon lotor. Taxonomy (NCBI): domain Eukaryota; kingdom Metazoa; phylum Chordata; class Mammalia; order Carnivora; family Procyonidae; genus Procyon; species Procyon lotor. The sequence continues at coordinate 4,000,292 of CM053620.1, read as the reverse complement.
TGGCCAGATTTTGTTTCTCTTGATGGCTGCATAGTATTCCATTGTGTGTGTGTGTGTGTGTGTGTGTGTGTGTGTGTGTGTGTGTGTGTATGCCACATCTTCTTTATCCATTCATCTGTTGATGGACATCTAGGTTCTTTCCATAGTTTGGCTATTGTGGACATTGCTGCTATAAACATTTGGGGGCATATGCCCCTTCGCTATAATGTTTTACTTACTCTAATTTTTTTTTAAAGATTTTTTTATTTATTTGACAGAGAGAGAGAGATCACGAGTAGGCAAAGAGGCAGGCAGAGATAGAGGAGGGAGCAGGCTCCCCACTGAGCAAAGAGCCCGATGCGGGACTCGATCCAAGGACCCTGAGATCATGACCTGAGCTGAAGGCAGAGCCTTTAACCCACTGAGCCACCCAGGTGCCCCTACTTACTCTAATTTTATAGTAATTCTGAAAATGAGATAAGTATGAGTCATCAAACTTTGTCCTTTTTCCAAATTATTTTGGCTTTTCTAGGTTCTTGCTTTTTCATTTCATATTATTTTTAGAATCATTTGATAGTTTTAACAAAAACCTGGTGGGATCTTGATTAAGATGGCATTGAATCTTTAGATCAATTTGAGGAGAATTAAAAATATTAAATCTTCTGTATAAACATAGTAAATTTTCCATTTATTATTATTTTTTATTTCTCTTATTAGTATTTATAGTATTCAGCATACAAATCTAATACTTATTATGTTAGCTTTATCCCTTCATGTTTTTGGATGTTATCATAAATGGTGGATTAAAAAATTCAATTTCCAAGTGTTCGTTGCTAGTGTATAGAAATACAATTGAGTTTTTCACATTGATCTTATTTCTTGTGACCCTGTTATACTCACAAATATATTATAGTGGCTTTTTTGTAGATTCTTTGTGATTTTCTACTCAATCATGACATCTATAAATAATTATAGTTTTCTTTCTTTACAACCTGTATGCCTTTTATTTCTTATTTTTCTATATTGTACTGTCTAGAACTTCCAATGTAATTGAATGGAGTGCCAAGAGTGGACATCTTTGCCTTGTTTCTGATTTAGGGAGAAACTAAAGTGTTTTAATCAAGGAGCTGATATCTGATTTTAATTTTGCATAGCGGCATTCAGGCTCATGTGATCAGTTCTTACCTGTTTCAAAGGGATGATACTGTGCACGTATAGCTCCTATATCAGTTAGCTTTCATCATAATAATGCTGTGTAACAAATAACCACAATATCTCAGTGACATACACATCAATAGACATTTAGTTTTTACTCCATGTCTGTGGATTGGCTGATGCTTAGGGGCTCTAGGCTGGGCTAGTCTCCAGGGCTGTGTGCTGGGTTAAGTTTATTCCACATGTTTGTCATCCTCCTTGGACTGTGTCTACCAAGGGCAGAGTTCTCTCTTGTGTAAGGCAGGAGCACAAGAGGGCAAGCCCAGCTGTGACATATATTTTAAATGGTATTATGGTATTTTGTCTGTTATTATGTCTGATATTATTTCTATTAGCATCCCATTGGCCAAAGAAGTCACATGATCAAGCCTAAGGTCAAGTGGAGGGACATATAACTTGTCCCACCATGAGGCTATGGTGGGGAAATGGATGAATAATATTACTCCAGGGTAGCAAAGAGCTGGGGTCAAGAATTCCATCATCATTTCTCTCTCTTTTTTAAAATTTAAATTTAATTAGCCAACACATAATATAGCATTAGTTTCATACGTAGTGTTCAACAATTCATCTGTTACATATAACACCCAGGACTAATCACATCATGTGCCCTCCTTAATACCTATTACCCAGTTAACCCATCCCCCTCCCATCTCCCCTTCTGCAACCCTCGGTTTGTTTCCCAGAGTCAAGAATCTCTCATGGTTTGTCTTCTTCTCTGACTTCTTCCCATCTAGTTTTCTTTCCCTTTCCCTATGGTCCTCTGCACTGTCCATATATGAATGAAGCCATATGATATACACAGTGGAATATTACCCAGTCATCAGAAAGGATGAATACTTACCATTTATGTTGAGGTGAATGGAACTGGAGAATATTATGCTAAGTAGAATAAGTCAATTGGAGAAAGCCATTATTGTATCTCTTAAATGTGGAAGCAGTTGAACTGCATGTGGTAGGCGGGCTGGGAGCACTTTGAGGGCCTGGATGTATTCACCTTACTTCTGTCTGTATGCATTCGAATAGCATAAAACATTTGCCTCGTCATAAGCACTTAATCCATTTTTGTTGAATGAGTAACTGGCGTTTGTTAGCTACACAAGTTAGCATATTTTCTACTGATAGGAGATTCTTGGTCCAGCGTGAACTTTACTTCTCATCTGTGTTTATATATCATCTCAGTTGGCTCCAGAGAACTACTTTTCAATGACAGTAAAAAGGATAAGAAAAAAAAAAAAATAACACCTTTGTGTCTGAGGATAGGCTGTTCCCGTTGGAAAAATGCCTGGAAAGAGCCCAGGGTAAAAATAAGGACACCTGGGTTTGTCTTCTGGTTCTGTTCATTAGCTGCATAACATCAATCAGTTTATGTAGTTTTGTCTGTAAAATGTAAAATTCTTTACCTATAGTTTGCTGCCCACCTAATAGAACTTTGGTGATGATGTGTATGAGACATATGAAATGTATCTACGTGATATGCGTGAAACAGTAACGTACATGAAATCATAAAGAGCTATAACTACTAAAGGCCATAAACTCCAGGGAATTGCTATTCTGACGTTAACAGGTTATAGGGTTGATATTCTCATCTTGGAGAACAGCAACACTCTGAGGTTCTGATGCTTTAAGGGAGGAGCCTCATAGCTTTCCATACTCTTTTTTACAAAATCACAGCCTTTTATTTTCCCAGCCCTTGCTTAACGCTCTCCGTGATTTCCCTTTCTCCTCAGGGAAACTTCCACTTCTCTTTCTATCCTCATGTCTCCTCACCCTGTGTGCTTCAGCCACATGAGCTTCTTTCCTCAAATGTACCGAATGTTCTGTCATCTCTCCGGCTGGGTATACGCCGCTACTTCTGCCTGAAATATGTCCCTCCTACTGACCCTGAACATTGCTAAATCCTACTCACCTTTCAGATCTCAGCTCCATCAGCAAACCTTGCCTGTTCCCCACATCTAAGTCAGTCACTGTTTTATGAATTCCTATACATCCTGTGCAAATGCATTCTGTTTAATACCATCCTGTGCAGTGCAGCTAGATGTTATTTGTCTCTGAAATATATTCCAAAGCCATATATAAATTATAAAATATTTCTTTTTTTAAAAGATTTTATTTATTTATTTGAGAGAGAGAGCGAGAGAGCACGAGCACAAGCAGGGGGAGTGGCAGGCAGAGGGAGAGGGAGAAGTGGGTTCCCTGCTGAGCAGGGAGCCTGATGTGGGGCTCAATCCCAGGACTCTGGGATCATGACCTGAGCTGAAGGCAGACACTTAACTGACTGAGCCACCCAGGTGCTCCTAAATTATAAAATATTTCAGTATGAAAATCCATTACATTGTGTGTGTGTTTGTGTGTGTGTTTTTCTTCAGCATGTCTTGCATCTTCATGTCTTTCTTTCAGTCAATGAGAACGAGGGCTTGGGCAGACTCTTCTGTATACCGTTGACCAATGAATGTCAAGGTACACTTTTGGGATGTTCTCCAGTTAGCACCTACAGCATAATCCTGAAGCGAGTATGTCTGGCAATATATGCTGTTTCCTCTCCAGGAGACTCTCTCTCTGCCATGTGTATACTTTGTGTTCTGGAGAACAGTTCTGACTCCAGGGACCGAGGACAAGAGTGGCAGTGATTATGCTGCACCTCGCCCAGAGAACCCAAGGAGGAGCATCACATTGGAGGCTAGTATACACTTTTGACAATAGCTGGAATTTATGGTCAGGCAAACAGAGGGCAGAGACCCAGCAGGTGTTGTGGGAAGGTTGGAAGACCTTTGACATTATGATATCATGGTAAAAACTTGGAAGGATTGCCCAACAATAGCTTGAGACCAGCCACTAGGAGAAATTATGGAGGGTGGCAAGTCGTGAGTAGAGGATTTGAAGACCAGTTGGCACAATTCCAAATAAACTATGGTAGAAGTCTTCAAGATGGTGCCAATGCAGTCACCAGTCTTGTTTCAGGAATATGTTCCTCCATGTGAAATGAACACAAGTGTGCCCCTATAATGACACCAGTTGCACTACAAATAATTGATTCTTGGTTTACTCTTCTCTCTCCCTCTCACCACTCGATTATAACCTCTGTGAGGGCAAACCTTTTGTCTATTTTATTTACTGCTGCAGTGAATGCTGTAGTCTACTATCTATTTCCCTTTCAAGAATTTTGTACTCATTTTCCATCTGCTGGATGTGTTTGTCACCTGCTGATGGCCCACAGCAGATTTCCTCCCTGGGCATTGCCCTGCTATGGGGAATAGCTTTGTCCAAGATTAGGTTGCTTCTCTGTGACCAGCCAATGTTCATGAGTTGTAGATTGTGTTGTATGTGTATGTATGGGCTGGGAGCGAGGGGATATACAAAGGCCTGCCTACCTTGCCTCAGTCTGGGACAAGTCTTAGGACCCATCAGTCCTAAAGTTCCCATGTAATTTACTAAGGTCATTCTGGAACTGCATAATGGATCAAATTCTCTGTCTAATCTAGCTTCTTCTGTCCCCTCATAGGGGTTATTCCTGAGGGTGCTTCCCTATAAGCTTCCTGCATGCATTTCTTGGTCTCAGAATTTGTTTCCCAGGAAATCCTCCAATGCTTGACTCTTTTTCAGCCTTTCAGGTCAGTAGGTAGTTCCTCCATTTGATAGATGATAAAATGGTGGTTCAGTGCACTTCAGTGACTTGCCCAAGACCACCCAGATGGTACGTGCCGAACTGGGGAAACACCTATTTCAAAGGGTTGATGGCTTAAATAAGAATACATAAAAGTAACCTTGAAAGATAGGCTCTCATTAATTGCTGGTGTTCTTTTGCTAAAGAATTAGGACTAGCCCTGAAGAACTGGAGGAGAAAGGAAGGTAGTTTACACAGAAGCATTACTTGTACTCCTGGGTGATGAAATGCGCTAGGGGACCAGTTTCCACCCTTGCCCCAAATCAAAGATTGAGCCTCTATCCCTGCCCAGCTGGTCTATCTCCCCTTCAATAGCCTAACTTCAAAGAAAGAACATTTCTGTGCAATCATATTTGGTATAAGGAGACATTAGCCTACACATTAACCACTCCCTAAAGACTCCTATTTCCATGTATTAGAATACTTTTTGCTGTTGTTGTTAGAAAACATTTTGACCACACACTGAGCTGATTATCAATATAATTGTTCTGTAATCACGTCTGAGGAAACTACTTAGCAAATCAACTCTAACTGTTCACCTACTTATGGGGAAGAGAGTCAAACCTGTCAAATCAGAACCTAGGAAGAGGTAGCCTCATTCACAAAGAGGGATGCTCCTCCTACCACACAGCTCTTTCTATGAGTAAATAGAGAGGCTGTAGGGTTTAGAGGCATCCACCTAATATACACAGAGAGTGTTTGCAAATTTTTTGAAAAAGATTTTATTTATTTACTTTAAGATTATTTATTTATTTGGTAGAGAGAGAGAGAGAGAGAGAGAGAGAGAGAGAGAAAGAGCTCACAAGTGGGGAGGGGAGGGGCAGAGGAGAGAGAGAAGCAGACTCCCCACTGAGCAGGGAGCCTGAGGCAGAGTTCTGTCCAGACCCTGAGATCATGACCTGAGCTGAAGGCAGATGCTTAACTGACTGAGCCACCCAGGTGCCCCATGATTTTATCTATCTATCTATCTATCTATCTATCTATCTATCTATCTATCTATCATCTATTTGAGAGAGGGAGATCAGATGGGGGGGGTAAAAGGGGAAGGAGAGGGATAAGCAGACTCTGCCCTGAGCATAGAGCCCCATAAGGGTCTCCATTTCATGACCCTGAGATCATGATCTGAGCTGTTACCAGGAGTCTGATGCTCAACCAACTGAGCCACCCAGGTGCCCTGAACATTTGCAAATTGATAGCAAATGGCTAGTCATTTTCTTTAGAGATTTTTGGTGTAAGGGGTTTATGAGATATTTCCTTTGATATTTTGGATGTAAGGACAAAAAAAGATATTAGGCTGATACGGAATGAAAGGTAATACATTATTCTTCACTCAGTATTAAAGTTAAAAATTCAAGGGATCTGTGTTTGGGTACCAGGGTGCTTGTCATTCTGAAAGGTCTTTTCAATTAATCACATTAGACTAGGGTCTGATGTGCTAACAAGCAAATCCTTCAAATTTCCATGGGTTTACAGTCATTCACAGAAAGTACTCTGCTTATCCAAGGCCTCTTCATGTTACTTCTCTTTTAAGTTATGATCCAGGGGTCCAGGTGGTTGCGTCCTGGGGCTCTTTCTTCTTGACAATTGGATGCTCCAATCATTGCCCCAGAGGAAAAGAGAGCAGGGAGCACCTCCATCCATTCTTTTAAGCTTTGATGGTGAAGGGTTACATATTTTTTCCTGCTTACAACTCATTGACCAGAACTAATCATATGGCCTTGCCTGCTGAAAGGAAGTGGGGAATTTGGGGGGGGCACAGAGATACTGGGGAACAGTAAACATCTGTGCCATAACCAAGTCTCATTTTTTATATCTTCAACCTAATTAATCTATTAATTAACTAATGCATGCTTTAAAGAAATAGTACATGTCTTTTAGGTTTAGTGCTAAGCTCAGGCCCTGTAATGGTGGGCAAGATGCACGTAGTCTCTGCCTTCACAGAACTTCTGTTTTGCAGGGAAGTCAGATGTGCAAGCAGCCAATGAGAGTAAAGTGCTGTGAGTGCTCCAGCAGAGGAAACTGAGGGTACAATAGTAGTTTTTTCCTCCAAGTACCAGATCTGAGTAAAGGACAGCTTCTTCTGAAGGAAGTATTATCTTAGCTGAAATCGGAAGGACGACTGAATGTTAACTGGAAAGCAGAAACTTCTGAGCAGAGAGATTGTGATTGTGAAGGTCTGAAAAATGGGAGAGTATTCTCCCACGGTGCTGGGAAGTTTCCATGAGATGATATACATTTAGAGTATTTTGCAAGCTGCTAAGTACTCTACATGCTTTGGAGGGGTTACTATTTCGTGCTTTGTGCAGAAATTTCAGTATAATGGCTACTACTGGACAGAATCAACTTAATGGATGCAGAAGAAATGGCAGTCAAGAGTTGAAACCAGGCATTCAGACTCATGAGCCCAAGTTCTTAGCCACAAAGTAACATTACCTGTTTAGAAAACAAGGTCAAATGCAAGTATAAAACACATTATTATAGGGATAAACATTAACTTGATCCAAGTTATACTTTTATGGAAGAGTAGATTATATACAACTTCTGATGGCTCATTTTTTGGTAGCAGATTGTTATGTTTTGATTAGTTATGAATCTGGCTGAAAGCAATGAGGAAGGGCACTGCAGTTAAATCTATAAGACTGGACTGGATAACTAGTCTGTCCATAGCCAAGCCAGAGACAGGGGAGTATTTTCTTTAGACCTAGTAGATCATATCTTCCAGGTCCAGAAATCATCCTTATTCTATCGGAACCAGCAATGCACCTGCCAATTCATAGGTGAAACAAACATTTCCTCCCCACCCCCACTCATTTGAGACTCTTGGGGAAGAAGCAGCCAAGGAGTAAAGAAGGCAGGAAATGGGAAGGAATGGATGAACAAAGTCTGTTGTACCAAGGATAAATTGGTTCTTTTTGCAGAATCCTGGCCTGTCAATTTTCCACTCCTCCCAACTCATTTTGCCTCCATTGTTATGCAGGGACTAAAATATTCATTTCATGAAGAAATTTTCAAACTTTAGTGCTTTGAGATAATTGATGCATTTCATCAGCTCACCAAATTGAGAGAATGACTCGACAGAGGTCTGCCATCAGGCAGTCTCAGCCGAGAATTCTTTCATAAGAGTCATGCGAAGATCCTCCTTGGAGATGCTGGTAAACGGCCCAGTAATCGGGGGACATTGGAGAAGGCACACTCGCAGAACAAGACAGGGAACAAAGGGCTTTCTTGGCCAGGAAACGCTCTCACGGGGGACTTGTCAGTCCCAGACTCTGCCTCTGATTGGAAATGTAATCACTTGGCTGTGTTTAGCTGTGTCCAGTAAGGGGCCATTGGCGGCAATGCTCCACTAACTAGAAATCTCTTCTGCAATCAAATTAAACACGGCCACAGCTTCCTTGTGATTCATGCCGGTTATTCTAGAGACATTTTATTGCAGAAATGCTTTTTAAACATTAATTATGCTGCGCATAATATGACCCAGATAAAATATGGGTGTATTATGACTTGTCTGTGGCTTCAGGGTGTGCTGTTTAATCCCTGGCAAGGGCTTATAGGAAGAAGGTGTGTTTTGGATTTTCATTCCTGGGGCATTCTGGGTCTGCACTCCAAAGGTGGCTGCAAAATGCTTTGGGTTTTTCTTGCTCACCCTGAATTAACCTTGTCCTTCTCCCACACTCCTATGTGTCTCGAAGGGGCCACAAAGAGCCCTCAGATTTCCTGGGAAGGCCCTGAGATCACCCTGGGGACCCAGGTTGTGGCCTATAATGACCCTCTGCCTGTGCCAGGCACAGCTGTCCTGTTTCCTATAGTGTTGACACCAAGTGCTCTCTGATTGGCTGCTGCTTGTGCTTCACCATTGGTTAAATATTGTTAATACCACCCCGGGAGGTATGTATCATTCTCATTTTTCACATAGAAAAACTGAAGCTCTGAAAACCCATGTTATTTGGCCAAAATCTCACTGTTAAAGCAGTAGAGCCAGATTCCAGTCCATTTCTCTCTGTCTCTGTGATCTTTCCTCAGTGTTTTTAAAACTTCTACCTAAAGCACTGGAAATCTTTCTTTAGAGGTAATCTTTTTTCTTCTTTTCAAGTTTTTACTTAAATTTTGGTTAGTTAACATACAGTGTAATATTAGTTTGAGGGGTACAATCTTATGTGAAAAGTTCAGGGATAAAATGAGTGCAGATAGAGCTGCCCCAGATGAAGGATAGGGGCCCCCAGAGCCCTGCACACAGTGCCCCTTCCCATCATTGGCTCTGGTTTTTCCCAAGGTGCTTGTCTGGAACCTCTCAGTGTAAAGATGACCACCCTGGAGTACATTCTTTCCTGGAGGGCCCTGAGACATATGAATCCATCTGCTGCTGGTTCTTTGTTTGTGGAGCCCATCCTCTGTGTCCGCACTCTCCTAGGTTCAGGGGGAAACACCTTGGTTCAAAATAATAGTCGTCCCTGCCTCCCGGGGGCTTGCCTTCTCCCTGAGCAAACGGAGACAAAAACAATCTGGGTGAAAAAAGTGTACTCTCCATTAGGATGGCATAAGCACGATGAATTTAAAGCAAAACAGTACTGGGAGATGAGACCTGTGGGAGAGGCAGTGGAACGATTTTCAGCAGGATGATCAGCAAAGACCTCACTGGAAAGATGACAGTTGAGGAAAGGGGCAAAGGGGTAGGTCGTCTGGGGAAGGACAGATCCCAGCCATGGGAAGAACAAGTGGAGCAGAGTGGAGCGGAAGATCAACACTCCATGGGAGAGCACAGGGGTGCTGAGGAAGGAGCCCAGGGGCCTGAATCCCGGGGAGAGTGGGAGGAAGGCAAGTGAGGTGACAGGTAGGTCTCAAAGACCCCGTGGGCCATTAGGTCCTGAGTGAGATATGAAGCCATTGGATGGGTTGGAGCTGGAAGGAGGCCCAACTTGGCTCACATCTCACAGGGCCTTTCTGATTCTGTGCAGAGAACAGGCTGAAGTTGGTATGGAAAGAGTCCTGGCAATAATCAGATTTGCCTTGAAAATGTCTTAGGGGCAGAGAGCTCCATATCTCGGGATCCCTTTGATCTCTGGGGTCCACCTCAGTTTGAAGCTGAATGTGAAAGCATGTGTGCGTGTGCCTGTGTGTGCACACTCATGAATGCATGTGTGAGTGTGAGTGTATCGGTGTGGAAGTGGGTGAATGTGAGTACATGCCTGAGAGTGTGTGTGTGAGTGTGAGTGGGTGTTTGCAGAAAGAGGAGATTGTACACTCACTGCCCAGGACCCGATTGTGTGGCAGCTCGCTCTGGCCAAGTGCTCTAAGTGGACCGTGGAGGCTGGGGGAGGGGCTGTAGGACACAGGAGATTGTGAGGCAGCTAGGCGTGAGCACTGGTTGCCGGTGGTTGTCCTAGCATCTTTCTCCACTCTGCTTCTGCTTCAGGGTTAGCTGTCTGATTCCCGAGAGCAAGGGGCCTGGGTCATTCTCTCGGGGTCTACCTTGGCACTGTGTCTCACGGTGAGCTTCCTGTTTTGGCCATCTTGAACTCTGGTGAGGTGTTCCTGTTACCTCTGAGACGTGATAGACTTCTTGAGGCTTTCAACCATGTCTTGTTCATTTTGGTAAGTCCAGGTCTCAGCCAGTGCCTGAGACTTGGTAGGAGCTCCATATTAATAAGACTAATGGGGATCTTTCTTCTTTTTTATGAATATTCCCATCCGAAACATGTCTACCGTGCCCCCAAGCCTTACTGTTTCCACCAAATAGATTTTTCTGTAAAGCTTTCTTAATGATCAGTCACTAAGTCAGTCTTATCAATTTGCCTGGTCAGTCTGAGTTGATTGTAAATTTAGATGGTGGAAAGAGACTGCTTTGTGGCCCAGTAATTGGGCTTTCTTAATAGTGACATTGGATCTGAGCTGAGTGGCAATGAAACAGCAAAGGGTCATTGCTTAGGCCCGTCTGAGCCTTAGATGATAGTATCTGATCGATGGGGAGACTGTCTAATGCTCAGAACCAAATAAACACCATGGGAGAGCTGAATAAATGTCCCTAAAGAGGAAGGATGAAAAAAGGCGTTTACTTATAGATTTGGGAGAGGAAACATAATGACCTTGAGGAAGTGGAGTGATAGAACAGTCGGACGGCAGGTGGAGCTTTGGTCATCTCAGCCTATAACTCTGGCAAATTCTCACTGGCCCTTGCGTAGTGGCATTTTGGATTCCTGTGGGCATCATTTGGGCTGTGGATTTCTGCAGCGTCCGGGTACTGTCTCGGGAGCCATTTGGAAGAAGAAGGATGCTCTGTATACAGGATGTAGCACCGAGGATGGTCCCCATGCGACACACAGTGGAATCTGAAACACCAGAGGAATTGGATTAACAAGATTCAAGGCTGGAGAGAAACTGAGTCACATGCTGTCCCGGGAGGTGGGAAATCAAGCTGTCGGGCTTGTGCACAGTGTACCTGTGGATGGTCCGCACAGGGAGGTGGTTGTCATGTTTGCAGGTCAGGGGCTGTCCCAGGGTAGGTGGGAGCACAGTGATGTTGGAAGGTGTGGGTTGTAGTCAAGAGACTCGAGTTCCAGTTCTACCCCTGCCACCTGCTTGCTCCCTGTTAAGGGAACATGCATAGGTTGAAGACCCCTAGTCCTTCAAAATGTGGCTGTATTTGGGGATAGGGCCTTTAAAGAGGAAATTAAGGTAAAGTGAGGTCATAGAGGGGGCCCTTCTCTAATGACTGGTGTCCTTATAAGAGGAGACTGGCATATAGAGACACATGGAGGCAAGATTATGCGAAGGCATAAGAAAAAGATCTATAATCCAAGGAGAAAAGCCTGGAAGAGATCCTTCCCTCATAATCCTCAGAAAAATCCAATCCCACCAACATCTTGATCTTGAACTTCTAGGCTCCAGAATTGTGAGAAAATGAATTTCTGTTGTTTATGCCCTGTGGTGCTTTGTCATGGTGACCGTAACAAATAAATACACTACTTGAATGACCTGGGACAAGTTACTTCACTTTGCTGGGCCTCAATTTCTCTACCTGTAAAATGAATAAAATGAATATCGCGCATTCACAGAGTTCTGGAGAGGGCCTAATGAAAGAGCATATGCAGACATTCTCTGTAAATGACAGGTGTTGAACAAATGACTGCTCTGCTTTACAGTTTTCCTTGAGATTGCACCATTTACTCATTATTTATTCTTCACCTATTATTGAGTGCCTATCATGTGCCAGACACAGTTCTTATGGCTGGGGTTGCAGCTGCAGAAAATAAAGACAAAAATCTCTCTGGCCTCTTGGAGCTTTGCATTCCAGCGGTTACTGGATAGCGGAGGTAGGAGACTGAGAAACAGTGAACAATGTAAGTACAATATATGGTATATAAAAAAAGGTTGGGTGCAGTGGAGAAAATAAAAGCAGGGAAAGGGACAGGGTGTGCTGGAGTGTGAGTGGTCAGGAATTTTAAAATAGTATGGTTGTAGAGGCCTCCTGAGAAGGGGAAATTTGGGCAAAGACAGGAAGTAAACAAAGGAGCAAGCCGGGTAGACATGTGGGAGAATAGTGTTCTGCAAAGGGAGAATAGCATGTGCCAAGGCCCTGGGGCCTGGATTGAGGAAGTTTCAGATACTTGTAACACATAGAGTCTTGACTTAGATAGTCTGGAAGGTGCTGGGCATTTTTTTTAAAGCTTTTATTTATTTATTTGAAAGAGAGAGAGCAGAGAGAGCTCGTGAGCGGTGGGGAGGGGCAGAGGGAGAGGGAGAAGCAGACTTGATCTGGGGCTTGATCCTAGGACCCTGGGATAGCAAGCTGAACCAAAGGTAGACACTTAACTGACTGAGCCACCCAAGTGCCCCTAGAGGATGCTGGGCATTATGGAAGCTGTGTGGTCAAAACCTTTCTTTATCAATATGTGTTAACTGATATGGTCATTGTCAAGGATGGTACTACTACCTCTGATTGGAGAATAAGTTTAGGGAGACTATCTTCTTTTTTGTTGGGGAGGGGACTCAAAGGAGGAGTGGAACCAGCTCAACTAGACCTTGGCAGTCAATGGGACTCCTCTGTGAGGCATGCAACTCCTATAGTCAGGGGGTAAATAGCATCTCTCAGGGCTGAGAAACAAAAGAGCGGAGGGCCCATGTCACCTGGGGAGCCTATAACAGAGATGGGATTTGCATTTTTTAAAAAGTTTTATTTATTTGAGAGAGAAAGAGAGAGAGCGCGAGTGCACACACACACACATGGCTGAGGAGGGGCAGAGGGAGAGGGAGAGACTCTCAAGCAGGCTCCCCGCTGAGTCTGAGCTGGACCCAGGAGGCTTGATCACACCACCCTGAGTTAGGACCCTGGGATCAACACCTGAGCCAAACCAAGAGTCCTAAGCTTAACCGGCCGCACCACCCAGCTGCCTCAGGGGGGTTTGCGTTTTAAAAGAAAGAGGGAAGTCTGTATAAATCTGTAAGCTCAGTGAGAGAATACTATTATAATTGGGTCCTCTCTAGGAAATTGCAGCCTCGTGTACAAATGATAAATCACAGAGAAATATGAAGTAAAAGAGACGAAGAGTCACCCCCAGGTCCCGGCCCTAGGAGGTGTTTAATAAATGTTAAATGGTGGGAAGAGTGACTGTTGAGGGAGACTGCAGCAATGAAATAAAGAATAAACTACCGCCTTGGTTTTTCTAGCTATTTTTCCTATTTTTCCTGATCTGTTCTATTTTTTAAAAACTTTTTATCTTGTATTTTATATCCTGGTTTTTTAATCTTAAGAATAAAAGAAGTACTTTTTGTTGTTATAAACTTGCCATAAATATTGTACCATTATATTTCATCGAATGACTATATCATAATTTATTGAAGCATCCATCCAATATTAGCATGCTACTGTTGTTCCTCATATAAATAAGACTGTATTGAACATCTTTGTATATGTATTTTTCTTTTTTCTTTTCTCTTCCAACATCTTTGGATGATTTTCCTGGAATCAATTTCTAGAGGTAGAGTAGAATTACTTTAGGAAAGGGTACAATTTCCTCAAGGCTGTCAAAATCAATGTGAATCATCTTTATTTTATTCTCTATTGGATCACTTATTTCTCTCAGTTTTGTTTCCCCTGTAAATTGGAACAGCTTTCTTTCCATCTTTATCCTAGATGCTGCTAAACACATTGAGTAGGACGGGTTCAAGGCTATGATTTACCTCATCTCAAAAGTTCTTTATGTTTGAAATTTCCAATTTTATAAATTGTAATACTGTCTTCCTTCATGTTAATTTAAAATTTTGTCCAATTAACTTGCTTAAAGGGAGTTGCCTGAGAATAGCCTTTGATGTCTAAGTGTGCAGCGTATGTTTTCCTAGTAGTGAGAATTTCTAAGCCTGATGTATTTAAAGATAGATTTAAAAAAGCATTTAGCACTGGTATCAGATTTATTTAGTTTTAATTGTTTTCTGTGAGTTGAATTGGTATGACTAGATTTGTGATGTTCTTTGCTAAACTCATCCCTTTTTTAGCGGGGCATATTTCACAAGATAATCTTGAAATGGCTAGACATCCTTATCTTTTTTAATGGTTTTTAACTCCTATTAGCTATAATGGGATTTCCACAAATAAATTGCTGCATTTTGTTGAAAGATACTAGAACACAGCCGACCCTCCTCCAAGCACGGGGGGATTTTGAGCCACACTCACACATATACCATTTTTCTTTCCTCAGTGCAGCACAATTTTAAAACTCCGTTAAAGAGCAGGAACATATTTACTAGACAATGATGTGATTCTGGTTTTTGAAGGCTGACAATGTGCTTCCATCAGTGCATTTGGCAGACTGGGAAAAACAATTCTTTAAAAGCTCCAATAAATGACATAAATAAACCAGTGAGGAGCCAGGGGCCTGCTCAGACTCTGCTGAATTATATGTCCCTGTGACTGTTGTTTGAGGACAATGACAAACATTTCAGACCATCCATGGAAGTCACTGGGGGGACTTTTGTTTCTCTCTAATAGCCCCTGAAGCCTTTATGGCTAATAGTGTGTATAATGAGTCCGGTTTCCAGCCCCTGAGAGGAGAGGCTGGGTTGCTTTAGTATGGGCAGTGAAGGCCTCTGAAGTTTTGCCCAGCAGTGGTGAAATCTGGTCTTTTGTAAGGAGGCACATAACCTTCTCAGCTGGGGAAGCTGGGGAGAGAGGGACAAAGGATGAGGGTCATAAGCCAAGATGCCAGTCTAGGGCCTCAGATCTGGAGCCCAAGTCAGAATCAGGTGTCAGATTTATTTGGAGCCTTGCAGCCAGAGAATGGATGGCAAGTCCCGGATGAGGTTTCCAACCCAGGTGGAGGCTTGGCAGACGCTGATGGCACACTCTAACCTCTAGGGGGTGCTCTAGGCACCTTCCCTTCCTTGTTTCCCTTGGGGATCTCTGTGTGGGAATCTCTGTGCAGAAGGTCTGGGTGATATTCCAGATCTCCATTTTAACAAACTCCTTGGATGATTCTGTGGCACCCTCAGGAAGGGTAGCCAGTGCTCAGGTTTGGGCCTGTCTAGGAGTGGGAAGGTGGTATCTCCCTGTGTCTGCATGCATCTCCAAACTAGGAATTGGGAGGCTAGAATCCTAGTGTCAGGTTTCAATATTTGTCTGTGGAACTTAGACATCCACTCTTCCAAGTCTTGGTCTATTTATTTGTGAAATCGGGAGATGGACTAGTGACTCTCAACCCTGGTTGCACATTGTAATCACCAAGGAAGCTTTGAAAAAATGGAAAAGCCTGGGTCCCCTCCCAGCTCCATGAATTAATTGGAACATTTATCTGCAGGTGGAGACTGGGTATTTATAGATTGTTTATTCCAGCCCTGAGTCCTAAAGGATAAAGGCATTTGGCCACGTGCTTCCTAAATAGTTGTTTTTACAGTTGTTTATAGAGTTTCTACAGTTTATACAGCTTGAACTGAGGCCTTCTCGGTCCCAGAAGAGCTCATCATCATCATTGTAATATTATTAATAATAATAATACTAAAAAGATGAATCAGCAGTACAGGTGCCCAACTCAAGTTGGGAGCCTCAGATCTGGGCTATTAGTAGACAGAGGTACACAGGGTTGGAGCACTGTCCTATTGGTTTGGTTACATAGGCTTGGGACCTCATCTTTGGGGCTAGAGGGCATGAAGAAAGTTATGTATGTGTGGGACAGGAGCTGAGGGAATTTAACCCAGTTCTAGGACAGGCCCCAAAGTAGTAGCAATGCCTCAAATCACGGTGTCCTAGAAAGTAACTCTATTTCAGTCTTCTTCAGGTTTGGTGACCATCCTAAGTGGTGTCTGAGTACAGATCTCACAGTGAGCCAGCAGGAGACTTGAAGCTGAATTAGGATAATCTCTGTGTCATGATCTTTCTGGTTTTGCCAGCTGGGGTTAAAGCCAAGGTCTAGGCCAAGGAAGAAGAGGGCCTCAACCGAGGAAATTGGGATGCAGGAAAAGGCTTCAGACTCAAAGGGAGCTCTAGAGCCATGCCTTTTAAAGGGCAGGCTTCAGATCAGCAGCAGCAGCTTCACTGGCTAATCGTTATAAATGTAAATTCTAAATCAGAAGCTCTGGGATGGAGCCTGCAATGTGTGAAGCAAAGAGCCCTCTCTGTGATTCTGATGTGTGCTGAAGGCTGTGACCCACTGGTGGAGGGTTTTAATAAGGAGGAAAGGCAGAGCTAGTGAGGCTGGGGAAGACCTTTGGGGATTATATGGTGCAGGGGGCCTGTCACACCTAGACATTGACTCAGAGACACAGGAGTACACTTGCATCCCCTTGTGGCATGTGGGCCTCTCTTGCCCTGATGAGGGTTACCAGGGCCCACAGCTCACCAGATCTGGACATATCAGAGACTATAAGAGGCAGGGGAGGAGATACCAATGTCCGCAAATGCATCTGGAGATACTCAGGTGGTACCCCCTCCTTCAGATTCCACACTGTGCTCACCATACAATCTGCCTCCCTCACTGAGTCCTGTAGGGTCCACGTGGGAATAAAGTCGAATATTTTGGAAGGGTTCTGTGTCCAGCCATACTCAGATGATACTCCTGCCACACAGATGACATCTTCCTCAGAGTCAGTAAAAATGATGCACAGCAGACTGTGGAGTTATTCAACGCACAAGTTTTCAAAGATCTCTTTTACTGCCACTGTGTAAAACCAAACAGAGATTATTTTTCTGGGAGGGCAGCAATCATACACTCACAGTAATTTCGTAGAAATAAAGGAAGGATACATCATGTCAGGCATGGTAGGTCCTCCATTCATATGGATTATTTTGCTGCTTAGAAAGACCTGTAACTGAAAAGGCTTAAAACAGGCACAGTCTCATGTCTCTGAGCACCACATGGAAGAAACCTTGAGTATTTTTTCTAGTATGATTGTGATGGCTAATTTGATGCGCTGACCTGACTGGGCTAAGGGATGCCTAGAGACCTGGTAAAACATTATTTCTGGGTGTGTCTGTGAGGGTGTTTCCAAAAGAGAGTAGCATTTGAATCAGTAGACTAAATAATGAGGATCGCCCTCACAAAAGTGGATGGGCATCATCCAATTAGTTGAGGGCTTGAGTAGAACAAAAAGATGGAGAAAGGGCAAATTAACTCTCACTCTTTGAGTTGAGACATTCATTTTCTTCTCCTTAGGACATTGGTGTTCTCGTTCTTGGACATTGGACTCAGACTGGAACTCATACCAGGGTGCTTCAATCATTAGGCCTTTGGACTCAGACTAAAGTACACCACTGATTTTCCTGGTTCTCTAGCTTGCAGATGGAAGATCATGGGACTTCTCAGCCTCCATGACTAGGTAAGCCAATTCTTGTAATTACTCTCTTATATTTAAGTCTTTGTATGTCTCAGTGGTTCTATTTCTCTGGAGAACCCCAATACAATGATGGATATATTTGAAGTAGTAATGCCCGAGAGGTAGTTATTGGCCCTGAAAGCCCATATTATGGAGCTCTAGGCCAAACTGACTTCTTGAGAAGGAAATGGGTAATTCCTAAGTTCCTTATGGTTTTTGAATATATTCAAGGGAGCTGCCTCCAATTAGAAACCACACTCTCATCTTTTTCTCCAGAAGGTGGGGATATGTTCTTTTAACTTGAGCCAGGATGTTGCATTGAATGTAAACAGACATTTTCTAGATCTCTGTGGCTTGCTGGAACCTTACTTTCTTTAACTTCACCGTGGCATGGCATATAGAGCCTGACTTTCTTGTATATTTTGGGTGGGAACTAGAAATGTCAAAATAGCTTCCATTGTGCAGTTGAGTTTTCTGCAGCTGGGAAATGCTAATGTAGATATATCTACTCGCTTGCAGTGAGGAGATTCCAGAACCCCAGCCTCCAGAGATGCCTGGAATTATTTTTTAACTTTCTATTATGAAAATGTTCAAATACAGATAGAAAATGACAACATAGTACAATGGAGCCTCATGTAATCATCACCCAGCTCCAGTAGTCCTCAA
This sequence comes from Procyon lotor, assembly GCA_028646535.1. Lineage (NCBI taxonomy): Eukaryota > Metazoa > Chordata > Mammalia > Carnivora > Procyonidae > Procyon > Procyon lotor. The sequence continues at coordinate 3,981,973 of CM053620.1, read as the reverse complement.
AAGATATGTTTTATCTTTACCCCACCCACTTCTCTCCACCTCTCTCACCCTGACTGGTTTATTTTGAAGCAAATCTCAGCTATCATGTCATTTTGTCCACATATGTGTCAGTATGTGTTTCTAAAAGACAAGAACTCTTAAAAAAAAAAAAAGCACAACTATCATACCATTATCACATGTAAAAAAATGACAGTATCTGCTTATTAGCATCAAATATCTAGTCAGTGTTCACTTCCCTGATTGCATCATAAGTGATGTTTTTATTCTTAGGTTTGTTTGAATCAGGATCCAAACCATTCCATGTGTTACACTTGGTTGATATATTCTAAGAAGATGACTCGAAATCACTTCTCATACTTAGCATGCTTTGTCTTCTATCTGGGCTCAGAAGTCCTAAATAAATGCTATGGGGCCAAGGCCATCATGTCATTCCTCCATAGCCGAGTGATTGTCCCAGCAAGCACGTCATCTGCCAGATTCTGGCAGCAGAGGCCAGAGGGGCAGGTGGTAGAAAATGAGATGAGCAGAGATTGCCAGGATTCTAGCCTGAGCCTGAGCTGGGTTCATCCTAAAATCTAAGCATGCTTTTGGCACTGGCATGGAAAGGCTGCCATGGAGCCTACTTGACAGGAAGGGTGAAAGAGTTGCTCCAAAGAATAGATCACAGCATGGGGTTGGCTACCATCTGGCCCAATATCAGTAGATCCCACTTACCTCCTGGAAGAATATGGTGTGACCCAGTTCACATTCTGGAAGCGTGCAGTGTGATGGCTCTAGGTTTGAAGGCCGGTGAAGGACAGTGCCTATTAGATCCTTTCCTTACTCAAGGTCAGGGGTTCCCTAAAATCTCCCTCGGACTTTGAGAATTCAAGTTGCTAGCACTGGGAAACCAAGGCAAAGTAGCTGATGAATTTGATTAAAGTCCATGGTCTGTGTATGGGGTAACTGATTATATTGGCATCTCTGTTTCTGTTGAAGGATGATAAGGGAGAACTCACGTATTTATCCTTCCATGCATTTGTCCACCTAGTTACTTTTCTGTTCTCTCTATGTGTGGTTCTTCTTGTTCCGTAGACAAGTTCTTTCCATGTGACTAGGGACAAGAGTTGTTGGTAGCCCTAGATTATTCAAACCAACATAAAGGGAATTTCTGTTGTCCATCATCTGCATGTCTATTCCAGTGAGGAAATGTGACTGGCCTTTCCTGAATCCCACGCCCTCAGTCACTGTATAGAGTAAAACAGGATACTCCAGTAGGTAAGCCCATATCAGACATCTTCCCTCTGACCAGAGGAGAAGAAAAAAAAAAGGAATATGTAGGGCAGGAAAAACAAATAAACCACAGTATCTATCATACTCTATTCCCCACTTCACCCCGCCACCCAATGACATGAGTAGAACTCCAAGTTACAGCCTCCAAGATTGATGAAAAGGCAACATGGATGGTATTATTCCCACTTCTCGAATTTTGAGTTTTATTGTTTAGCTTATTCAATTTTATTTAGTGTGACTACTTCATTTCCTACCATGCCAACTTATTTATTGAGTCTCTCTCTAATAGAAGGAAGCAGGAGGTAGAGAAAATACTATGGTTAACTGATGGAAAAATAGTTATATCCATATAATCAGCTAATACCACCCCCTTTTCTTTATCGTTAGCTCCATAAGCCATCCCCAAGTCAGAGTAAGTATCGCCTTGCATCCCTCTCCTGCTCACCTATTTAGATTTCTCTGTGCAGGACTTGAACTCGTGTGATCAAGACAGAAAGGAGTGAGAAGGTAGGCCGGTGGGGTGGGGTGTGTGTGTGAAAGAGTAGGCAGAGAAGTCCGAAGTAGGAAAAGCAGACTTCTAGTTCTCCTGTGTGCATGCACACACCTGCACACACAAGCACGTGCACATGCATTAGCTGATCAATGCTTTGTTAAAAAAGACAATTCTGAAGATGAGGGTAGTTTTATGACAACTGCTATGACTCTGAACACCATCCCTTGCTCCAGGAAACCTATAAGGGGGTTAAACCATCATTTGGTCAACAATTCCTGAGGGAATTTAAAAACAAAATAAGACCATTCTCAACTTTTTAAAAAAGTCTTTCTAAATCTAAAGAAACAAGCCCAATTGTTAACTAATGGCCAGTATATTGATTCATACTGGGTGCAGCAATAATCTTTATATTTGATATATTTATGTTCATTTTATAGGCTAAGTATAATTTGTCTAAGTTTTTAATTATCCAGAAGAGTTTATGATTGACCTTTTCTTTTACAACGTATTTGTTATAGCTATAACTTTTCTGATGCTCATCATTGGTTAGGAACCCTTACCCTTTACAAAAGTGTTTCCAAGAGAAAAAAGAGTGTTTTTGTGCAATGTTATTGCTTCAAAACAACTTACAGGAGCATTCTGTCCAAACAATTGGGAATTGCTGGTACTCTTCTTTAGATTCTAATGTAAACATGGTCAAAAAGTCTGGGCATGGGTTAGAAACAACTGAATATTAAAAATGCAAATAGAACAGCTGAACTCAAGGGAAATGCTTCATAGGCAGACAAAAGTACCATCAAAAATGCTGTAGTGGTGTTATGAAATTTTAATTCATGATCAAGAAATTTTCTTACAAGTCCCAATACTTCTTTCCAATATATCTTTCAAATTATAGTGGGACCCGGTGGATAACTTTTTAAATATCCCTTAAATTGCAAGTAGATGAACATTTGGCCCAAATACTTTAAAATTCTTACTGTGGCTAAGCTTGGGGATTCAGTAGGAAGAGTTACATCAGCGTAGAGCAGCCCTGCCTCTTGTATCTTACATCTTCTAGCAACCAGAATGTGTTTCAGGCACGCACCCTGGAGTTATGTTTAACAATCCCGAAACATCATCCCTATTCAGTCTCACAGCCTCCGGTGGAGACGAAGGGAATATTAAATAATCCAAAGGGCCCGCCATGAAATCCTGCAGCTCTTGGGTGAAGCACAGCATTAGGGTCACTGCTTTAAAAAGAAAAATAGTATGTTTGCATTTTCTTTCAGAAATAATATGCTTTAGGCTCTTAAAATGAGCATTACTGAGTGACCAAGGTCAGGTGCAACCTTGAGTATTAATGGAGTGTTAAAAAGAAACTATGGTTTAACTCTGTGAAAAGTAAATTCCATTGGTCTTATATTGAAAAAAATGTTCCTAGGTGTGACTGAGCTTGCAAGACCTCAGGTAAATCATTTACACTTTACAGTGGTGTGGAAAGTGGGAATAAGTAGAAAGTGAATGTTTTGGGGTTAGCAAAGACTTGAGGTATTTGTGTGACTGGAGGTCTGTTCATGGTTGTCTTAGTCTTCTATGGCTGTGTAGCAAATGACCATAAACTTATCAGCTTAAACAACTCCCATTCATTAGCCCCCAGTTCTCGGGGTTAGATGTCCAGTACAGCATGCCTAAGCTCTCTGCTTAGGACCACACAAGACTGAAATCAAGCTGCTGGCTGGACTGAGTTCTCACCTGGAGGCTTTAGGGAAGAATCCACTGCTAGTCTCATTCTTGCTGTTGTTGGCAGAATTCAGTCTCGTGGTTGCGGGACTGAGCAAGGAAATGGGAGCCTCACTGAGTGTCATCTGGGCTGCTCTCAGGCTGCCCACATACCTGGCCACATGGGCCCCTCCACCTTCAGGTCAGCAGTGGCAGGTCAAGTTCTTATGCTTTGAAGCTTCGACCTCCTCTGTTGCTGATCTCTAGTCCTGAATTTAAATGACTCCTGTGATTAGGCCAGGCCCACCCAGACGGTCTCCCTATCTTAAAGTTAACTGGTTTGGGATGTACTTATATCTGTAAAATCTCCTCATAAATAATCATAGCAGTGATATCTCCTCATGTTCACAGTCCCCGGGATTATACAGGCCAGGTATGCCAGGGGACAGGAAACTTGAGGGGCATCTTGGGCTCGGCCTACCACCATGGTGTTTGTCAAGATCCTCACCCTGCAACAACAGGCCCTACCTCTTAGAAGGCAGAGCTTCTGATGGGTTTGTTAGAAGGAGAGGGACACAGGAATGATGCTTCCTGTGTCTGCACGTGCCATCTATCAGGTCTCCTTACTAATGCAGCAGGCTGTTCATCATGTCCTTCTTAAGACCTCAAAGAACAACACGAACTATCTAGAAATCTTAATAAGTGAACAGATGAATTTAGATGAATTTAGCTAAAGATGGAGGGAAGAGCCTGACTTCCTCTTTTGCCACTGCAGGGATCCATGAAAATTGGGAAAGATGTCATCTAGTTGGATACAGTTTTGTGGGCATTGCCTGGTCAGTTATCCATCAGACCCAGGACTGCCCCACCCACCCCTCAGCAGGGCACCTTGTGCACAGTTATGTGCAGTATGCCTCTGTAGACTACCTGTCCACTCCAAGTGGGACCGGGCCAGTTTGTGTCTGGGCAGTAGACACATCTAGTAGGAGAGAGGAATATATTTGCTGTCAGTTCACATGGCAAAGGGCAAAGGGCATAGGGAAGGGTTTTCTACCTCAGCATCATGGACACTGGGAATCAGAGAATTCTTTGGGGTAGGGGCTGTCCTGTGCATTGTAGGATGTTAGCAACACCTTTGGCCTCAGTACCATGCCCCCTAAGTTGTGACAAGCAAAAATGCTTCTGGACATGGTAAAATATCCCATCAGGGGCAAAATAGCTCTCAGGTGAGAATGGCCATAGATATATAAATATCATAACGTAGAAGGAATAAAGAATTTAGAAAATCCCTCTAATATCTCATGGAGACTATGTCTTTTAGGACTGGGGGTGAGAAATGTAAATATTGGAAAGACCACAAGCATTTATGTGACTATAAGGTAGAATGTATGAGAGAGAAGGAAACAGAGTCAGAGAGAAAGATAGAGACAGAGAGACAGGGAGAGCAGGAGAGGGAGAGAGAGATCTCTTTGCCGAAGTCCTGATCAAGTGGCACCTGAACACTGGACGTCAGTAGTCAGTGCTATCCCTAGCTTTTAAATTACATGAGCCAATGTATTTCTTTTTATCTTAAGCTAATTTATGCCATTACTGGCTTTCTGTCACTCACCACCTTAAGAGTTCTAATTGACACAAGGGGCATTGCAGAGAGAGTACAAAGGATCAATGATTCAGACACAGCAGGGCCTTGTCATGTCCTTCCTGCATGGGAGAAATGAGACCGGGAGGCCAGTTGGGGTCAGGTGTCACAGGGCCTTATACGCCAGCCTGGGAGATTGGAACTTTGTTCTCCGTCCACCACAGGGTTGGTAGAGTAAAGCCATCCAGCATCCCTGAAACGCCGGGTTTGACTTTTATAGCCAGAAGTGTATTGGGAAGCGCCCCTATTCACATTGTCTCAGATGTGTCCCTTCCACTGTAGTGAAACAATGGAACTGATACTAGGAATGGAAATCCATAAACATCAAGAAGAATATGGATCCATGACCCATAAAGCTGATTTATAAAGAAAAATTTGCCAAGAAAACTCGATTGGTTTTATTGATACAATGGCTAAATTAGAAGATGAAAGGGTCATAGTAGAAGCCATAGATCTTACTTCAGTAACGCAGCTGATACATTATTTCACAAAATTTTGCTTGACAAATTAATTCAAGTTGGGTTGGCAGAGGAGCTGTCTGCACAGATTGAGAGCTGGGCGAAGATTCGTAAAGCCGAGGTAGTGACGAGCAGCCATGGAGGAGCTGCTGTGAGCTGCCTGAGGTGCTCCTGGGAGGGTGATCTGGCTCTGGCTTCCCCGAATCTCCCAGTCCCTTACTGAGAGGAAGAGACCAATACAGCCAGCTGACTGCGTCACCTACCAGATGTGCTGGGGATGTCACGAGGAATTGAGGAGTGACAAGGGGCACCAATTGCACAGACTGAGCCTCCTTGTAGTGCAGCCTCCTGGGGGCTATCGGCCAGCTGAGCTCCCAGAAGAAGCCGGGAACCTTGGCTGGAGTGGTCAGAGAGTGGGCCCTGCTTACCGTGAGAATCACTTCTCTGCATCGGGGGAGCCAGTTGTGAAAGCACAAATCCAAAAGCCTATACTAGGGCCAGGTGAAGAGACGACAGAAAGGGTGCCGGGCCATCCCACACTTAGGTGACACCTACACTCCCAGTGCGTATCAGTGTAATTTGTCTACCTCGCTAAATCTTCCAGCCGTCATGTAGAGTTAACTAGACCTAAAAGAAGGCATTCGGTAAGAGTTCATGTCTGTAGAGCTCTCTAAACTATGTACTTAGGGACCTATACACACGCTATAAAAATAAAATGAAAAACAAGACAATGATTATCACAAAGGTCAGCATGGTGGTGACCCTGAGGGGACGCAGAGGCTATGATTGGAAGGACAGATTGGGGGAGCTACGTCACATTCTTTGATCCGGGACTTGGTTACATAGATGTCCGTTTTATAGTTACTCTTTAAACTGTGATGTATTTTATGCACTTTCCTGACTATGTGACATATGCCACAATGGAAAAAGGAAAGGAAAAAGAGTCTAGGACCCCTCCAAAGGCAGCAGCCAGTAGTCTTGTCAGATCAAATTTTTCAAAGAAGGAAGATGTACGGATTTTTAAAAAATGTGAAATAAACCTGTGACTAATTCTAAAATTACTTAGACACCATGTAAGCCGACAGCATGGACCAGATAAAATAGGTCTCAAGACAAGATTGAGCTCATGCCTGCCAGTTTGTAACTTCTGCCCCAATTCAGGGGATGGAGAGAAGGAGAGCATTTTGACCTGGCTGTACTTAGCAGTATTCTTGGCACTGCCTTTGATCTGAGGAATTTTATGGGTGATCGCTAAGGAGTTAGTGGGTCCTAACTAAGCACTTCCCGGACATTTCAGTCTTTATTACCACAACTATTCCATTTTAGCCAGCACTCAGAAAGTTTAAGAATTTTTCCCAGTATTATACAGCTGGTAAGTATGAGGGCTGCTTTGAACCTAGGCTGATTTGACTGCATAGCCTGTGCCTTCCACTGGTGGTGCGGGGTCTGTGAGTAGGCAGCGAGCCTGGTGCCTCTTTTTTAGTCCTCTGCTCTGGCAGACCTCATTAATCCATCGGTGCTATTTCCTGCTGAACTGAGACCCATCTCCAAGTGTGTTTCACCCCAGCGCTCCAGAAGCCCACTCATAATTGATTGGAGTCGGTGACTTAGATGAAATGCATTTACTCTTCTGACATCATGAACTCCTCGTCCTGTGGTTCAGGGTTAGGATGGACAGTTCCTAAATGGTGTTGCTAGAGCAAATAATGCCAGCTACACTCTGGCTCTCCAGTAAAGAACTGGTCAACCTATCTCTCACTAGCCTAGATTACTATTTCTACTGTTGATGTTGGCCCCATTGCATCTGTCTGCTCCAGAACCAAGATCCTGGCAGGGGCCCGTCAGAGCCTGATAGGCCCTCAGTGCAGAAAAATCACCTTGAAAGCTATTCCTCTCATTGTACCTTGAAAGAAAGGCATTATCAAAGGTGAATAAATGGGGTGTTAAATGATTTTCTGAAAAAGGGAAGGACAATGATGTACATGACATCAGGAGGTTAATGTGGAAAAAAGAAAGGTGACGATGATCCATCCATTTCCTGTATCCTGGCTAGGGAGGAACCCAACCAGAGGGGCCACTGCAGGAAACTGCAGACCACTGGGTCTTGAAGGAGCCTGAGGGAGCACATGGCCCGCCTTCCTCATTTCAGAAGTGAGGGCCAGGGGTATGACATGATTCATCTGAGAAGCAAGGATGCTCCTTCACACTCTGGCCACTTTCACCATGATAAGAACAAAATGTAGTGCAGTAGTTGAGAGAGTTAGCCTTGGCTTTATATCTTGACTCTATTATGTTCTAACTATGTGACCTTGGGAAGTTTCTTAACCTTTCATCTATAAGATGCCAAGAATAGCAGGGCATATTTTATAGAGTTATAAGGATTATAGGAAGAAATGCAGGTAAAAGTATGTATGTCTGATGCCTGGCACAAAGCAAGTACTAAAAATTTATATATATTTTAATATACACATGTATATACATGTATATTTTGTATAAAACCCTCATATCTAATATTATGACAAGTAATATGTCATAGGACCTATATTTCTAAGGGCTTCAATAGTTAAAATTGACTCTTATTTTATGAGGTTGGATTTATATGGCCATTTCAGTTCTGGCATGTGATCTTAGAAGGACAGCACTCTATCTTTTATAAGGAACTATTGCCTAAGTGTTGCTGTGAGAGGCAACACATCCCAACAGGCCCCTTGGCCCTGTGCTGGCACCATTCTCTAAGACATAATGCTTCTTAGTACCAGAATGGTGAATATAAGCGACAGTTTCCTGATTTGGGTTTTTTTTTTTTTTTAAGATTTTATTTATTTATTTATTTGACAGAGAGAGAGATCACAAGTAGGCAGAGAGGCAGGCAGAAGGG
>CM053620.1:3930371-3966352 GCA_028646535.1 Procyon lotor | reverse complement strand
TTCAGGGAGGTGTCCTGAAGACAAATGTGATGCCCAGGGAATTCCAGGCTAAAATCATTTCTGCCGAATTAAACTACAACATTAGGTGCTGAGTGGAGTTTGACAGAATGAGGAACAATCACGTTTTCTGGAAAAACAAGAAAAATCATGGAAAAATCATCAGATGAGCTGGGGAAAATAACAAAGTTACATAGGTGTGAAGAAGAGTGTTTGCCTAGAGTGGCTGAAAAATATAGATCTCCTAGATGGGATAGGGTTACTCTGGAGGCAGAGTGATAATAACAGTAAAGGGAGAGGATCAAGGAGGGAGGCATGGCCAACTTGAAACATTTGGTTCAGTTGTTTGTACTGTGGAAGTGCTTTACAACAGCACGTTTAAAATGAAGGTGTTGATGTGAAGATCTGCTGAGGTTCATTCTCTCAGTCTGGAGCCATTTCTGAAGGAGTTAAATAAAATGTAGCAATTAATTGAGACACATTGTATATAAAATTAGTGTAACGCCAGATGGAAAGAGTCACGTCTACAATCCTAGTGGAAAGAATGTTGTTCAGGGAGCATTGATACTGTACTGCGAGCACGCGAGCACAGTACATTCATTATCTCATTTAATTTTTACAATCACCATCTGAAGCAGGTGCTTTTATTATCTCCATTTGACAGGTCAAAAGAATTGTAGTTTAAAAAGGCTTAACTGTTGAGTGGAGAGGTCAGGATGTGGATACAAACTGCCTGAACCCCAAATCTGCATTCCTAACCTCTACTCTGTACTGTCAGCTGAAATTAAAAACACTGAAGTGATAGCAAAGAAATTAGAACTCTGATTGGATTTACTGAATACAAGGGTTTGTGTGTTCCCTAGAACTAAAATGATGTTGTGGATTTAGGAATATGTATATGGACTTTCTCCACTGTAAGTGACAGATTCCAGCCTAAACGGGATCAAACCAAAAAAGGGAATGTATTGACTCCTGTGGTAGGCTGCATAGTGGCACCCCAGAGGGTCCACATCTGAGTCCCCAGAACCCAGGAACATGTCACCTTAAAAGGCAAAAAGAGCTTTGTAGTCCTGGTTAAATTAAGGATTTTGAGATGAGGAGATTATTTTGGATCATCTAGGGGCAGGGGAGCAATGTCATCCCAAGGATCCTTTTAAGGGAAGGATGGAGGTTTAACTGCAGAAGTAGGAGATAGGAGGATGGATGCAAACGGAGATATGAGGAAGCAGCCAGAGTCAAGGAATTCAGGTGGCCTCCAGAAGCTAGAACTGGCAAGAAAATGAATTTTCTCCTGAAGCCTCCAGAAAGAACACAGCCCTGCCGACACCTTGATTTTAGATTTCTAACCTTCAGAAAGGGAAAAGAATAAATAAATATGTGTTGTTTTCAGTCACAAAGTTTGTGGTAATCTGTGACAGCAGCCATGGGAAACTAGCACAACTCCTGTACCTAAAAAGTCTAGGGAAGCGTTGGCTTCACGCATGGCTGGGTCCAGGTGCTCTAATGGGGTGGCCATAAAGCTGTCCCTCTTCGTGCTTTAACTCTGTTTTCTTCTGTGAAGGCCTTGTTCACAGGCTGACTTTCCCTCAGTTGCAGCCGATCAGTGGCCAAAGACTCCCACTTGGTCACTTCAGCAATCCTGGTAGGGCAAAGAACACCCTTTTCCAAATAGTAGCAGCAAATGTACCAAGGGTGACATGCATGGGCTTGGCTTGTATCTGAATCCAACATCCTGATTCAGGAGCAGGGGAATCAGCCTCAGGGACTTGCCAGGAGGAAGGAGCTTGCTTTCCAAAGTGAAGTTCAGCTAGGCAGGCAAAAGCAGTAAGTGTCTAGGACTGGATGTGAGGCAGAGGTACTGGGACACAGACTCTTGTTGGTTTTAAGGAAAACCCAGAGAGACAGAAATGGAGGTTTCTCTCTGACCAGCAGAGACCATTAAAAACCACAAAACTCCTAAAAAAAATCAATTACAGGTTGCAGTCATGTGGTGAATCCAGGGACTTAACTGAGACTGATGATAGGGAGGTGTGACAAGATGAGAAGGTCAAGAATCTCTAACAAAAGGGTAAAAGGGTTCTTAGGATTTCTATTTAGTATATGGTCCCAGAGAGAGAGGACCATTTGCTTGTTGGACAGGAGAAAGATGGTCATGAATGTGACCGCTTTGGATACGCCCTAGCTGATGGCATCCACTTGCCCCTAGGTCCTGTATGGCTGGGTCCTGCCTGCTGCAAAGGGATTTTTCAGAGCAATCTTCACACCCCAGACAAGCTCTGTCTGCACACTCCTGGAAACCCTGACAGAGAGCTCCGGCCTCTAAAATGACCCTCAGATTGGGGATAAATTAGGCAAAGGCTCACCTTCTAGGCTGCCACTCCTCACCCTCGGCATTTATCTTTGCAAATGACGGTGATTATATTATACAGTTAACAATACTGTATTGTATATTTAAAAGTCGCTAAGAGAGTAGATCTTAGGAGTTCCCATCACGAGAGAAAAAAATTGTAATTTCACTGGGTGGTGAGGTAATGGGTTAACTAAGCTTTATTGTGGTGATCATTTTGCAATGTATACACATACCAAATCATATGTTGTCCACTTTAAACTAATACAGAGTTGTATGTCGACTATGTCCCAATAAAACTGGGGGGGGGGGAATGAGCAAGAAACCAGATGATGTCATTGGTGCCATGGTAGCTAAACTCTGAAGCCAGTTCTTTTAGAGTACCGTGCAACCTGCTTTTTCTCTCTGTGACTCCCAGGGAGAGCCTCAGACATCTGTTACTTTTATTCTCACCCCGGGGAGAGGGACATTCTTTGGTGCTTACTTAACTGGACAGGATGGACACTGCACCCCTCAGCTCTAATACCAAGTTGAGTTTTCCCTAATCCTTTAAAAATATAAGTTGGATCACATCATTCTTTGTTCGGAGCTATCTGATGGCTTTTTATCTTTCTCAGAGTCAGGACCAAGTCCTAGCAGGGCTTATACTTGATGCTACACTGTGGGGTCTCCTGTTAACTCTCTGGCTTTCTCACTTTCTACTCTCACCCTCACTCCCTCCACAGTAGCCACCTAGCCTCCTCACTTAGTGACTTTTTAAAAAATTTAATTAAAACATTTTTTTCAATTAATTTAATTTTTTCAGTGTTCCAAGATTCATTGTTCATTCACTTAGTGATTTTACTGGGTCTGCCCTGTCCCCCACTAGCGGGCAAGCTTCATAAGGTCAGCGTGCTTTTTTTTTTTTTCCCTGTTCTGCTTACTGTTGTATCCTTAGCATCTGGAGAAATAACCTACGCATAGTAGGTACTCAGTAACTACCATTTGCCTTGAGTTGTGCATGAACTCACGAACCTGAGCAGACATTCATTTCCCTAACATTTACTGAGTGTGTACAGAGTACCAGCTAATGAACTCGGAGCTGCCGTGAGCAACACAAGCTTGACATGGTCTCTGTGCCCCGTAGTTCATACCCTGTTGAGGAGAGAGTGGCATGCAAGCCAACAATAGCAATCCAAAGTGATAATTACCAATAGGCGGTGTAAACCTAGGATGCTAAGGGAGCCTGGGAAAGAGGGGGACCAGCCGGGGTGGAGAGTCCTTCTTCTTTCTGAAGACCCAGCGCATACTTACTATTTCATTGTTTATTTCCTGTTGGAACTGTCTCTAAGAGTCTATGCCTCTACTCTGTGCAAATGCATTCTAAATCCAATAGGATTCTCTGCTCCCGTGTTGAGTTGTAACTCCTGGGTCATTTAATCTGCAAATACTGGTGTTTGCTGGTGGAAAATTGCTGTTTCCTCTCTGTGATGAGGAGATGAAAAACCAGAGAGCCCAGCTGCCTCTTGATACCAAGTAAAAGGAGCAGAGAGATGAGCTAGGCACTTCCAAGCGCTATTCCCTGACCGGTGATTCATGCTGGGCTGGCGGGGAAGCCGGCTTGTAACTGCCTGCTCTGATCTTGACACCCGTTCTTCCCTGCGCCAGGTTCTCCCCCTCCTCGCTCTCTTCCCGTTATTCAAGCTTCAATTTAAGTGTCACCTCCTCGGAAGGCAGTTCTGACCACCGTATCTAAAATTGTCATCTTCCCTATCATCCTAGTCATTTTCTTCACATCACTAACTGCAGTTAGGACACATCCTGTCTCCTGTCTCTCTTCCTCATTAGACAGTTAAGTTCTATAGGGACAGGAGCCGTTTCTGTCCTGTGTGTCCTGTGTCCTCCCTACACATGGTAGGTGCTCAATAAATACTGCATGCACAGATAACTACTAGAGGAGCACTTGGACTACAGCATCATGAAATCTTAGAATTTACAGGACTAGAAGGAACCAATACAAATTTGGTGTTGGTTTTTTTTCCCCCCGCTCCTGAGAAAGGTGAGGCCCAGGAAAGGAAGCCGCTCGACTGAAACTTCCCCAAGGAAAAATTCACAGCTACGTCAGGCTGACACACTATCTGCCTGGACGTTTAAGCTTAGTTTATAGTTATAGGGTCACTCCTGAGAAGGCTGCTGACAAGGGTTGTCTGTAGGAAGCCTTTAGGAGCCACAGCTCCGGGGCTGGTCCTGGCAGAGGCTCCCAGGGGTGCCCTCTAGTGGCAGCTCCGTCATATACACCCAGCTGTCCAAGCTCCTGGAGGTTCCGAGGAAGAGTTTAGGAGACACTCTTCTCCTTCAGGCTTACCCAGTTGGCTCCTTCTGAGGTCTTATTACAGATTCCACTGGGGCCATGGTTGACAAACACCAAAACCACTATTAGTTCCAAAAATGACCATAAATAGTGTTTTATAGTCCTTTTAGAGCCAAAAACTGATTTTGAATACTAAATCACCTCAGCCTGTATTTCCACTGCCTTCCGACTGTCTAATGTGTGTTATTTCAAGAGCTGCTCAAATATTTTAGCCCTGTATTTCTTTTTAAATTTACTCTTTTATTGAGATATAACCTTCTTAAAATAGACTGCATACATTTAAAATGTGCAGCTCAGTGACTTTTTTTTTGCATGTGTATACATCTAGGGAACCATTACTCTGATCAAGATATGTTCATTCCCACCACCCCTGGGGGCTGGCTTGATTGTACTCTCTCACAGATAATACCCCCCCCGCCCATGTAACTACCATTTCCACTCTCATAATTTCATAGACCAGTGTTGCCTTTTCTTACATTTTATGTAACTATTCCTGTTTGGTGCTATTTTAAAAATATTTGGATATTTCCAGTCAATATTTTGACTATGACATTCAGTAGTTTATTTTTCTTCATTGCTGTTCACTATTACATAGTGTGAACACATTGAAGTTTATTTACTCATTCTACATTTAGGACATTTAGCTTGCTTTCAGTTTTTGTCAATTATGAATAATACCACTCAGAACATTTTCATACACATATTTTCATGGACTCAGCATTCACTTAGACTGTGTATATGCCCGGGAGTGGAATTGCTAACATATTTTAGCTTTAATAAGTACTACCAAACATTTTCCCAAAGTGTCATGTCTATTTACACTGCCATCCAGTGATTCGGAGTTCTGTTTCCTGCACATCTTCACCAACACTTGGCTTTGTCAGGCCTTTTGAATTTAACCATCCCAGTGTCACTGTGATTGCACTTTGGATTTCCTTCATGAGGAATGATTTTGGCATATTTGATTATGCTTTCTTAACCCTGCGTTCTGAACAACTATGTATTTCTTGTCCAGAGTATGCATTCCCCCAGATTTTACAAACTGCCTTTCAACTCTTTGTCCTTTTTCATGAACCTTTCTCTGTGTCCCCCCCCGGAATGTGATGCCATCACCATCCATGTAAGAGTGTGGACTGGAAAACTGACTCTGTTTTTGCTCACCCCCTGTCCACAAGAGGTCATAAAAAACTATTTCAAAAATATCTCCTGAATTGTTTGCCTCTCTTCATTCTCATTGTCATTATTCCAGCCCAGTATCAATTTTTTTTTTGTCTCTCCTAGTAGGAAATTGTTCTTCATATTGTCTTATCTGAAGAATGGGCCCATCTATCTGGGAGAGTTTCCTCTTTGACTTCGCATGCATGTACCTGGAATCACAGACAATAACAGCGGTGACAGTGACTACTAACATTTTTAGAATGGTTCGTGTCTTTTAGGACTTTTAAAGGTTCTGAATTACTTTGTACAATGCCCCTGTGAAGTGGGTCCTTTTGTCACTCCTCAAGTTTCAGATGAGGAAACTGAACTTTAAGGAGGTTAGGTAATTGGAGTGAGGGCATGGTGGGGTAGAGCTGGGGTTGGAAAGCAGACAAGAGTCTGTCTGCAGAGCCGACTGCTTAGCCACGCTGTTAGAGTTGCCGATGGCATTTAATAGAAGGTTGCAAGCTCATATTTAATAAGCAGATTTTGCCTTTCTATACAATTATGGTTTGGAGATGCACAATAATGCAGCTGGCAATGAGGTAGTTTTGACAGTTGCCACCTTGGCTAGAGACACTCTCTTGCACTTGAAAATGCAGGCCACTGTTCAGGTTTGAGCCTCTCCAGGGTGAGGGAGTTTCCCATGGAGGAAAACCATTGATGAGGGTGATGAGGTCAAAGAGCGTGGGTTGGTCCCTGAAAACCATCTCTACTGTCAGACACCGGACTCCCACTGTAGGCACTGCTGATAATAGGGCCCCAGTGCCCTCTCTTTTTCCAAATTTTTATTTATATATGAGAGAGAGGGTGGGGGCAGAGGGAGAGAATCTCAAGCAGACTCCCCACTGAGCACAGAGCCCAACACACAGCTTGATCCCATCCAAGACCCATGAGATCATGAATTGGACAAGACCCATGAAACCAAGAATTGGACACTCAACCCACTGAGCCACCCAGGTGCCTCCAGTACTGTCTGAAGATGACCTTCATTATATAACCAAGAGAATGGTATTTCTGGAGTCAGCAGTCTCCAGGACAGGAGCAGTAGAATTGGGTACCTTCCTTCCTGTATAGGTTCCAAGTGGGGCTCAAAGCAGTCAACAGGCAACAGTGACAGTTCCTGAGAGTCCCAGGGGACATTCCCTTAGTGCCCTTGGTTCCTATGGGGCTTCATAAAAGAGGCAGGGATTTCATCTTCTTTACCTCAAACTTTCAGGACCTAGCCCTCTGACATGTTATCCCACCAGGGACTAAATGCAAAAAAAATAAGGTTTATCAAGCAATTACAATGTCTCAAGCACTGGGCTGAGCACTTTCTCACCTCAAGCTTATTTAAAATTCACAATAACCTTATGGAGGAGTCACTTTTGGTACCAGCTTTGCAGATGGGGTTTCTGAGACCCAGCGAGGTTAAGTAACAAATCCTGGGCTCGTGCTTCTCAGAATGTAGTAGGTTTTTGAATCACTTGGGGATCCAGTTGAAATGCAGATCCTGATCTTGTAGGACTGGGGTAGGGCCTGAAATTCTGCATTTCTGTTAAGTCCCAGTTGATGCTGAGGCTGCTGGTCTGAGGACAACATCGAGAGCTAGTAAACAGCGGAGCTGCAAGTCTCTTGCAGGCAGCAGGGCTCCGGGGCTTTCTCTATCCATCACCATGCTCTATTGTTTCCTGATACAGCTCTGACAACCTCCTTTATCTCTTTTGCAAGTCTGGGATGCACGTTAAGACCCATGAGTATTCTCCCTTTCGCTCTGCTGCCCTGTCTCACCAGCATACTTGCTGTTCCCCTCACCTCCTACCCTTACCCTTCCCCACACATCCGCAGGGCACATCCTGTCATGTGCCTTTCTGGTTTCTCCTCAAATGTGTCCTCCCTGGAGAGGATGATTTGAAATAGCCCCCCTTGCCTCTGCAGACTGATCCCTTTCTCCTCTCACCCAGCTGTAAACTTCTTCCTAGCATTTCTCATTCCAGATAGAACCGAAATATATGTATGGCTTATTGTACGTTGTCTGTCTCCATCACTAGAATTAGAATGTGAGCTCCATGAGGACAGAACTCTGTCAGTTTTGTTCACTATGTTATCTTTAGCATCTAGAATGGTATTTGTAACATTGTGAAGTTTAATAATTGTTTGAGAAATAAACGAACGAGAGAATAAATGAATGCATGGTCTAACTTTCTAATATATGATAAAAACAGAAGCACCTAACATTTATTGAGCACGTGTAGTACCAGAAAACATGCCATGCACTTTACCCAAATAATTTTATTTGATTCTTATAAAAACTCTTAGAGAGAGCTATTATTATTATTCCCCATTTTCAGAAGAGGAAACTGAGGCTCAGGGAGGTATACTAATGTGCCCAAGGTCACACGGCTATTGAATGACAGAATTCAATTTTTCAACTAGATCTAACTCTCCTAAAGTCACCAAAAAGTCACTCTACTGGGTATGTGACCTCACCATTGTTTCCATGGAAACAGATCATGCAGATGACTGCTGAAGATCAACTGGATGGAAACATTGAGCTTAGAGAGTGGGACCCCATGCTGGAATCACAAATATTTAAACAAGCTAGAAAAAAAAAAAATCAGACGACTGGCTTAGTAAATTAATCCTTATTTTCTCTACTTTTCATTTTCATCCTATAAGCCTCCTCCTGGTCAGGAAAAATGATTCCACTTGATGTTTGCTTTTAATTTTACAAAAATGACCTCTGCTATGTGGAAGGATGTATGTTGTCATCAAGAATGTGCATGTTTAACCCCAGTACCAGGGGTCACGCTGCTTCTTACAGCAGGCACGTTATCTCAGAGTGGAAGGAGAGAATGGGGAGCCGGGATTGCATTTTGTCCCCGTTGCCCTCAGCAATTTCTGGTGCATTGTAAACAGTTAAATAGAAATAACCTCTTCCTAATCTTGGAAGCAGGTTAATGGGTTTATTTAATCACTGACAAAGGAGTATATTATCTAGGTGGAGAGGAGAACAGAGAGGGGTATGTGATCAGCTAGAATGGCAGAGGCCTAGGATTGAGGCCCTGGGCTTTTACTTGGCTTGACAATGATCCTGAGAGTCATGCTTTCAAGGGGAGAGCCACATGCCCTTCCTTGCCAGTGATCAGGGAGACCTTCTCTTGCCTGTAAACAAATAGGTGTTTCTTGGGAAGCTGCGTCAGCCCTGGGTCCCCCAGGGTTCTGCCAGTGTCACTACTTGGCCTAAGAAACTGGGGATCACCAAAGCTTTTCAAAGTATTGTTTTCTTTCAGAGACAAAGAATCTAGGTTAAGGCCTGTGGAGGTTCCTGTAAGAAGCCAGGAGAAGCACGGTGTGCAAGCCTGAAGGACAGCTGTGGTCACATTCTTGGAGGTCTTTTGCATTTGAATTGTGTGGGCAATGGAGGGTGAGCCCAATCTAATATCCAACCTTGGAGAACGGATAGATGTTCGAATCAATTAATGATGTCCATAATACTAGTACTAATGAAAACAAGAACAGCAATCACAACATAGAAAACACCTTGAGCTGCCCACCTTTCAGTAGTCCTTTTACCTCCACAGGCGCCCCCAGGGGTTATGGGACCAAGGAGCCTCATTTATTCAGAGTCTCCATTCCCTAGCCATGTGTGTTGGTTAGGATCCCAGCAGGATACAGACAGCATATTTAAATTAACTTGAGCATTTAGCAAGGGGAAAATTTACAAATATGTGGGCAGGATATGGGGAGACCAGAGGGACAGTGCCAGTGCTCCATGGTTGGCAACGGTCAGACTGTTAAAACCCTTGGTCTGGAAGGAACAAGAAGAGGGAATGGTTACTGAAACGCGAGCATCCTGCAGAGAGAGTCTCTTAGAATGAAACTGTGGCCTTTGGTGGAGGGATGAAGGCAGCCAGAGCTGACTGTGCAGGGTGGGAGTCTCGGCCTCACCCAGTCCTTGCCCGTGGTGTCCTGCTGTGGCTTCCCACTGGTGCTCCCCAGGCAGAAGGCAAAGTCAATGAAGGACATGAATGCAGTCCTCACAGGGCAGAGGGCTGGCAGCCAGGGGTTCACAGTAGGATCTGCGGAGGCCAAGGAAAAGAGCCAGCAAACTGAAGGTGACTGTGGACTTCTCTCCTGAATCAGCCCAATCACATCTCTGTCCCAGGAATTTAAAGGCAGGGGCTGAGGATCAGCCAGACAGTGAGGTTGGGTGACTGGAAGTTACGATTGTAGTGTATTCAGGAACTATATTGAGTGGTCCGCTGTCAACTGTGTGGACGGTAAAACGGAGAGGGCCAATGCTCAGAGAGGGAAGGGGGACGGAGATGTGCAGAAAGAAGTACAACCCAGGGATGGAGAACAGATCACCTGGGGTCCTGCCTGTGGTCTCTTTCTGAAGATAGTGCCCTCCCCTGCCCTTGAGTTCTACCAGATATCCCTCATCCTTATCATAACTGCTCCTCTTTTCCCTTAGCAGCTTTAGGGGGATTCTGATTTCCTAATTTATAGAAATAACTACCATCTTGGAGCATTTACTCTGAGCTAGGAAATGCGCTAAGTTCTTTATAAGCGTTTTCTGATTTCAAACAATTCTGTATGACGCTTCTTTTCCACAAGTGCAAACTAGGCGCTGGGAAGCTTAAATAGCTCACCCAAGGTGACACGGCAGGAGCGAGGCTGAACTGGGACTCCATCCCAGGTCTGCGTAACTGTAAACCCCAGACTCCTGACAGCCTCTGTCTCCCACAATGAGGAGAGTCTTTGCTGTCCTTCAGCTTGGCTTCAGGACATCAGTGGGACATCAGTGTGATGCTGTGATTGACCTTGTAGCACTCATGTTCCTCTGTCAGCCCTTCACGCCTTCCCTCACCCACTCTTCCTACATTCTGAACTCTCTGAGCTCCACCCCCAGATCCATTCTCTGTCCTCTTTTACAGTGTGCTAGTCCCAGGAGTCTGACGCCGGTGGGCTTTCTCTGGCTTCCACTGGGCTTCAGCCACAGGGGGCAGTGGCCGGGGACAGAGGGAAGGAGAGAGAGCAGGGTGGTGCTTTATCTGCACCCACCCAATGGGCTCTCGTAACATGATTTCCTTCCTGTGCCCCCTCAGTCCTAGAGGTGGTAAAGGATTCATGCTGATGCTCTTCTCAGGTACCTAATACCCCTTGCCAGGCCCCTTAACCTTGTCCTCCCCTGTGAACAGGCCCTTTCTTAAATCCTTTTCAGGACCTGAGTGTGTCTTCTGTTTCCTGAGGGACTTTGGCCTATAAATTGTGTTCTTTTCTGTCTTTGTGAATGTCCAGTCATATCTTCAGGACTGCAGATCTAAAACACAGAAGCTGAGTACGTTAGGGTCACTCTACTGGGCACACTGATCCTGCAGGTGCAAACCCATCAGAAACTTCTCTTTTGGCTCATGACAACCAGGCCTGGGCCACTGGGTCTGAGCCTTAGGCCTACAGTGGTATCAGTGATTCTGGCTTAGGACATGCAGGGAGGGGCCTTCTTTTGTAGTGCTCCTTAATAATACACATGACAGCCATCAGGACATTTCAAGAAACTCAGTGACAGCTCCCTGGATAGCCCTGTCATTACAGTAATAATTTGAATCAATAGTGTAGTAAAGCTGCCATACACTTATTTCACCCAAGAGATTAAGGGAACAATTATATAAAGCATTCTGCAGGAAAAAACTAAACACCCCAGATGCAGAGGGAGACTGTGTGCTAGTCCCAAATGCTCTTCCTTTAATACATTTATATTTTGCTGCTTTATTATCAGACCCTGAATTCTTACACTCAGAAGGAATCAACTAAGGGGTGCCTGGGTGACTCAGTTGGTTGAGAGCTCGACTCTTGGTTTCTGCTGGGGTGCTGATCTCAGAGTCCTGAGTCCAAGCCCAGCATTGAGCCATGTGGGAGCTCCGGCTCAGGGGGGAGTCTGCTTGAGATTCTGTCTCTCCCTCTGCCCCTCCCCACTGCTCATGCCTGCATGTGCACATGCCCACCCTCTCTCTCTAAAATAGATAAATAAATCTTTAAGAAAAGGAATCAACTTATAAAATTGCATTTATAAATTTGCATTTTATCTTCTAGCTAGGGAACTCAGTGTGTGTGTGTGTGTGCACGCGCGTGTGCACATGTGAGTGTGTCTGTGTGTTTTGTAAACATCCCAGAATGCACAATGCCAGCCTCACCACCATATACATAGCAGAAGCTCACTAGGTGCTCTTGAATGCAGATAGTCACTGTTTAAAAGACTTGCAATGGCACGGCTTCTGAGCACAGTTGGTTTCTCCTGGTGATGAGACTTCACTTCTTTCTGCCTTCTCCCTTCAGCATATTGAACAACAAACGCCACTGTAATATGTTTGTACCGTGCATTGTGACGGTTTCATTGTCACGTTTTCCTGAAGGAGATACAGCTGGGAACACCACAAGCGCTGGAGACAGCGTTAATGTTCGGAGGCCAGATTTTCCCCTCTCCACGCTATCTAGAGGGTTCTCCAATGTACATTCAGTAGTTTGAACTTGGCTGTAATTATAGTCTTATTATCCTCACCAGCTTTACTTATCTCATTATCTCCTCCCTCCTGTGTTAGAGGTCAGGAGAACATCCCTTTTATTAGCCACTTAATCCTTCTATCTAGTAGTTCAACCGTGATTGATCCACTTAAGGTCCTTCTTCGTAGTTAACTTTGCTGACCTTTGAGATTCCACCCCTTGAGTCTTTTCATTGGGCACAAGCAGCCGGGTTTTCTAGATCAGAAGTTTATTATCATGAATTTTATCCGAGGGAAGTCAATTTCATCATTAGTCAATGAGCACTGCTTTATTTTTATGCTCTTCCCCATTCTACTTTTTTTGGAGGCTGACTCCTCTCTTAGCATAATTTTTTTTTGCAGGGGACTCTTCTTTCTACACTTTTTGTAATAGTTGGAAGGGCCAAGACTGACATCTAAGAATGTCCACTTTCATAGGCAAGGGTGTGACTTCATGCCCAGGCATAGATAGATTGGCAGAGATTTGTTAAAGTGTGTGTGCGCGTGTGTGCATGTGTGTGTGTGTGTGTGTGTGTGTGTGTGAGAGAGAGAGAGAGAGAGAGAGAGAGAGAGATGAGAAACAGGTATGTACCGTGAATAGTCCATTTTATTGATTCATTCAACAAATATTTATTGGATATCTTCTCAGTATTCACTGATAAAGGTGCTAAATCATCCCACATCATCATTTCTGGCTACTCCTAACCCTGTACAACCTTTCCCAGTAGAATAAGCTCACAGTCTGTCTTTGTTTTTAACTTCTATCTTCATGATAAATTTGCAGTGTATATACTATTATAGAAAAAAACCCCATCATTTTTATTTTATCTATTTTACAATTTACAAAGGTGCCTTTATAGCATTTTGGTGGTTCTCTCATATTTCCACCAACCACTGTTGGAGATTCCGTGCCTGAGAATGCCAGAATGGGGGTAGGACAAATATTCCTGCCCTAAGAGGCATTTAGGGCTCAAGGGGTATTGTTGGCACCTGTGAGGCATACCCTGGTGGCGGCGGCGGTGGTGGATTTGGGGGTGTGGAGGCACTGAGACACTTGGAGAGATGAAGATCTCTGTGAATGAACAATGACATATTCTGGAGTTACGGTCAGATACTGTCCTACAAAGAGAAATTCACAAGAGATACCCCTTCGCCTTAGTTGAGTCCAGTCCACCCCACCAGGTGGGGTTGGGAAAAGTGAGATTGTAGTTTCTCCTGGGCATACTGCTAAGTTCTCCCAGTTTCCCCTGTGAGTAGTTAATAGGGTTAATACGGAGAGCGGCTTCCCCAATGAGGTTGATAAAGATGGTGGCATCATTATCGCAGACATTCAGCTGCATGGGTTACTTGGGGTCCTCAAGCCACATGGTCCTTCATTTGGTTCTGAGTGATGACCTCTAGCACGCATCAGAATCCCCTGTAGGGCATGTCAAAACACTGACTGCCTGGCCTCAGCCCTATAGTTTCTAATTTATTGAGTCTGGGCCATGGCTTGAGAGTTGGCATTCCTAACAAATGCCAAGGTCTTGCTGGTGTTGCTGGCCCGAAGACCACGCATTGAGAATTGCTGGAATTTACTCTGTTCTCCTTTTACTTATTTCTTTGGTGGCTTCATAAGAGTTAATTTCCTTGTGAGTTGGGGATGTAACCAGAAGGATATGCCTTTGGTTGGGGGAAGTTTTATTTTTACTAACTATAATTATTTAAAACCTAAGAATACTATCATGAACACTAGTGTGCCAACTCCTCTTTTAACAAATGTTAGCAGGTTTCCATATCCATGACGATAGCTACCACTTTTTTGGTGATTTCCATGGCACAACTTACTTATAACACGACCATGTGAGAGAGGTACTCTGATTGTCCCCTGTGAGAGAGGAAGAGATTAAGGCCCCCAGAGACTTAAAATCTCTTCTCCAAGGACCCACAGTTAGCAAGCAGGATCCTAGATTTGAGCTGTTTTGAGGCCATCTGTGCCCTTCACCACCACAATGAGCTGCCCCCCCCCCCCGATTTTAGAGCTTTCTTTCTGACTTTTTTAAAAGGTGAAACATTACAGATTCAGTCAAAGTCCTGTCTGCACCCTGTCCCCGACCTCATTTCCAGTTATGCAGGTATTGACTTGCCTGGAGTTGGCTGAATTTTAGGGGGAATGCTTTTAGAGTCTTATTTGGGTCCTTTCAGTGTGGAATTGCCTTGCCAGTGTCTGCGAACTTGGGTTCTAAGCCTTTAGCAGCAACTTTCTCGCCCACAGAGACATTTTCTGGTATCCTAGAGAATGTGGTGGTCCCCCTCCCCAAGTCTCTGTGCCTTGCCTTGGGTGGTCTCTCCCCGCCCCAGCGCTCCCATCCTGTCCTCCCCACTGGTTGGCTCCATTTCACAGTCTTGGTTGTAGCAAGCTGGCCCCGTTGCTTCAGGCTGGGTTACCGCCTCTTTGCTGGTCTCCTGCACGGGGCACCTCACTCATTCATTTACTAACAAGCATCTATTGAGCAGCTGCTCTGGGCCAGCTATACTGCGAGGCCCCCGGGATGCAGCAGTGAGCGACAGGCCAAAAAATCCCCGTCCTTCATGAGTGCCTAGACTCCTACTTCCCCTTGGTTCTCTCTCCCCTGCTGTTTACCAGATTTTTCCAAGCTCTGTGCTCTGCAGTCTAAACAGCAGCCTGTTGTCCTCCTACATCTAGCCCTAGTTCTCTTATCCTGCCTTCACTTCTCCAGAAAGATGCTCAGGGTGTAAATTCCTCTCTGAGCGTGAGGGTAGGCACGAGCTTCAGACATTATATAAACCTGAGGTTTTCAAATTTGGTATCGACTTAGTAGGACAGCCTTGTCTTGAAGCAAAATCATAGGCGGAAGTCTGAGTTGACCGGTGTCTAAGAGAGGAGCTGCTCGGGTGTAAGCGAGGCAGGAGAGCCGGGACAGCGGCAGGTCCCCACCCCCACGGGGCTCATCGTTCTTGGTGGTGATTCCCAAGGCCCTGGCTTGGTGTTTCAGGGGGCCCCACAACACAGTTTAACAACCACGCCTGCGTAAGTCACGTGCCCGCTGAGGTTGGCCCTTTAGGTAGACCGCCCCCCCCACCCCCTCGACCCTGGTCCATTTCCCCAAGGCCACTGTCTCAGCCTGCGTTTAATTGATTTTTCCTCCTGTTGACTGACATCCTGCGCTGCTCATTTTGTCACTGTGTTCTTTTCTTGTTGTTGTTGTACTTGTCGGGACTTATTTACTTTGAAGAAAAAGGGCTCAACCCACATATTATGAGAAATTGGCTCTGACGTGTATTTCTAGTCCTTTCCCAGAGAAGTTTCCTTATACATTTTCTCCAAGTGTCATTAAACTCTAATAGGCTTCCTCCAGTACCTCCCCCCTCCCAAGTCTGACTTAACCAAGCATTTTCTGAAAACAAGGTGACTCTTATTTAAGGATTCTGAATGTATTCCAGTGCTTGGCAGTCTTAAGCACACAGCTGAATGCGTGCTAAGTCTAGCATGGATAATTACACCAGCTGTGACCTTTTAGAAACATGTATTTGGACTAAAGCGGCGTTTAGTCACTTTTGATTGACTTAGGTTTTACTTAGTTTATGTTTGGTAAACTTCAAATATTTGCTTCCGTATAAGCTGGTTAAATTTCTGAAGAGGAGTACCATGTGTGTGGCCTGCTGTGTGGAACGGCCTCTCTGTGATGTCAGCGACACAACAAACGGTGTGTGTTTTTGCACATTCGCATGGGCGCATGCACGTATGCACACACGATTAGAGGCAAGTGGAGTGGCGTGTGACATTTGGAAGTAATGTGGCATGACACTGCCACGCACGGGGCATGAAGTCCAAAGGGCACTGGCTATCTGGAGACAGATTCACACTGTTACTGCTTTCTTTTTCTTTTCTTTTGAAGATTTTATTTATTTGTTTAACAGAGAGAGAGAGAGAGAGAGAGATCACAAGCAGGCAGAGAGGCAGGCAGAGAGAGAGGGGGAAGCAGGCTTCCTGCTGAGCAGAGAGCCCGATGTGGGGCTCGATCCAGGGACCCTGAGATCATGACCCGAACCGAAGGCAGAGGCTTCAACCCACTGAGCCCCCCAGGCGCCCCTTTTTTAAAGACAGTTCCCTTGCAGCCACCAAAGTGACAGGAGAGAGCTCTCAGAGATGAGTCTCTCTCCCATTTGTGCTCACTGGCCTAGAGTAATCTGGGACAAGCCCCTCAAACTCTCTGAGCCTCAACATTTCCATCTGCAAAATGGGAGTGATGTGATACCCCACTGCCCCTGTTGAAGATTAGGGGTTCTGCATATTAAGCGCCAGCACGCAGTTGGAGTTCCATGATGGTAGAAAGCATCCCTATTTGGGTTTCTTGACATCCTCTCATCCTTCTGTAGAAACTCTGATTTGGATACGTTCTTCTGCCACACTTCCTACTCCTGATTGCCTGGTGTAGCAGAAGCTTCCAGAATTCTGCCCACATCCCCTGGCCCTTACCATCCCAGTGGAAGCCCTTCACACTTCCAGCTATGAAAAACTGCATTTTTTCCCCTGGATCTCCCTGGCCACCAGAACCTACTCCACCAGACTGGCAATCTCGAGGAATTAATGTCCTGCCCATCTCCCATGCCAGGGACAGTCATCCCCCCATGGTGGATGCGAGTTGGTGTATACACTTCAGCTTCCTTAGCTCTCAGTGGGCTGGGCACATGTTCTATAATGAATGCCAGAGTTTCCCGATGGGAATAGCTTCAGCTGCCTGCAGGAATAACTGGCTTGAAAACATTCCCTTTATTGCTTCTTGAATGTCTTCATGACACGGCAGCTAGCTTTCAGATGATCCAAGAGAGTGAGATAGAAGCAGCAAGGTCTTCTGTGACCTATGTGTTTCCCATGGCCACTGTAGCAAATGGCCGAAAACTTGGTGGCTTAAATAACACAAACTTATTCTCATACAGTTCTCTAGGTCAGAAGTCCAAAGTCAGTTTCACTGGGCTAAAAGCAAGGCGTCAGTTTGGCCATGTTCCCTCTAGGGGCTCCAGGGGAAATTTTTTTATCTCTGACTTTTCCAGCTTCTTGAGATCATCCTCATTTCTTATCACATCACCATCTTCCTCTTTGGTGGTTAACTCCTCTCTGTCCTCCTCTTATAAGGACCTGGTGATTACTTAGGGCCTGCCAGAATAATCCAGGATAATCTCCCAATCTTGAGATCCTTAATCACATCTATAAAGTCCCTTTTGTCATTTAAGGTAACAGTCAAAGGTGCTAGGGATTCGGATGTGGTCACCATTCAGCTGACCACAACCTGCCCTCAGGTATCTCCTGTCGTCTCCTCCACATCAGTTGGAAATGAGTCACTAGGTCCAGCACACACTCAAAGGAGGGGAATGAGGGTCCTTCTTTTTGAAGGGAGATCTAGAGACATATTTTAAAACCACTAATTAGAGTGACTCCGACTCAGACATCTTGGCACCAGCAAACAAACATATACCCCAATGTCTCATTCTTTCTCTTCCCCAAAGCTCAGATGCTAAGAGAACTGAAATCTTGCACTGAACATTTTGCTCTCTCTGGGCTTAGTGGGTTATACCCCAACCTAGGGACCCTACGTGCATCTCATTCTGAGCTGCCCTTCCTGGGACAGAGTGCTCATGAGGACACCCAACTAAAAATAACACGTGTAACCTTAAACTCCCTTGTCTGCTGCCTCTTCTGCCTTTGTAGGAGGGTCATAGTTCATATGGCTCACAAATTTCTCTACAAGGACTAGAAGCAGCAGGAGAAGAAAAAACTTTAATTTTACATCAGTGCCACTCTTTACTCCTTTGCATTAATCAATCAGTATTTATTGAGAGCATATTGTGTCTTGGGTGCTGGAACAACTGGCACAGAGCCAAGAGCACGTGGGCACAGGGCTTGCCCTCCCGGGGCTTCCAGTCCCATGTGACCTCAGACAGTAACAAAATGACCCCTCCGATGCATTGTGGCCACAAGTGCTCACCTCTCCATCCCTCTTCCCCTCCTTTCCCCTTCTTCCTTTTTCTTCTTCTTTCGTAGTCCAAAAGCACTGGAATTTTCAAAAGAAGCCAGAAAAGGAGCCACTAGAATGCCTTTTTCTATTGGCGCTATAAGCCCAAACCCATTTTAACAAGGCCCCCACAGCTCCAACTCCTGCAGAGCGTGAACTCAATTGAGAAGCTTATTGCAGACGAGGGAGGTACAAGGTGACCGTGCCACAGAATGCACGTGGGCAGTTCCGTTTGGAGCCACAGCAGGAGCTGATCTGCTGTGGTCTCAGAGCTGACAGACTCCGAGGGCCCCAAAGAGACCGTGCAGATGAGCATCTTTGAGCCACTGACTCAGGTTTGTCAGGTGCCTCAGATTAGGGAAGAAGCAAGCCGGCCTGCTGGGTTTACCTACCAGCCTTGATGAGGATGTTCAAGTTGGCAACCCCTGGCAGCCCGGACAAACCTTTGTGGCATCCACTCTCAGCCTGTGTTTGCCCCTGCGCTGGCTTGCTCCTGGCTCGAGTGTTTTATGCTGATCTTGCTTGCATTTTTCTCCTTTTTTGTAATTGCTTTATGGAGATATAGTTCATATACTATACAATTTGCCAGTTTAACAATTCAATAATTTTTTTTCTACAACCTACCCTCAAAGTGGTACAACCATCCCCACAATTAATTTTAGAGCACTTTCATCTTGCTCAAAAGGAACTCCTTGCCCTTAGCTACCCCTCTGCTAACACTCTTATTTCTCCCTCCAGCACTAGGGAACAACAAATCTACCTCCTGTCTCTATAGATTTGCTTATTTGGACATTTCATGTACATGGAATCCTACAATATGTGGCCCTTTCTATTGACTTCTTTCTCTTAGCATAACGTTCTCAAGGTTCATCCATATTATTGCATTTATCGGTACTTCATTCATTTTTATGGCTCAATAATATTCCATTTTATGGATATACCAGATTTTATTGCTCCATTTATGGGTTGATGGCCATTTGGGTTGTTTCTACCTTTTGGTTATTATGGATAATGCTACCGTGAATATTTATGCATGCGTTTTTGTGTGGGCGTTGTTTTCATTTCTCTGGGAGTGGAAGTGCTGGGTCATATGGTAACTCTATGTTTACATTTTTTTTTTAATCAGACTTTTTAAAAAAAATTTTATTTATTTATTTGACAGAGGGAGAGATATCACAAGTAGGCAGAGAGGCAGGCAGAGAGAGAGGGGGAAGCTTGATCCCAAGATGTGGGGCTTGATCCCAGGACCCTGAGATCATGACCTGAGCCGAAGGCAGAGGCTTTAACCCACTGAGCCACTCAGGCGCCCCACTATGTTTACATTTTTGAGGAACTGAAAAACCATTTCCCAAAGTGGCTGCATCATTTCACAGTCCCATTGGCAATGTAGGAGGGTTCAAGTTCATCCACACTCTTGTCAACACTTTGTGTTGTCTGTCTTTTGGGTTATAGTCATCTTGGTGGGTGTAGAGTGGTATGTCACTGTGCCTGTTTGGAGCTGAGCATCTGTTGAAGTTTGATTTTCCATGTAGGCAGTGTCCATGTCTCCTCTGGCACCATCTCCCTGCATCTTGCCATGTGTCTAGCTCATGGTAAATTCTCAGGAACCATGTGGGTTTCCATATTTGCTCTTCATAATGAAACTCCATTTCATCCCCTGCTTCATAAATAAGACTTTCCATATTCTTTCCATGATCTCCTTTTACCATCTGAACAGCCACCCTAACCTTTGGCTTTACACTTCTGCCCAGGGATGGCCATTTTTTTCTTGAAGTCCACACAGTCTTAGTTGTTTAAGAGGGAATCTGTTTCCAGTGTCCAGAATGCTCCAGAAATGCCCAGTAAACTTGCTGACATTAGTCCCCACAGCCCAGTATCTGGCCCAGAGTTTCTTCCTCCCAAGAAATGCTTCTTCCCTTCTCTTGCCGTATGTATTAGTTTTCTCTTGCTGCTGTCAAAAATTACCACAAACCTGGTGGCTTCAAACAACACAGATTTTTTTCCCTTTGAGTTGTAGAGTTCAGAAACCCAGGAAAGGTCTCAATGGGCTAAAATGAAGATGTGAGCAGGGTTCTAGGGAGAGAATCCTTTTTTTTTTTTTCTTTTTCCACCTTCTGGAAGTTACTCCTGTGCCTTGCTTCTCAGCCCCTACCTCCATATTCAACGGCAGCAACGTCACACTCCTCAGAATCTGCTTCTCTTGTCACATCTCTGACTCTCCTTTTGATTACATTGGGCCCACCTGGACAATCCAGGGTAATCTCTTAGTTTAAGGTCAGCTGATTAACAATCTTAATTCCATCTACAACCTTACCTCTCCTCTGGAATGTAACACAACATATATGCAGGTTCAGAGGGTTCCAATGCGGATGTCACGGGGAGCTATTGTCCCAGCAAGCATGTCCTGCTTTTCTTTCTTCCCCTCACTTTCCCCTTCCTGCCTTCTTGCTCTCTCTCTCTCCCGTCCCTCCCACTTGCTCCTACCACATTTTAATAGGGGAAGAAATCGAGCAGACTGTCACTTTAGCAAGCGTGCTGGCAGGTCAGTAGCAGTTCTGGGGTCATTACTGAAATGCCAAAGGCAGTAGAAGCTGTCTGTCAAAGTCAGCCTGGTAACTTGTAGGTCTTTCAGAGTATATTTTTAAATGGAACGTTAACTCCATGAGGCTCATTTTTTTTTGGAGAATATTATCAACCTGCAAATTTTAGAATGCAATTCTTTCATCCTATAATCAGAACCATAAAAGGCAAGTTATTCAGGCTTTGGGCACGAGGAGGATACACTGCTGGGTGGCTCAGTGGCTTCTTGGAACTGGAAAGAAAACTGGGAGGGAGAGTCCTTCCGTCCTGTGACCTTCACTCCAGCCTGTGAGTGAAGGCTGACGAGTGACGCTAAAAGAAGGAGTGTCCGGGCTGTAATTGGCTTAAACCTTGGGAAAGATAAACCTGGAATGTGCACCGGGGAAGGAAAAGGAAGAAATGGAATCACAAAGCAATCTACACTTTCTTTTTCATTTTTTCTATGAATACATTTG
Organism: Procyon lotor; assembly: GCA_028646535.1. Taxonomy (NCBI): domain Eukaryota; kingdom Metazoa; phylum Chordata; class Mammalia; order Carnivora; family Procyonidae; genus Procyon; species Procyon lotor. The sequence goes on along the minus strand of CM053620.1, from coordinate 3,944,888 downwards.
CAAGATTATAGATGAAAACCGTCTTATTCATTCAACAGATCCTCACTTGGGAAGTGCAGTTCGCAAAGAGAAATATTATGCAATAAGTAAGAAGCAAGAAGATTATAAGACAAAGAAACAGAAGGTGATACATTTGCTTTCACTGAACTAATACAGGCATAATCATACCCTCTGCACCACAGGGTGCTGGCTCCTCGCTGGGCTGGCTCCTTGCTGAACACAGAGCCTGTTTGTCCCTCTCCCTCTGCTCCTCCCCCTGACCTCCACTCGCTGTCTCTCAAATAAATAAATAATATCTTTAAAAAAAATACTAATGCCCAGATACCACCTGCCCTGGATTCTGATTTAAAGGATCTGGTGATCAGCTGGGTCATCTGGATTTTCAAAGTCACCCCAGGGGATTGTAATGTGCAGTCGAGGTAGGGAATCCTGGACCCATCACATCACCCTATTTGAATTCTCTGCAAGGCTCTTACCCTCTTAATATGTGCATTTTCTACTCTTTGGATTTGAATACTTGCTGTCTTCTTGCACCATAATGTAAGCTTGGTGAGAACAAAAGCTTTCTCTTGTTCACGTGCTTGTAGTAAATAATACAACAGATACTGAATATGTGACTCAACAGTGCAAACATTTCTTCCCTTTCCTTAGCTGGTTGCCTTCCAGGATGCTCAGATTTGCTTTGGATGGTGCCTGAGCATCCTCTTTTCCTTCCCTCTTGATTTTCTTCTTGACTCTCAGCCAGGGATCCATCCCTGCCATTGCTCCATGGACTTGGAGGCCTGGATATTGACATTTGAAGCCTCATCTTGTGGGGGCAGCCGTGGAGCTTTATATTTCTCGGGTGAGATGGGGCAGGGGTGAGGCTTGGCTTTTCAAATTCTTCAGTGGAAAAAAAAAAAAATTCTTCAGTGGAGAACTGACAAAACATTCTCTCCGCAGAAGCTGAGGATGATTGTTTCTTCCAGTCTGGGTACAGGGGTTAATGGTGTGGGCTTGACCCAAACTGCCTGGGTTTAAATTTTGGCTCCGCCTCCTTCAAGCTCTATGCCCTTGGGCAATTTACCTCACCTGTCTGTGCCTAATTTTCTTCACAGGCACAATGATGATATTAATAACGAGATTTTTCTCACAAGGCTGTTTCTGTGGAATAAATGTACTGTTTCGTAGCCTAACTTAAGGGTTGTGGGTTGTGCCATAAGAGCCACCAGCCCCAAAGTGAAGAAGGGATGTAGGAGAGGGACACAGAGGAACAAGGCTGTGTAGAGGAGGTGTAATGTTTAACTTACTGAGTGACCCCTAGGAAGCAGGCATGGTGCTAAGTGTTTTCCATGGCCCTTCCTATTGAATTTTCACAACCAGATGGACCAGGCGCCGTGATTATCTCCCGTTTTGTAGACGTATGAGCCGGAATCTAAACCGTAGGTCTGCTTGACGTCAGAACCCAGGGTGAGGTGTTTCAGCTGGGGCCTGAGCCAGAGGGCATCAAGTGGAGGTAAATGCATTTCTTGGACTTGGGGGACTGAGCCGGAGGAAGGATGGGAGAAGCTGGAATGGAAGTGGGCCGACTTCTTGTAGAAGGTGTCGTAAGGAAACCTCAAGACAGTGGAGAAGCCCGAGAGGACATTGCAGGCACCCCCCGTGGGAGGGGCTGTGAGCCAGAAGAGGAGGCTGCCAGGGAGCAGCTCTTTGCCAGATGGGGATGCCCTGAGGGCAGCGTTTACACAAAACCTGCCCTGAGAATTTCCACCTCTCTGCCTGGCTTATTCTCTCCTGTCTGATGGTCCCCCACTATCTCCCTTCTCTTCTCTTCCACTACCTCCCCAGTGTGCCCACAGAACAGTCAATGTATTCATCCCTCCATTCAGTAAATGCTAAATCTCTCGAGGGTCTGCTTGGGGCCAGGCAGTTGCTAGGGGAGAACAGTGAGTACCCCCTCATTCCAGTCCTCACCACCCCCTCTCCTCCCCCCAGCTGCAGATGCCTGGGGCATAGAGCCCCTGGCATACCCCTGCCAGTCTCTGTGCTCACCTGACTGAACCTCCTGTTCCACATCAGAAACTCAGCTGGGGGCCAGGAAAGTGCACAAAGGAAGAAACCACAAGCTGCGGGTAGACTCCTGCCGGTTTCCCTCCCAAGACCCCCTTCAGACCCATTATTAGATGAAGCCTTGGACCACAGGGAGCCTATGTCTTTAAATGCTGCCCAATTGCCTCAGAAGTGTGCCTGGCCACCCAGGAGTAGGTAGGTGGACCTACAGATCAGAAAATGATTGTTACTCTTCTCTCAAGGAAACATCCCACAGCGTGGTTTTCCTCAGAGAAAACTCTTGCTTTGTACCCTGAGTGTTTTAGGGCAGGCTGACTCTTTCTGGAAACCACCCACTTGTATGGATTTTTGCAGTAATTCCCACCTGAAAGCCTCCTCCCCCGGTCCCCTTAGCAGCCAGATGTTTCCAAAGTGGGAATCTAGGTATGGAATCCCTGTCTCCACTCTGGCAAATCTTCCCGAGCCTCCTAGAAGGAGAAAGGAGGTCAGCCCCTTTCACCTGCAGGGCCTCACAGGTGGCCCTGCTTGTGTCTGGTCTGATTTACCCCTCCCTCTGCTGCTGGGAAGCACTTTCTTCCCCTTTCTTGAGCCCGTCATCTACTCTTCCAGCTCTGCAGCTGGCTCTCAGCTTAGTTCCTGAATCCCCTTGCTGTAGGCTCTCAGCTAATTCACCCTAGCTGTGATTTCACGTGTGTTAGTGTGGTTCTTTCATTAAAATCTGTGTCTCCTGTGAGTGCAGTAAGAGCCAGGGGCTTTGGTCTCATTTTTCCTCCTTCCTAGAGGAGAATTTTAGACTTCCAGCTATTTCCTAATATTCTTCCATCTGTCTTACCCTAATAACTGAGCCTTGAATTCTCTCAGAGCAACAACGTGCCCAGTTGAAGGACACATTTCTCAACCTCTCTCGCACTGAAATGGGGCCAGGTGAGGGAAAGTTATAACGTATTGAATGAAACATGTGGGAAGGTTGTCAGATGGAATATGACCCCATAGGAGAAGGCCCTTTTGACCTTCCCATTGCTTGAGGTGTGCACGTGATGGCTGGAACTTGAGCAGCCAGTGTTAGGCCATGAGGTATAGTTGGAGCTTCATGGAGCGTCAAGATAGAATGAGGCTGGATCCCTGATAAACCTGGGAGTCCCCCTGCCAACTCTGGACTGCCTGATTTCAGGCTTCTTTTGTTTTTCCTTAAAATACCATTTTTGTTGATTCTTTCCCATATAAGATTTATTCAAATTATATCTATTTGAAGTGGTAAGATAACAGCTACAGAACAAGCCATCCTGTAAGAAATCCATTTATAAAACTCATAAAAGCCTTTTTCTCTTTTGTATTATAGTATGTACTTTCCTTTTTAAAGGAGCATACAATACAAAGGTAAACTTATTACTTCGTCTCCTCCCAATTTTGGGAGAAATGTATCCTAATTCAAAATCCTTTACCTGATAGGAAAAAAAAATTCTCACAGCCTGACAACTGTCCCCTGACTTCTCTCTTAAAGCATCTTCCCTCAAGTTTCTCCTCTCATAAATACCAGTTGCCATGCACACGCTTAGTTCTTACTTTTTTTTTTCCAAAAAGGCAAAGCTTTAACTACTGCAACTTTATGTACAGTTCTACTCCTTTAAAAAAAATATTTATTTATTTGAGAGAGAGAGAAAGGGTAGACAGCACAAGCAGGGAGGAGAAGGAGAAGCAGGCTCCCTACTCAGCTGGACACAGGGCTCGATCTCAGGACCCTGGGATCATGACCTGAGCTGAAGGCAGACACTTAACCAACTGAGCCATCCAGGTGCCCCGTTCGTATCTACTCTTAACACAGAAACAAAAACAAAAACCACAACAAAACATGAAAACAAAATAGACTCTCAAAAATCACAAACCAGCTAGAAAATATTCTGGCAGTGTTTACAGATTAATCACTGTTTTTGAAGACAGTTGTTAGGTGATGAAAATGTGAGTAGATCACATACAATGAAGATAAATCCATCTCCCTGCACAGGCTGTCCAGGTAAACTCACACTTGATGCGGCTGGACTGCTTATGTGTTGCCATTTACTTGGTTTATAGTCTCAAGGTCATTCTGTCGTACCTCCCAACTAGTAACTTTTAGACATTTCATATGCGGGCTGTAATAGCAAGTTAATGGTACAGGAAACCTCTAGTCACAGCGCTCGAAGTAATACTGTACTACTCAGCTCTGTGTGCCTGGTGATATGATGAAAGCAAAATGACAAACACAAGTAGAATGTGGAATGGAGACTTTAATTAATGGACATTCGTTAAGCCCCATTACTGGAGAAATCTTATGCATGAAGGGACTTTTATGATGTATTAGGATTCCTTTCATTTTCAAAACCGTAAATATGGCATTATGTTGCCGAAAGATAGAGAAAGTAAAAACAAAACATTCACTAGCCTCGCCAGGCGAATTTGTTCATTAGACTTTGGAAAAAGTACTTTGTGCAGCTGGCAAAGGGAATTACAGAAAGCTGGAAGCAGAGGCTGCTAACCAGATGAGCTCAATATGGGAAATGGGGAAAAGCTTGTATAAATGTTTCTCACACAGAAAACTACCCCATGGTACAGTTCCAGTAGGCGCTTAGCGCAAAGCTCCTGCTCTCTCTTCTACCCCAATACTTTATCTTGGAGTTGTGTATCTATATTGTGTGTGAAGTCCAGTATGCGTGAGAGGAAGAGGAAGGCAGAGGAGGCTGATGATGAAAAAAGGAAGAGACTCTGCATGCTTGGGTTTCTTCCCAAACATCTGCCCACGCACACCTGTGTCATTTGAAGTGCTGCTGCCACTGTCTCCACCCCACCACCAATTTGCCCATAGTGGAAATCTATCTCTGGCAAGCTGCTGGGGCTCGCCTGCGTGCCTTCCTTTCTTCCTACCTTTCTTCCTTCCTTCCCTCCCCAGGGGATATTTTCAATTGATTAAACACATTAATTCAGTGCTCACAATGTGCCTAGCTCTCTGTCAGACACACAGTATTTCAATCTCATTTTTCCTTTTGAGTTTCTGGCTTTATGAAATCTGCTCCATTCCCACGGTCCTTAGCATCCAAGGAGTGGATCTTGAAGTACTAGGAAGCCAAATCTGGCACATTCCTAGTGAGAGACAGCATGGTCATTCCCACATCTCGATAGGAAAGTCACTCTTGGGTATCACCTGCAGGATTTGCAGCGAGTACAAAGCCTCCAAGTTGAGATGCCTTCTTGAAGAGTCCTCTTCATCTTCTAGGTGCTGACTTCTCTTGGCCAAACATACTCCACAGATGAAGCGGGTAGGGTGTTGGCCAGGATTCCTGCAGTACCCAATCCAGTTTCAGATTCTCTTCCTACCAGCCTCTCATCTGCTCCCATCCTAAGAAGCGGTCCCCAGAGTCAATATCATATGATCCTTTGCCCAGGCACAGGTGCCTGAGAAGCTCAAGGATAGAGGTGTCCCTATCTACTGCTCCTTGGGACTACTACATCATCTGCGCTGGTTGGTGAGCTCCAGGTTCTTCCTACAGAGACAGGAGCAAGATGAAACAAGGCTTCTTGCAGAAGCTGCAAAACTTAGACCACACAGGCTTCGATGCTCTGAGGGTGGAGGTTGGCCTCTGCTTAACTACTTTGAATTAGCAAAACTATTCCAAGTAAGCCAACAAATGAAAATGGTGGCGGGTGCCACAGTAAGGCTTAAATGGCAGTGAAAGAAGGAAAAAAGGAAAAGTTTAAGCAATCTCTGAAGAATTCCTAAGTAAGAAAAAAAAAAAGAAGTCCTAAGTAGGCATTTGCTACAAATACACTATAAACTTAGAAATAGATTGGGAGCAGGGAGTAGAGTGGTTTATGGAGACACGAAAATCCACTTACTCCTTACAGCTACTAATCCACTAGAACTCCATGTTTCTTGTAGACTTGCAGCAAATATTTGAAAACAGTTTCATATGCTAGAGTCCTCAGAGATTCTCTTGACCTCCTATCTTGACAGACAGTACACAGCGTAAAATGACTCATGGCAGGAACATAATACGTTGATCCTCATTATTTGTGGATTCTGTATTTGTGAATCTGCCTACTTGCTAAAATTTATTTGTGGTCCCCAAATCAATACTTGTGAAACGTTTTTGGTTATTTGCATACATGGCCACGGCAGTAGAAAATGTAAGTTGTCTGATACATACATTTCCAGCTTGGATTGAACCGAGGGACTACTGTCTGTTTTCTTATTTCAGCTCTCACAGTGCAAACAACTGTCCTTTTTGCAATCTATTTGGTACCATGTTTTAGTGCACTTTTGTGCTTTTTGGGGTGATCTTGTTATTTAAAATGGCCTATAAGTGCTAAATTGCTATCTGGTGTTCCTAAGTGCAAGGAAGCTGTGATGTGCCATATGCCGAGAATATGTGTGTTAGATGAGCTTCCTGCTTGGCCATGCATTCAATGTTAATGAATCAGTAATATACGGTGTGTGTATGTGTGTGTGACAAAATAACATTTTTTAACATCTTAATTTAATTTTATTTTTTCAGCATTCCAAGCTTCATTGTTTATGCACCACACCCAGTGCTCAATGCAGTATGTGTCCTCCTTAATACCCACCACCAGGCTCACCCATCCCTCCATCCCCCTCCCTTCAAAAAGCCCTCAGTTTGTTTCTCAGAGTCCACAGTCTGTCATGCTTCATCTCCCCCGCTGATTTCCCCCAATTCACTTTTCCTTTCCTTCTCCTCATGTCCTCCATGTTATTCCTTATGCTCCACAAGTGAAACCATATGATAACTGACTTTCTGTGCTTAACTTATTTGATTCAGCATAATCTCCTCCAGTTCCATCCATGTTGATACAAAAGTTGGGTATTCATCCTTTCTGATGACTGTGTAATATTCTATTGTATATATGTACACCACATCTTCTTTATTCATTCGTCTTTTGGAGGGCATCTCAGCTCTTTCCACAGTTTGGCAATTGTGACCATTGCTGCTATGAACATTTGGGGTATACATGGCCCTTCTTTTCACTACATCTGTATCTTTTGTGTAAATACCCTAGTACAATTGCAGGGTGATAGAGTAGCTCTATTTTGAATTTTTTGAGGAATATCCACACTGTTTTCCAATAATATATGTTAAATAAGGTGTCTTCAAATAGAAATGCACATAAAATAAGGCTCAAGTTAATTGGTTGGTGAAAATGTCATGGCCAGGGCTTAGAGGAAACTAATTTCATATTTCCTGGGAGCAGTGGCTCAGTATTAGCTAGTTCAGTGTTTGTTGTGATGCTATTGAACATAAATACCATGGATAATGAGAATTGACTGTACTTCTAAAAAAGTTAGAGAAATGCATTTCATGTTTTTGCTTCAAATTTGTGTTTCCTACAGTTTCATTCTATATAGCAGACCACAAAGACATACTTTCTTCAGAGAAGGTGTGGATGGAATTGCCATTAGGAAGACTGGTGACATTCTATAGCCCAGCTGTGAGGCACAGCAAGCCAGCTCAGGACATGGGGAGAGCTTATGTGTGAGATGTGTGATTGCCCGTTTTTTACTCGCTGAGTTGTCCATGAGATCTGAGAAATGGGGAAAAAGTAAGACTTTCCCAAGGAAACGTGCAGCTCTATAGTTAGACTTTATTTTTTCATTTTTAAAAAGATTTTATTTATTTATTTGAGAGAAAAAGAGAGAGCACAAGCAGGGGGAGTGACAGAGAGAGAGAGAAGCAGGTACCCCATGGAGCAGGGAGTCCAATGTGAGACTTGATCCTAGGACCCAAGTATCATGACCTGAGCTGAAGGCAGATGCTTAACCATCTAAGCCACCCAGGTGTCCTACAATTAGACTTTAAAAAAAAGTTCATAGAAGGTTAACTTTGTTCTTAAGTTTGTAGTTTACTTCACGATAATATCTTGAAGGAAGAAGGAATAACACTGCATTACATATGTTCTATATCAGTTTATAAGAGGGATTCACACCAAGCATAATCAACTACATACCAAGTCTTCTACCAATCAGAGCAATTTCCAGATAGTAAGTGTCAAACTCAGAAATAGGGATGCCTTTTATTCCCCACAAACCATGGAAAGGATCTAAATGAGAACAGAACTGGACTAGAGAACAGACTTTATCTGAGGATGGCAAATATGCTCATCTTATGGGCCAGCTGTTATTGGTTGGTTGAGAAGGAAACTGAGGCTAAATCCAGGCTTGGTGGTGTGTCATGACATGATTAATTAGTCATGTTCACTATGGGTGAAGAGGCGGTAGTGTGTGTTGTATAATTTACCTTCCAGAAGTTAAAACAGTAAAGTTGCAGCAGAAGAATCTCTCTCTCATTAGAGGAGAATGGGATCAGATCTGGTTTGGTGATCTCTCTCAATGTCATGCTTAGCATGTTGCCTAATATAGAGTAGAAGCTCAGTAAACAGTTGCTAAATGCAGGTATATACTTATATGCCGGTGAGTGTGGAGGGAAGTGAAGGGAAGGAAGGCAAGTTTTTCAGGCCTCTGAGAAGACTAGGGGCATGGGGCGCCTGGGTGGCTCAGTGGGTTAAAGACTCTGCCTTCGGCTCAGGTCATGATCTCAGGGTCCTGGGATTGAGCCCTGCATCAGGCTCTCTGCTTGGCAGAGAGCAGGAAGCTCTCTGCTTCCCCCTCTCTCTCTGCCTACTTGTGATCTCTCTCTCTCTCTCTGTCAAATAAATAAATAAAATTAAAAAAAAAAAGAAGAAGAAGAAGACTAGGGGCAGCAATTTGAGGCCATGAATTCTTCCAGTTTGACTTGAAATCCTGCCTGATGGGTTATAGTCTCCCATGCCCAAGGCCATTTGAGGACACAAAGCGTTGCAGCTTTCATCAGCACCTTGAAGAATTAGCTGAGCTGCCGGAGGCCACAGAGAATCAGCAGGATTTAAGCTTGGGAATGGATTTTCTGATTTTTTTTTTCTTCCTTTTTTTTTTTTTTTTTTTAGTATTTTATACTATAGCTAACCATATAGAAAGAGTCACTACATAAAGTCTTTTCTGATTGATTTGTGTCCCTTTCAGCGTCTTATTTATCAGTGTAACTGACTTGTCTTCTAGGGGGTGCATTAAGCCTGAACAGAGCCAGTGAATGTATCCTTTCTTGAGTATCCTGCTGGGCAGAGGGTCATACTTGCAGCTTCTCTTCATGATCTGCTCAGGAACCACACAGAAGGAACACATGTCTAAACAGCAAGGAGACAGGTTCTTGAGGGCTGTCTGAACACAGCAGAACCCAAGGGATAGTAGTGGAAGGCAGATCCTTTCTTCTCTGCTCTTCAAATGGGATCCAAGCAATCGTTTCCACTATGGAGTACAAAGTGATACATAGAATTTTATTTTAAATTACTTTTTAAAAATTTTATCCTTTTTATGTTACATAATATTATCCTAGTGGCAAAGTGAATATTTATGTGTATATATATGTACAATTCACACTCGTGTGTGTGTGTGTGTGTGTGTGTGTGTGTGTGTGTGTGTGTATGAAGTACCACTTATATTTGCTTCTCCCACTAAGTATAGTACAAACCTTTGGACATTATCCAAAAAGGAAACACAGGACTCTAAAAGGTGGAGAGGAGAAAGATCAGCCAGGGATTTTGAGACCTAAGACATAACAATGAATTCCTTGGGTATTCATTTTGCCCCACATATCCTGGAGTAGGTTCTAGAGAAGCCATTAACCCTGGAAATGCTAATGGGTTCAGACAAATAACAAATCCCTAAGAAAAGTCTCTCTCTCCAAGAGCCAGGAAAAGGGCAGTGTAGCAAGACAGACCTCCCAAACACCATGAGAAAAATCTGTGATCCCTACCCCCAGCCCCATCAGCAAAGGCCCAGCAAAGAGCCTAGATGTCTACATTCACCAAAGGGGAAACAGCAATGGGATGAGGTACCCCTCCCTCACCAACCAAGATATTGTCAGTGGAGGCCTAATGGGGAGCCTGGAGTCCTGCCCTTCAGCAGTAATGAGACACCCCTCCCCACCACATGGAGGTTTAGTGGGGAACTGGACATTCATCATCACCTGGCAGTAATGAGGTGAGAGTCAGAGGAGGACTACTGAAAAAGGAGACTTAAAGAAGAACCAGAGTCTAATAATATAGTAGACAACTGTTCAAGATACAAGTGAAAATCACCCGTCATACCGAGGACTAGGGAAATCTCAATGTGAATGAGAAAAGATAATTGACAGATGCCTGCATCTAGATGACACAGATGTTGGAGTCATCTGACAAGGATTTTGAAGCAGCTAACATGAAAATGCTTCAGTGAGCAGTTATGAACATCCTTGAAGCAAATGGGAAAAAAAAAAAAAAAAAACAAAACCCAGAAAAGAAAGAGAATTTGTAAAGGAGAATCAATTTGAAATATTGGAACTGAAATATACAATAATTAAATTTAAAACAAAAACCCTTTGGACAGCAGAATAGAGGGAACAGAGTAAAGATTCTGTGAACTTGAAGACAGAACAACAAAAATTACTCAGTCTGAACCACAAAGTGAAAATAGATTTTTAAAAAATGTACAGAGCCCCAGAGATTATGATAAAGATCATATTAGTCACAGAAGGCCAGGAGAAAGAGTAGAGCTGAAAAACTATTGAAATAACAATAGCCAAAAAATTCCCCAAATTTGGCAAAAGACACAAACCTCAGATTCAAGAGGTTGATCAAACCCTAAGTAAGACAATCCCAAGAAATGCACATGAAGACAAATCACAGTCTTCTGAAAACTTCTGAAGACAAAGAAGCGGTTTTGATCATAGCTAGGAAGAGAAAGCATACTATGTCCAGAGGGGTAAAGCAATTTGGATGACAGCAGATTTCTTATCAGAAAGCAGAGAGGCCAGAAAGAAATGGCATGATATTTTTTAAACGCTGAAAGAAATGATCTGTCCACCCAGAAATATGTAACTAGTGAAAATATCCCTCAGGGGTAAAGGGATAATCAAGAGAGTCTAAGAAGAAGGAAAACTCAGAGACCTTGTGTCACCAGCAGAGCTTCCTTAGAAGAAGGTTAGAAGGAATTCCCTAAACAGAGAAGAAATGATAGAAGAAGGAATTGTGTACAAAAATGTTCAGATAACCCAGGTGAAAGCAAGAAAAAGGAAACAAATGAAAAACAGAAGGAACAAATAGAAAACAAAAAATAAAATGGCAGACTTAAGCCATAACATATTAATAAATGCATTGGATTTCGTGGTCTAAATGCACTAATTACAATACAGAGTTTGATAGTGGGGGAAAAAAGCCAAACATAACACAACTACCTGCCATCCATAAGAACTTGCTTGGAGTGTAACACTACAGGCAGGGAAAGTAAAGGATGAAAGTAAAAGGATGAAAAAATGATTTATCAGTAAATCAAAAGAAAGCAGAGCAGGAGTGGCTATATTGACATCAGATCAAAGAGGCTTCAGAGCAAAGAGCAGTACCAGGGAGAGAGAGAGACCTTGTATAATGATTGAAGAGTTGGTCCACCAAGGAGACATAGTGATCCTAAATGTGTCTGCACATAACAACAGAGCTGCAAAGCATGTAAAACAAAACTTGATATCACTAAAAGGAGAAATAGACAATCCAGGATTATAGTTGGAGATTTCAGCATCTCTCTCTTTAACAACTGGTAGAACAATTAGAAAATCGGCAAGGATACAGAAGAATGCAGCACCATCAGTCGGCAAGGTCTAGTCAGCTTAGAACACTGCCCAATGACAGCAGAATCCACATGCTTTTCAAGTACCCAGGGGACAGTCACCAAGACAGACCATCCAGGAACACAAAAGAAACCTTAGAAAATTTAAAAGGATTGAAATCATACAGAGGGTATCCTCTGACCACATGGAATCAAAATTGAAATCAGTAACAGAAAGATAATGGGAAAACCTCCAAACGTGGAAATGAAACAATGCAGTTCTAAATAATCTACAGGCCAAAGAGAAGTCTCAAGGGAAATAAAATTATATTTTGAACTGAACGAAAATAAGTAAAGCAGGATAAAAACTTCATGTATAGTCGCAGTATAAAATATAAAGAAAAGACTGAGAAATCCATCATGACATGTGAACAGCATTTGCTTCTCCAAACCAAAGCAAAAACGATAGCAAAAATCACTGGTAGAGGGTGACAGAAAATGCCAGTACTCCCAATGCCAAGTCATGCCCCTCTTTCCTGGGCACACATGACACTCTGCCTCCCAGCTCTCTTTCCAGAGGAATTAGGTTGCATGAAACAAAAGATACATTCCAGTTAGCATCACCCAAGGAAGTTTAATTAAGGGGCTCTTGGTAAGGGCAGGGTGGAGTTTGGGAAGACCACAAGGGCTATTGCAGTGCTCTGCCATAAAGGACAATAGGGCTGTTACTCATCTGAGGCCTGAAGGGACAAGGGCAGGCACAGTTAAAGAGCTTGGAGACATTGAGGGGTGTAGAGAGAACCACCTAGCCAAACCTGTGACCTTGTGTCAGGTGGCTCAGCATTCTCAAGGTAACCCAACAGGGGAGGAAGCTGGAGAAATAAACCTCTTTCACTCTCTCCCTCTCTTAATCTCCTGCCTGGATACCCATTGACCAAACTCAACTGGAAGCCAGAGGCTCTCAAGAGGAGATCCATAAAGATCACCCTCCCAGGGCTAAAAGCAAGGTCAAGAAAATTAGATCAAGGATTTTTTGAGGTAGGAGTAAATGGGAAGCTCTCTGGGTGGTAGAGGGACCCAGAGACTGGGTGACAGTGTTTAAAATGGCAGTATCATAAGATGGACCTCTTGGAGGAGAGTTGCTGAAAGGAGCCATCTGACCTTCATTTAACTATGATGTGAGTGTGAAAGAAGCCATTTCTTCCGTAACATTTATTATGTTAAGCCACTGTGATTTGAGGTTGTTTGTTAAAGTAGCTACTGCTAATTAACCTGACCAATGCACCTAATAAAAGTCTGGGCCTCAAATCCTATGTGGAGTCACATATTAAATGCACAATCCAGCACTCAGAGTAATTAAAAAGCAATTCTAATATTTACTTGTGTCTCTTGAAAAACACCAGTGGGGATACCATTCATAATTTTAGTGACTCTTCTCAAAGTCTGTTTTATCACCAGTACAACCCTTCCTTGCCTAGATTCTCTCATCTATCAACCCTCAGAAACTTCCCCCGACTCCCAGTCTGTGCTGAATTTGTCCTTCCCTCCCAGCCCTTTATAATATAGGTCATTTAGCCTCTTTTTGGCCTTCCCCAACTCCCCTGTAGTCTCTCTTATCACAGAAGATCCCTGAATCTGGTTGCCTAATACAGCGGGATGTGTAGGTCTTATGTAAAATTAAGTTAGGGAAATAGGAGTCATCCAGGGATATGGTGAAAACACAGGCCATGTGCTTGTGGTGGGCTGGCTGCCCTAGGATTTGCTCTCTGAGATAAAGCTGACATGTGACATGTTTATTAGGGAGCAAACTTTGGGTCAACACTTGTGGAAGGGAGAGGGTGGAGGCAGGACGGGTAGAGGGAAAGCCTCTCTGTGACACTGGCGCTCCAGAGCCTATACGGCCTATCAGACTTGTCCTGCTTTGACCCGATTGGCTCGGCCTTTGTCCACCCCGGCCTCCATCTGACATTGTTGTGTGCCTTTGGGTGAGACAGTTCCTGAGAGGGCTGACAGCTGAAGGCTTCCTGCTGACAGTTCCCTCAGTAGCTAGAACAATGAATCCTTTTTGCAGTAAGACCTGGGCATCCGGTCTTACGTCCATCCCCATGCAGAGGGGCTGTGCGTACGTGAGAGATGGGCTGCAGCTCTGACTCAGAGTTGTCTGCTGTTTCTGTTCTCCCCACTAATGTCTAGAGATTGCTGCCATTCCGTCCATGATCGTCACACATTTTGTGCAATGCCCCGAGGCCCTAATACCACGCTACATTTGCCTCTTCCTTGAAGAACCGGATCAAAATTCTCTTCTTCCAAGGGGCCTTGATGTCTAACTCTCAACCTCTCCCTGACTCAGGGCTTCTGGCCCTGCTGCGTGGGAGCTGCAGCCCCAGAAGTTCCTCCCTGGGCCCTCTGAGTTGCAGGGTTCTAGAGAAGTGTGCTGCTGGCCTTGCTGTGATATACTGATTTCTTATTATAATTAAAGAACAGGGTAATGACTGTAGTCATCACAAGGGCTTATTTACAGTTCTGTCTCTCCTGATTGTTAGCTTCAGACAGTACTCTGGGGCTGTGGATAACTTGCTGGCTTTCCAAGCTGATTCTCTTCCCTGGTTGTATGTAATTAGGGCCTGGGCAGCAATAGCCTTTTAATTTCTTTTTTCCCAGCGAGCCTGATTTTTCAGTTCTTGTGATGGCCTAGACCAGCCTTGTGTAAACTTGGGAGTAAAGCACTGATGAACAGAGGAAGGAGGGAATACATGGTATAGGACCCTGGGGCATGCCTCTGCTTTGGTTGGAAACCCAGCTCGGATGTGTAC
>CM053620.1:3869749-3924567 GCA_028646535.1 Procyon lotor | reverse complement strand
TTAACTTTAGTGGATAAAAGAAAAGCCAGCCTGGGGGAAAGGGGCAGGTAATGACAGCAGGGGAAGGGCTAGTGCAGGTAACTGTGAGCCAAACCTTCAAAGAGGACAGGGAGGTCACCACGCAGATACCAGATATGTGAAGGAAGAGCAGGAAGAGCCACAAAGTCTTGAAGTAAGACTTGCCTGGAAAGTTCCAGAAAAAGCAAAGAGGCCTGCATAGCTGGAGTAAAATGAGTGAGGAAGAAGAGTATAGGAGATGAGGGCAGGCAGATAAGATGGGTCCCTGTCACATAGGACCTTGAGGGCTTTGCTCCTTTCTCCAGGTGGGATAGAACCAAGAGGCTGCATGGCTGACTTATAGTTTTCAGGCATCTCTCTGGCTGCTCTGGGGAAGATGAGGATGAAGGCAGGTCAAGGGTGGCAGCAGGGAGACCAGTTGGGAAGCCACTACTGAAGTTGAGGCGAGAGGTGATGGCTGCTGGGTCAAGGTGCAGCAGTGGTCCACTCGTACCTGTTTTCTGTGGTCCTAAACATCCTGCATGGACTTCATAATTCAGCTGGCATGCACAGCATTGAAAAATCGCAGTCCAGAAACCCCAGCAACGTGACTCTCAGTCTCCCTCAGCCCTCCTATCAGAGGCCATGATAGGAGTCAGAGTTGGGGAGCATGTCTTGGGCAGTTTTACTGAACCATTTCCTAGAGTTCTCTTCAAGAGATTATCAACACATTTATCAAATTTCTTCTAATATATTAATGCAGTCATTAGTGTCATTGTTTGCTGCTCCAAGGATTATATGCTTCGTTCATTTACCTTTTTGGAATCTGGTAAACTAAATGTGTTTGAGATTATGAGATTCTTTTCTGCCTAATTTACTTCATAAACTGCAAATGTAAATCATACAGCTCTCACACGCAATTTCAGTTCAGAGGGGAGCAGTGATGTTGCTCTAACTGAGACGTTCTCACTTGGGGGGGTGCCTGAAGAACCACTGAGTTGGAATGCCATTTCAATTTTTTTAAGGATGTTTTTAGTTTTAAAAATAATTTCCAGAGTGTCATTTTTGTAATTCTAATTTCAATTTATGGACTAAACATTGCAATGAGCTTTGGGAGGTATTGCAGGTACCACAGCTTGCTTTGGGTCTTTGCTAATGTTTCTCTTACTGCATCCATAGTAAAACAAGAACTTTTTTTTTTTAAACGTAGGACATAAGTATTTCTGTGTCCTATGATGGGGGTTGCCTGCAGGGAAGCTTGTTGTTGTTTTTGGAAGTGATCTTGTGGCGGGAGTGGTGGTTTTACCTCTTTTCCACTTTTTTTTCCATGGCAAGCAGAACAAGGTAGGGATCTGTGGATCCTGACTGGGAAATGGTAGAGCTGGAAGGAATCTTAAAGATCACCTAGCGCTAACCTCGTTTTCTGCAGGTGAGAAAACTGAGGCCCGGGCTAGTGAAGTAACCTGATGGAGAACTAGTATATATTTTTTTAAGAACTAGTATTTGTATTATGTTTCCTGATCTTATTAAAATATGAATTATATCATACCCTATCATAGTCTCTATCTGGCCATGTAAGGCGAGTGGCATCTAGGTTAATGGAATTCTTTTGGGATTTTATTATGAATCTATTATTTATTATCGTGAATTTTATCTTTGCTGCAATATTCTGTCAGAAGATGAATTCTTTAGGTTTGATGGGACACACTGAGCTTGAAAAAGACAAAAGAGACGGGGTTTAAAACAACTTTTCTCTCCCCGTAGTTAGGACACTAGACAAATAATGAGTGGAATTGTTTTCTCAAAGTGGAGATGCTCAGCTTTGTCTTTCTGAAACTGAAGTCAGATGCTGTGTCTTGCT
Organism: Procyon lotor; assembly: GCA_028646535.1. Taxonomy (NCBI): domain Eukaryota; kingdom Metazoa; phylum Chordata; class Mammalia; order Carnivora; family Procyonidae; genus Procyon; species Procyon lotor. The sequence continues at coordinate 3,922,709 of CM053620.1, read as the reverse complement.
GTGCATGGTCATCCTGTAGAGATTGACGGTCCTCCCTGGTAGGGAGCCACGGACTTGCAATTCATCACTAGCAGGGAGAGTCTCACCCCTCTGCAATCGGCAGTAATGACTGTAATGAAATAAGACTGCAGCTCAGACATCAGAGAATTATCACTGGTGGCAATGGAGGTGTGAACATGACCTCATCAATGGTCGTGCCAACAGACACAGGCCACCATGCACAATAGAATGGGCCCAAAGCCGGGGCCCCCAAGTGGGGTGCAAATTCTGGTGCTGCGTGTTCTCCAGGTGATCTTGGACAAGGCGTTGGGTCTCTGTTACCTCATTTGTAAAATGGGAATGCTATTGCGTACCTTGTCTGGAGAGAAGGCACTGAGATGCAAAGTCCGAGAGAGGCGATCTGTAGGACATCCCGGGGGACCCTGAAAGTGCTTCGTGGCCTGGCATCTCTGAACCTCTGTAGAAGTGCAGTGAGCTCCATGTGGAGCTGTGAACCCTGCTCAGGGCATTGACACTCCTGCTGAAATGAGGGGGGGTTGAGAGGTCTGCGTTTTTAGTCATTCTTCTTTAGAAATATTGAATTTTATCAGCCATAGTCTGGCTGTGTATCTCTGGTGGCAACTAAAATGGGAGTTCCTGATAAATTAATCCTGTGGAACTTCAAGGTGAAGCTGTCCCCCTTATCCATAACCGCCCTGATGATGAGTGTATTAAGCAGTATTCAGAATTGCCTATGACTTTCTCTTTTTTGGTGGACTTCTGCCTCTGGTTTCTGGATGTGTCCCAATAGCAAGGTCTTGAGGGATCTGGTTATCTGTGTGCCTTTTCATTCAGGGAAGGGGGCATTGCTATACTGAGACCCTAGTGTAGGAGATACCCAGTCACCCAGATCCCCTGGAGGACTACTGGAGCTCTGCTCATACACAGCCTCTGCCATCAGCCTGCTGCAAGAGGTCCCTCCTCTAAAGAACATCACCTCGCCTAGTGCAGCCCGAGTCCAATGACTGGCCGATGTAGGAGGTATATAGACCTTGCCTCTCATGCCATCTTGGGACATGTGAAGAGCTGTCCTGTCTTCACAGCTCCCCACAGGGCCAGCTGAGGGCTTTATTGAACATTTCAACTCAGTTCCCTCCCATGCCCAATCCTGCATCCTGTCCCTGGCACAGGTGGCAATTCCATAAACACTACCTAAGAAGCCTACTGTATGCGCACATCCTCCTCAGGGTCTGTTTCCCAGACACATCATTCTATGTCAGTCATGATATTTGTATGACAGAATGTGTATATGGATGTGCGTCAAGAATGTTTTCCTTGCTCTTTTAGGTCTGCTCCTGAAAATGACCACCCCCTTCGATATCCTGCCTTGCCCCACACCTTCTCTTCCTTCCACAGTTCCTCACTAGTCTTATCCTTGTCTGGATTTACTGGCCACAGAATTTTAAGTTATATCCCCTTCCTTTAAGAGTGGTCTGTGTGTCCAGGGGCAGGAGTGAAGGCAGGGGAGCGGGGCTGGTGACTGCACTGGGCATTTCCAGTTTTCGAGTCAGAACTTAGCAATTCAGATAGGTAGTTTCAAATAATTAAATGTTTTCTTCCCATTTCCATTTTTAACCCCATCTTTAACCCCTTTGCAACTAAATAGAGCAGGCTTCTCATGATAAACCGTTTTCAAATATTCAAAAAATTTTAAAAAAACTTAAAATTTAAATTTAAAAATATTTAGGTTTTTTGGGTGAGTTTTATTTTTAAAAGAGTAGTCTGAAGTTACATCAGCATGTTGGCAATGTTTTGCTTTGGATGATGGAGTGGTGGGTCGTCTTTTTCTGATAACTGTTTCTGTCCCCCTCCACGGCGTCTCAAACAAAGAACACGTATTACTTTTATAAATGAAGAAAGTATTTACGTTTAAGTATTTATTTATTTATCTTAGAGATAGAATGAGAGAGAGAAAGGGAAGGAGAGAGGGAGCAGGGGAAGGGGCAGGGGGAGAGGGAGGGAGAGGCTGTGAAGCAGATTCCCTGCTGAGCGCAGAGCCCAACACAGGGCTTGATCCCAGGACCTGGAGACGATGATCTGAGCAGAAATCAAGAGTTGGCCCCTTAACTGAGCCACCCATGCACCTCTCTCTATATATCTAAGAAAAGCCCCTTACTATATCCTATGTATGCCACTGTTGGAATGGTAAGAAAGCCCTAAATGCTTCCGACCCCTCTAAAGTGGACATAAGGGGCCGGGCGGAAGGACTGGAGGGCTTTTCGGTCAAAGCAGAAGGAATCACTAGAGGACGGGGCATGTTTCACACTCTAGCTTGTAATTTCAGGACACTGACTTTTTTTCAGCACAAATTACAGAAAAGAAGTTGTGAGCATCACAGGCTCAGTTGGGAAATTTCATCTCTCTTTTTACAGATGTTCATTAACATAACAAAACATTAGTGAATGTTTAGCCTGAACCCTTGTCTGTTCTAAGCAGAGACTGAATGAAAATACGTCAGAAGTAAGCCAACTAGACTGGGAAACACATTTTCATATGGAAAAAAAAAAGACGTGAAATATGCGGTCACCAAAGAAGGGCCACCATGTTTTATTTTGTAATTATGAAAATTTGTCTCTTTTGACAAGTGAAATGAATTTAGGCACTCAGGCATGGGGAGAAAGTTGAATTGTCTGAAAATTAAATCAAAGTAAAAATGAAAAATACAAACGGGTGTTTCATACTTGCTAACATAGGAATCATCTTTTAGATCTGACATTTTGAAGCAATCCCTGGGAAACTTGATAGCTCATACCTCTGAGTAAATTATGGTCCTGAGCAGTGTGGAAATAATTGAGAAGGTTTGTTGTTTTTAAATAAATGTAATAAATCTAGGATGGCGTTAGTAGTCTACAATATAGACAGTACCGTTTTATACCCTGAGATGTGTAATGTGCTGAGATCTGCTTCACAGGGAGCACATTTATGTAGATACACAGTGGATGTGGCAGGACCTGGATGCTCACACATGTACATTTATAGAGCAGCATGGAGTTGTCCAAAGAAGAGCACCATCCCACAGACAAATCACATCTGGCTCCCCCATATCCTAGAGGTGTGGCTCAGGGCAAGTCATTTCCTTTGAAAAGGGGCAACATTGATAAAACTGTGCCTCCCAGGGGTGATGGGAAGACTGATAAGCACTCGTGCCATTACTGCTATCATTGTGGGTGAAAACACCCTCAACCACAGTGCCTGGCATTGAGAAGGGCCTTGCTGAATGGTAATCAAAAATTAGTCCAAGCACTTCTAATAATCAGTGTATGTGTTTACTCTGCGTGCTTTGTGCATATGTGTGTACTTTGCGTGTTTGTGTGCATGTATGCAATTTGTGTGTGTTTATATACTTTGTGTATATATGTGTGTATATACATGTATATATGTGTGCTTTGTATATGTACGTTTGCCCTTTGCGTGTGTTCTTTATATGTGTATGTATGTGCATGGATATAATTTGTGTATGCATATGCTATGTGTGTGTACTCTGTGTGTGTGGTGTGTGCCCGTATGTGTGTGCCTGTGTGTGTGTACTTTGGTTTGGGCACCTTCGAGGAATGAGGTACCTTCTAGGACCAGCACTGAATTATTCTTGTACCCTTGTAAGCCTGCACATCCACTGAGGAGAGCTCAAGAAATGGTGGTTTGATTTTCAAATGAGGAACTGAACTGGCTCCCTCAGTTCCATGTATCCTTAAATACATTTAAATATGCTATATATATATGGTGTTATTTTTTAAGTGTGGGTACTTTTTAGCCACAACCAAGAAAAGTTTTGGGTATCTTACATCATTTAAGAATGGATGAGCCCAGGGGCACCTGGGTGGCTCAGTGGGTTAAGGCCTCTGCCTTCGGCTCAGGTCATGATCTCAGGGTCCTGGGATTGAGCCCCGCATCGGGCTCTCTGTTCAGCAGGGAGCCTGCTTCCCCCTCTCCCTCTACCTGCCTCTCTGCCTACTTGTGATCTCTCTCTCTCTCTCTGTCAAATAAATAAATAAAATCTTAAAAAAAAAAAAAAAAAAGAATGGATGAGCCCACAAGATGGTGTTTTATGGGCAACTAGGGAGGTTAGGAGTCTTGAATTTTTTTAGTTAGTTCCATGGAAAAGGGCAATTTATTCAAGACAAAGAGACTCTTTGACCAAACTTTAGTAAAGGGGATCCATGATTAGAAACTGGGAGTATGAGACGAAATGGAGAAACTGGCTCTAAGTCCTTTCCATCCCTGTCAGCTTGTCTCTCCACTTCCTCCTACTTTCCCCTTTTCTCTGGAAAAATGTGGTCTCTTGGTTTTGCATATCTACCCCAACCATCTGGCTGTTCCAGTTTTTCACGATAAGCTGGATCTTTCTGCTTTCTTAGTGCACACGGGTGCCCGAATGGCCATTTGGCTTGGCCTCTCCTGACACCATTATTCCCTGTTCTCATCCATTTTTTTCCTTCCCAGAAGTTCCACTCTCTGTACCCACCTCATTTAGCTGTGCGTTGTTGGTGTGTTATTCATCCTCCCCACTGGACCTGTACTTCCTAAGAGTAGGTATGTCTGTCTGGTTTACTCAGCCACAGAACCCCCCATGGTGCCCGGCACGCAGGTGCTGCTAAATAAGTATCTGCGAAGTGAATGAGTGGATCAGGAGCAGCCTCAGACCTACACCCTGTGTGACTCTTGTGATCATCTTTCATTTCAACCCAGCCAGCATTCCTATCACATTTTTCTAGCAATAACCCCCCACCCTCTGCCCCACTTTCCTTTGGCTCCAGGCCTAGCTAGTCAGCACATCCCATCCTCTAGCCACGGTAGCCAATCCACAGTGATCTAGTGAGATTTAATTCTAACTCTTATTGGAAGTATCGGGAAAAGGGTGGCAAAGCTATGAGTCTGTGTTTCCAGGGCTCCCGGCATCTGTTTTGCTGTGCAAGGACGAAGGCGACACAGAAGAAAGCTTATGCAAAAAGTAGAGAGAAACCAAGTCCTGATGATCCTGATGAAATTGTTTGAGCCCATGGGTCCAGCCTTACCTGGAGCAGTTGCCTCTGCACTTCTCTATTGCATGAGCCAAAGCGTTTGTCCCTCTTCTCCCCAGTGTTTTCTTTTTAATGAGCCCAGCAGACTTGGGGCCCCTGTTCTAAATCCCACCCTTTTTCATCCTGAATTCATGTGATAGAAAGGCAGGCAGCTGAGAACAGAGATTCGTTGGGATGAGCTGGGGTCCAACCCCGTTTCTGAGAGTCTTGGGGACATTCCCGCCAAGTCCCTACTGGAAGGAACTAGCAGGGTAGGCTTTATTTCGTTCAAATGATGTTACTAAGAATATATTTTTTAAAGATTTTATTTTTCATTTGAGAGAGAGAGAACACGAGCCAGGGGAGGGGCAGAAAGAGAGGGACAAGCAGACTCCCAGCCAAGTGGGGAGCCCGACATGGGGCTCAATTCCAGGACCCCAAGGTCATGACCTGAGCTGAAGTCAGACGCTTAACTGACTGAGACACCCAGGTGCCCCACTAAGAAAAACTTAAAAAATAAGTTAGAATTGAGCTTATGTTACTTTTAGCTGGAGCATCCTTTTTTTTTTTAAATTTATAGACTCTTCTATTAATAGAAATTATTGTACATGTTTTTGGTGAATACGTGTGTATACATCTTCTGGGTATCTACCTAGAGAATTAGAATTGCTGAGATATAAGCCATGATAAGCTCAGCTTCAATAACCCTTTGGATATTATCTTTATCAAGTTCCTATTCAAACCTTTTGCCTCTTTTTTCTATTGCTTTCTGCCTTTTCACTCTCCCGATGGTTTATTTTGAATGAGTAGCAGTTCTTAATTTAAAATAGCTCAGTTATCTACCTTTTTACATTTTTATGGCTAATTAGCTTTTTGTCTCTGACTTAAGATACCTTTGTCTACTTAAAGGTCATGAAAAATCCTCTTATGTCTTCTTCTAGAAGCTTGCTTTGTTTGTTTGTTTGTTTAATTATGTTACTAGTCACCATACAGTACTTCATCAGCTGGAGCATCCTAACTACGGATGCCTTCCAGGGAGGAGTTTACTCAGAGCTGAGTTGGTCATGATGTACGCCTGTCTTCTGTGAGGCGTCCACCCTGGTCCAGCAGCTGTGATCCGAAGGTCAGTGTCCTGTGGCCTATCGCATGCTCAGCAGCAACACGAGAGAATCTTCTTCCAGGAGGTGTAGGAGCAGAAAGGACAGAAGAAACGACAGACTTTCCTAGTATGACTGACAGCATCAGTCTATGAGACCGTGTCGAGGCTGAGTTAGAGGTGCAGGAAGAAGTGGTGAGTCCGTGGGCTTTCGGTTGAACTCTCCGGGAGATCCTGGAAGAACCGTGGAGCCTTCCTGGGTGTGGAGGCAGGAAAGGGAGGACTCACGGCTGAAGTCTCTTCCCCCTTCCTGCAGGTAAAACAGAGGCTGCGTGTCTTCCCGCAGCAGAGGACTCAGGCATCTTTTCTTTGCCAAGTCCTATTTCCTTTTTGGTGTTTCCAAGTCTTTGGTGCATTTGATGGCTTCTGTCGTGTCGCCCCTAACCTGGGCCCTCTGCATAGGTAGTCCAGCAGTACTAACTGTCCACTGAGACCTGAATTTTCCCCTTCTGAATTGCACTGACAGAGAAGGAAAGTGTCTCTATGACCCATAGCTGGAAAAAGGGACTGCCTTGGGGTGGCACCAAGCCCAAGTGTCTGAGAGCTTGGAGAGAGGGCCCTTTCTGCTGAGCATCCAATAGGGAGGACTGTTTGGGGGACGCGAGATGGAGAGAGATCCCCGACAGGTCACTGAAGCTTTTTTGTGAATGACAGAAAGGACTCCTGTGCCAGGGGAGTCTCCTTGGAGGAGTGCAGTGCTGGGAGAGACAGAAGCCGGGCAGAGGCTCCCCTGCCCCTCTGGAGGGGAGCAGAAGGAGGGAGCACTAACCTTTGGTGGCCAGCAGCCTGATGCAAGCCCAGCCCTGCCCCCAGCCACTCACTATGCAGCTGGGGCCGTGTCCCCCCCATGGCTCTTCAACTCAGTTTCTTTCTTGGTTGATAAAATGGGGATGAGAAGACATGTATGGCAAGCTTTTAAAATGATTAGAGGAGAAAAAGCATGTCGATGCTGTGTGGGCCCCTGGCAGACAGGATGGGCTCGGTCACAGCTGCTATTCCAGTTTCTCTCTCTGTTTGCTTTGCATTGCATGTCTGTACCTGGGCCCAACGGTGTCTAGGAAATCAGATTTTTTTTTTTCACTTGCTTCGCTACCTAACTAATGGTAAGTGCTCAGTATATATTTGAGTTCCTTCCTTTACAGGCTCCATGAATGTCTGTTGAACACGTGCTCTCTGCTGAGATCTGCATTAGGTACAGGTGATGCATCAGGGACAAGGCAGATGTCGTCCCTACCCTCATGATTTAGCCGACCCCAGGAGCTTCCCTTTGCTCATTCCTGCCTCAGGTCATGACCTCTTTTTCCTTCCAGCCGTACTATGAAGTAGATGTTACTCTTCCTGCCTTGCAGAAAGGGAGCTGTGACTCAGGACAGTGTGAATACTTGGATATATGAGAGATAAAACAGAAGCGCCCTGGTGAAAAGAGACCTCCAAGACTCTTGTGAACAGAATCAGTGCTGGGGCCTCTCATGTAGGCTAGAGTAGGCCTGAACTTCTCAGATGGAGGGGAGGGGATAGTATGATTCAATGAAGTGGCTGAGCTCTCTTTTCTGATCTGGTGTGTGTGTGTGTGTGTGTGAGAGAGAGAGAGAGAGAGAGAGAGGGAACTGAGAAAGAGAAACAGAGAGAGAAACAGAGGTAGAGTCAGACAGAGAAAGAGGGACAGAGAGACACAAAGAGAGACAGAGTACAGAGCTACATACAGAGCGGATGGATCCCAGGGGAAGTACTTCCTGAGCTTATGTGGTTGCTAAAGCAGAGGCCTCCACTTGCTAGAAGGAAAGCTATGAACAACTGTTGGGTCAGGAAGGTGCTCCGGGACACCTCTGCAACGCCTGAGTTCCTCAGCTGAGGATGCTCAGTTTGCTGGGGGGGTGGGGGCCTGAGCTGCTGTAGCCAGCCGCACCAGCAGGGGGCAGTGCATGGGCTGTGTGGGAACTGGGCTGAGCGCTGACATTGGACCCTTTTATTCTGGCACCCTGAAGGTCTGTGGGGCCTTGGAATGACGGACGTGTGCCCAGTAACTCCTGTCTAAGAGGCAATTTCAGGTGGATGATCTCAGCTTACCTCATTTAATCGAAAGGCAATATCGAATAGCTGTGGCAAGCCCAGGCAGGCCTACCTGGGTTAGGACCCTGACGACCACTTAGTAACTCTGTGACTTTGGGCAATTGATTTATGGCTCCCTAAAACTAGTTTCCTCATCTGAAGGACGAGGACAGTGGTTTGGCAGTTAACTACATTTAGCAGGAGCTGGGACGTGCTTAGCACAGAGTCAGGCCCAGGGTGTGTGCTGTGAAAGTGCTAGGCCTGCATAAGCCCACCGCGAGTGGGGGCACTGTGATCCCCACTCTCACTAGTAAGGAAATGGAGGCTCAGAGGGCTTTGATATTTGTTACACTTCTGCGGGGGGTGGGGGTCCTCACAGCTGCTGGGGAGCACCAGAATCCAGCGCCTCCTCATCTGACTCCAAAGCCCTCTCCGTGATGGATTATTGATTTTTCTTCTCTTTTAATAACACTGGTTTGTTGTGCAGAGTGGCCCGGGAGTTTGCAAGTTAGGGAGTCGGTTGCAGCACGCTCTATTGCTTCTGGGTTCTGTCATTACCTTCCTGGGTTTTGGGGAAGGTCTTTCACACTATCAATGGTGCCCCTCCCCACCAGGACCCTGGTCCTGGGGAACACTGTTGTCAGACACAGAACGATACTTCTGTCTTATAAAAACATGTTTTAAAATTAGACTAACAAAGTCTACATTTTTTAAATGTATTAAAAAAAAAAAATCCAAGTAGAATTAAAGGGTACAAAGTCAAAAGGGAGTAATCTCTTCCAGGGCCATCCATGGAAGTTGTGGCAGTTTCCTGCTTTTAAAACTTTCAAATTTTTCTACCCATTTGCAAGTATTTGTGCATTTATGTATATATGTGTGTGTCTCTACCTACCCTTCATTAATACCAATGGGTTCTTACTCTAACACACACACACACACACACACACACACACACACACACACACACACACACACCCATGCCCTTTCGTGCCTCTCAATTAGTTATCTTAAAGAATATTCTATATCAATTCCATTAGATCTAGCTCATTCCTTATTCATCTCATTACATGAATTCTTTTTTCATGGTTCTATCATATTCCACCCTATGTACAAACCAAATTATTTACTGTTTATTTACTTTTTATTGTTGGGTGACATCTACCCTTACCTCAGTTTTTGCTGTTATAAACTGTACTACAGCTAACATTGTTAGACATATGGCGTTGAACACATTTGAGAACACAGCTGTAGATTGAAACCGTGGAAATTCACTCCTCATTGGAAGGCCTGTGTATCTGATGCTCTCACAGATACTAGCAAAGTGCCCGCCTCAGAGGTTGTACTAGATATATTCTCGACCCGTAGTATGGAAAGACCCTCATCATTACCTCCGTGTGTTAACAAACTTGTTCATATCCATTAATCAAACAGGTGAAAAACGGAATCTCGATTTTGATTTGCATTTCTTTAACATTGAATGAGGTGGTGTTGTGCTTTTATTAAGTAACTTACTTATTAGCGAATTATTACACTGTTAGATTAATTGGTTACAATTATATTGGTATAATTTGTTGAAACACTTGTACTGAGTCCCAGCGCAGACAGCCTTGGGGGTAGGACATGAGATATTGATGGCTTTCTCATAACTCAATTCACTAGGTCAGTTAGAAAGGCTGAACTAGATTTCTTCTAAGGCAGGCTGGATGAATCTTGCCCCTTAGAGCAAGAGCTGGCAAACTTGTCTTTAAAGGGCCAGATAGTAATTAGTTTAGGTGTGTGGGCCAGGTTGTCCCCCTCAGAACTTCTCAACTTTGCCGAAAGTTGAGTTTTGGAATCGAAAGACTAGTCTTGCTTCTCCCGCGTGTCAAATGGAACCGCTCAGGAAGGGAATTCAGGGCTAAGGAGGCACTGTAGCACAAGGGACGTGAGTGCTGTTGGCCAAGGCATGAAATACACAGTCCTGGTGCTCTGGGAGTGAAGGTTGCAGAGGGTGTGGAGGGTAAATGGGGGGGTTTGGGTGATACAGGAAGCAGCAGCAAGCTCTGAGCAGACAGCGGCAGCCTGGGCAGGAGCTGAGTGGAGCCTGGTGGGTTCCCAGGAGAAACCAGACTTGAGGAGACGTTAGAAGGGGACTTTGGTTAAATGTGTCATGGGCACATAGGACTTGAATGAGAGCTTTGATTCATTCATCTGCTTTGTTGCCTGTGGACACCCTCCCGCCCCGTCCCTCCATCAGTGCCTGGGACATAAGGGGGCCTAGTTAATGTTTGTTGGATGGATGAATGAATGGAGATAATGAATACTGCAAAATGATTTTTTATAGTCACTAGGACAATGATACATTTACATATCAAGCCATGGGATTAGTACCCCTCACATAACAGCTGCGCCAAGCGTGTGGCTGTTCATGCCATCAGCTCTCAGCACAGTGGGCTTCAAACGCAATGGCAAATAATAACTATGAGAGCAGCAGCCGTGTGCCGATGGTGTGGACTGCACAAGTTCCAGTTCCAAGTCCCTTACGTGAATTCCCTCGGCTAAGTTTTATACTACGTTAGGTAGTACACAGTGAGTGCCACCAACATTCCATTTTACAGATGGGAACAGCGAGTCACAGAAAGATTAATTTATGTAAAACTCTACAGCTAGATGTAGTGAAAGGGTACCTCTGGTGTTCGTGGCAGTGGCTCTCAAAGTCCAGTGAACATCAGACACCCCTGGAGGGTGTGTTAAAACATAGATTACTGGGCTTCACTCCTAGAATTTTGATCCAGGGGGTCTGGGGAAAGGCCCAAGAATCTGCATTTCTAACAAGTTCCCCTTTGATGCTGATATCGCTCTCCTTTGATAACTGCTGGTTAAGAGAATTTTGTGACTTTTTTTTTTAAGGTGCTCCTAGGGAAGGCCAGTTTAGTTAATTTATGGCTCTTCTTGAACCCCCCAAGAACGTTTTTAGTCCCTTAGTGGTGCTGCCCCTCCTTCTCTGTCACCCATCCCCACCTCTAGGGCTCTAGCCAACTCCGACAGCGTGGTTACAAGCTGAACCCCAGCAGACAGACACAGAGCTGCTTAGAGAAGTGCTAGGTGTTTTCTCTGGGAAGTCCTGAGGGGATGAGTTCAAGGTCCAGGCTCCATCTCAGATATGATGCCCCAGAGGTTTATTGCTGGTGGCCGGAGTGTGCTTGGGCTCTGCCCGAAATGCAAGCACGACTCTTCTCTAGTTTCAGTGTCTTACCCCTTGCAAGTGCTAAATTACCCTATAAACAAAATACATCTGGTGTTTGACTCACAGAAAATATTTCTCTACGGTTGAAAAGAAGTGTGTGGACCAGTCTGACTCCATTAATTTTCACTGGAGCGACTCTGAACCATCTGCTTGGGCTCTGCTGCAGGGGGGTGTGGGGGCCAGGCCACACGACAGCCAGCCTGGGAAGTGCAGCATCGGCCCCATAGGGCTGTGGGTAGGTGTCACCAGTGTCCCCCACAGGCTTCTCAACAGTGGGAAGGCTTCCCACCACTGCTCTGTGCACTCTGGACCTGTGGAGTGCTCCGGTCCTAGTGGAGATGGCCTAGACCACAGTGCCTGCTTCCCCCTGACTGGGGATCCACTGCGTGTGCTGCTGTGGCCGGGATCCTTGTGACGTCCATGAGGCCCAGCACAACAGATGCTTTGTGGCACCTCCAAGAAGCTTTTCTGGTGCAGTTCTGGGCTCTTCCTTCAAGGCTCGCAGGAAGTGAGGGGGATTCCTCTGGTGACCTCTGGGACCTAGCTATTTGGAGACAATGAGACCTTGGTGACAGAGTGGCCACCCTCTTGTGCCACGGGGGCCACTAGGGGCAGGCTGGCTTTTGAAGTAGCACAGATTTGGGTCCAAACTCGACTTTTCCTCACCATGATCACTTACCCTTTGTCAAGTTATTATTAACCTCCCTGAATTTTTATCTTTAAAACAGAAACTTTTCCTAGCCAAGGTGACAGTCAGTTGCATATCAAGTCACTTGAACAGTGCCTGGCACATAGAAGGTGCTAGAAGGAATGTGGCTGTTAATATCATCAGTATGAATTCTCTGATGCCCCATGATGACTGCCCACACTGCCCGTCCCCCCAACACCCCAGGGTGTGTACCTAGTATAATCACCTCTTCTTGAGTGAGGGCAGGATAGGTAAATAGGATGCTATCTTATGATTTTGCATTAATCCAGAAGGACATTATCTGGGCAGGCCTGAATTAATTGGGCAAGTTCTTTTTTTTTTTTTTTTTATTGGGCAAGTTCTTAAATGGAAACTGACCCTTCCTGAAACTAGAGAGGCTGGAAATGTGAGAAAGTCAGTGAGGGGGGCCACATGGCAAGGATCTGACCACTACCTCTAGTTGCCAAGAGTGGTCCACAGCCAATAGCCAGCAAGACACTGGGGACGCAGTTGTACATCCATGAGGAAATGAATTCAGATCATAACCTGAGAAAGCTTGGAAGCAATCTCTCCCTCGTCACATCATCAGATGAGAACACAGCCTAGCTGACATCTTGATTTCAGTATTTTAGGACCCTGATCAGAGGACCCAGTTAAAACATGCCCAGCTCCCGACCCACAGAAACTGTAAGAAATGTGTGTTGTGTTAAGTCTCTAAATTTGTAATAATAAAAATAGTAGAAAATGAGCCCAGAGATAACATCTGCCTCAAAGATTATGAGACATAAATGCAATGATTTGTATAGAGCATGCAAGGTAGCTGTGTAGTAGGTACTTGATGGTAGTACCTGTGGGTTTCAGATCCCACAGACCACACTACTCCCCCGTGTAGTCCAGCTCCCCTCCCCCATCAGGGATACATTCTGGCTTCAAACCCCAGCCGGTTAGCGGGAATCCTGCTGAGCTCCTGCTCATCCTCCCAGGTGTGGACTCATGTCTTGCCATAATCTGGATGCCCACCCCTGCTCTTGGGCAGTTGACCACTGTCTGCATCGTCTTCTTCACCCTACATTTTTGCTGGAAATGTTTTTCCATCTGTACTCATGGAAAGGCTGGCTCGTCTTTTAGGTCTCAGCTCACAGGCCACCACCTCTTAAGAGCCTTTCCTGACCATTCAGCTGAGCTCTTTTTCCTCGCTCACCATTCCGGGAGTCCCTGCTCATTTCCTTCACAGCACTTTCTCAGTTCTGTCTGGTCGTTTGTCCAGTTTGCTCTGGTAGCCTCTTGGGTCCATGAGATCAGACGCGTGTTAGTTTTGTTTACTGCTGGTCCTCGTGCCGGCACTGTGTGAGGCATGGGCAGGGGCTCAGTGCACACGTATGTGCAATGCATATGTGTACAGGTGTGACTGTGAGGAGCACCACGACACCCAGCCCCTAATGACCTCTGACCCCTGTCAGATTGCCCGGGGCCCCTGTCCTCACTGCTCCGGACACACCAGTTAATTCTAAAGAGACTTCTTGTGGGTTTGGCCTGTATCCAGGCAGCTGGCATTCGTCATCCACACTGTAGAGGGCATTCTTCATCTCCATTCCTGTCCAAGCCTTCTCTGTGTAGCTGAGTCCTCTTACCAAGACTTCTACCTCTCCTCTCTCCAGATACTATCATGTAGCCTAAATACATTCAGATACTTACATACTTTCATGAGGATACACGTCTAGAGTGAATCCTGGGTCCTTGAGTGATGGAGAGGAGCAGATTAGGCTCTGCTGTGATACAGAGATGCTCTTCGAATCTAAGCTCTGCTGTTGACTAGCTTTCTGACATCAGCAGTAAGACATTTCCCTGAGCCTCAGTTTCCTCATCTGTAAAATAAGACATTTATGTCCCCATGAAAGAGTGGTCGTGAGGGGGATATGAGATATCTGCAGAACAGATCTGTAGCTCAGGCTTGGAGCTTGGAACCAACATATTAGTATTCTCCCCAGCTTCCCCTTTCCAGCTTTAAAAGTAGAAATCTTCTACAGCAAGAAAAGTCCAAGTACAGTGCAGTGTGAGCGACAGGTGAGGAAAGACAACTGATTGTGGGACCAAGATGTGGATACTCAGGTCAATGCCTGGGAGTCCCGACGGTGGGACAGGTCTGGTCCACACCGCTTTGCACTTCCTCAGGCAGGATTCTCCTTCCTGTGGAGCGTGTTATCTCCAATGGGACCATTTCCGTATTCATCCAAAGCTCCTGATTAGAGGCTCATGAATATTCAAATTCTTGTCTCCCCTTATTTGCCTGACTATTAGCATTCTGTCTCCAGGCTTATTTTGCGGTTTTTCTCTATTGCACATTTGTTCAGTGATTCACACTTCATCGTCCGATGTGACCGGTTTCAAGACAATCCCAACTATCACCAGTTCTCGGAAAGCCTGGGTATCCTCCCGGCTCTGGTTGCCAGCTTTCTCTTGCTCTTTCCGTTCCCAAAGATGGGTGGGTGGTGGAACAGCCTGCAGAGTGCCACTTTGGGAACTTGCTTCTGCATTTTTAAAATTCATATTGATAATAATAATTCAGTACATGTGTCTATCACTTCAAACTTTACAAAGAGATTTCATATCATTCTGTCTTACAGTCTGGCTTTTCTGCAAGTGCAAAATGCTAACATTCTTTTCTGTATGGGGCCATGTTTCTTTTCCTTCTGAATTTTTAACAACAAGATATGAACAAAACAAAATCTGTTTTAAAGCCCAGCTGTACAACAATTTCTCACAATGGCACTATGTAGAAGGGGATTTGTCCTACTCTCTCCATGTGCTGGTTGGAGATTTGTTTGAAGTATGTTCAGCTCTGTAGGAGACACAGAGTGTATTAGTTTCCTATGGCTGCTGTAACAAATTACCGTGGACTTGGTGGCTTAGAAAAATACAAATATATCCTCTTATTTTTCCAGAAGTCAGAAGTCTAAAATGGGTCAGCAGGACTGTGTTCCTTCTGGAGGTTCTAAGATAAAATCTTTTTCCGTGTCTTTTCAGCTTCTAAAAGTGACCTGCATTCTTTGGCTCACAGCCCCTTTCTCCATCTTTAAAGCCAGCATCTTCAAATTTTCATCTCTCTGTCTGACTTCAGCTTCTGTTGCCTCATCTCCTCTGACTCAGACCCTCCCTCTTATAAGGATCATGTGATGACATTGTACCTGCCCAAATAACCCAGGGTAATCTCTCTCTCTCTCTCTCTCTGCGCCCATCCTGTGGGCCCATCCTCTCTCTCTCTCTCTCTCTCTCTCTCCTTAATTTAATCATGTCTTCATAGTCACCTTTGCCATGTAAGATAACATGATCACAGGAGGTGAGGACATGAATACCTTTGGCTAGTCATGGTGGCTGCCCCATTATCTTTCTGGGTTAGTACAAAAACCCAGATTACTTGGGACTGACATGTCCTTGCTTGTCTAGGATGTGGATCTTCTTGCTTCTTTCCTTCCACTTTCTAGCGTGGACTAGTCCTAAGAGCTCCCATAAATTTCTTGGCTGCAGGATCACAATGTCTCCATGGGATACACAGAAGGGTTGTGGTGGTGAGTTTGGCAACAAATACACAACTTTCTAGGCATCTGTGTGCCCAAAGCATCTTCCTTAAATGCAATACCAATTTGATCACTACGATCACCTCTGAAACATGAATTTTCACCTCCAGTTAAAGCTAAGGTGAAGAGAAGCTAAATAATGTGCTGCCTCTCTCTTGTGCAATATGGTACATGGATGCTGGTGCCAGACGGGTCTGGATTAGACTCCAGCTCTGACTTTGTTACTTTGTGCATGCTACTTCACTTCTCTGAGCCTCCGGTTCTTCACCTGTAAGTACATGAGTGTGAGTGTTAGGTGAGGAAGGGCTTATAAAATGCTCAGTATAGAGCCTGGATCAAGGCATGTTAGCTGTTTCCTCGTAATTATCGTTACTGTTAGGGTTAGCACTGTTACTGAGAAAAAGCATTTCTGTGCTTGCTGAAAGTCATTTTAATAAAACTATTGACGTTGCTGTTTTTATTGCTACAGACTAGGGGCATGCACAGAGGTGATTCCCTAAAACCTGGAAGGTTTTATTGGTTGGGCATATCCCATACAGCACATCACAGGGCAGAGTGCCTGGGCACATTATCACATTTGGTCTCCAAACCAAAGCCAGGAGGTATGTTCAACTACTGCCCTCATTTTACATACAAAGAAAATGAGGCTGGGGGAATTGAAGTGATCTGTCCATCATGATTCCAATGGTAATGGTTAAAATCAGAAGCCCCTGGGTCTGCCAGAGCCTGGTTTCCTAATCTTCTGCCCTCTGCCTTGCTGAGTTGGTCCCTGGTGGACGTCACAGGCTGTGCTATCCTCTCACATCTCTGACAGTAAATGCACCCTGCAGCTTGGAGGCCTGGAAGAGCCTGGGGAGGCTGAGAGCCAGCTGCCAATTAGAGCTCATTATGATGCTGCTGTCTCAGGCAGAAATCAGTACTTGTGACTCAGTCCCCATCTCATGGGGCTCCTGTCCCACAGAGCAATGGGAGCAGTGGGACCCCTGAGGCATTTTCTCGCACCTGCCCACAGCTATTTCTCCTCATGCGTGCCCTTCTTGATCACCGTAAAAGTCAACATTTACATTGAGACTGATATTAATTCCGAAGCACAGGGAGCAACTGGGGGCATTTTCTTTAGAACAGAAAATGTCCAATTTCCAAAGATCTGGCTGGAGCACAAATAAGCGTTGACTTCAGTCCTTCTGGGAACCACTGCTGTGCATACCAACAGGGTCCCGGCACTGCGCCGAGACAACCCAGGCTTCTAATGGGGTGTTTGTCAACAGGAGGATCTATGTGGGGCTCATGGAGGTCTTGAATAATGTATAAAATCCACACGTTAAGGTTGATTAAAATCCTAAGTGCATTATCCAACTGGAGCAAAAAGCTCTTGAGTCTCTGATCATTGAAAGTCATTGATCTTCAAGGACTTTTGTCCTCACACTGTGCTCCAAGACAATGAATTATGGGATCATTGGATCCATGGGGAACCAGCATGAACACAAGAACTTATGGGGACATCTCCATGTCACTTCATATGGAATGGGAATGCATCATATATAGGTGCATCATATATATGATCCCCATAGAGCCAGTAAGGAAGAAAAAACATTTAGAATTTGTTTCTTTTGCTACTTTTTCCTAGGCAGAAATTTCAAAGCCAGGAAGGAGGGACGAGCCAGTTACTAGCATATCAAGAATGACATTCTGAGCTTCATCATGGGCCATGTGTTTGATTTTCAAGATTCTAATGTTATCAGGGCATTGGGAATTTTTGACCTTTAATTTGGCTTGTGGGAAACAGACTACGGACCTGAATTTCCTGCAAGAGTGGTGTTTGAAAGAGCACCAAACAAGGGTGTGGTCCCACTAGGAAACCACTCACAGGAAGGCCTTGGTAAAGGCAGATGCCAGGATATCCAGACTCCAGGGAGAAGACTTGATCCTGCCCAGGACACTGTCTATCCTAAGCCTGTCCCACCATTGTGTTTTAGAAGCTTAAAATAACTCATTATCTGGTTTCACAGGTTCACAGATGGAGAGGAATTTTGCTCTAGGATGAATCATACCCAGAGTCTTACCCATACCTGATTTAGATGAGATTTTGGACACAGAGTTCATATTGGAATGAATCTAGAATTTTGGGGATACTGGGATGGGGTGAATGTATTTTTCATGCCAGAAGGCCACGAATTTGGGGAATCAGAGGATAGAGTGTGATGGGTCAGTTTGTGTCTACCTCTAAATTTACATCTTGCAACCCTAACCCGTCTGCCTCACAGTATGGCCTCGTTTGGAAACAGGGTCTTTATGGAGGTAACCAAATTAAAGTGAGGTCACAGGGTGAGCCCTATGATTATCGGCCTTAATCTAGTATAACTGGTATTCTCATAAAAAGGAGAAATTTGGTAGGCGCCTAGATCCTCAGTCAGTTGAGTGTCCCACAGTTGACTTTGGCTCAAGTCTTGATCTCAGGGTTGGGAGATCAAGCCCCACGTTGGGCTCCATCCTGAGTGTGAGCCTGCTTGGGATTCCCTCTCTCCCTCTCCCTCTGCTCCTCCCCCCACTCTCCCTCTCTTTCTCTCTAAATAAAATCTTTTTTTTTTTTTTTTTTAAGTAAGGGGAAATCTGGATGCAGAAAAACTGTAGACAGGGAGAGTACCAGGTAAAGAAAAGGTAAAGATTGGTGTGATGTTTCTACCAGCCTAGAAATGCCAAAGATTGCCAACAAACCACCAGATGCTGAGGGAGGCCCGGGACAGGTTTCTCCCCAAAGCATCAGAAGGAACCAACTCTGACAGCACCTTGATCTTGGACTTCCAGCCGGAAAAAATACATTTATATTGTTTAAGCCACTCAGTTTGTAGTACTTTGTTATGGCGGGTCTAGGAAATTTTGCTGTGTTAGCTGAAGGATTACTTTGTTCAAATAAAATTTGATGAGAAGTCCATTATGTAAAGCAGACAAAATCTCTGGTTGAAGTGGGGTTTGGAAACCTGGAGACTTATTTGCTGTGTTCTTTTTCCCCTAGGTAGCCCTGGAGGGGTTCTCTAGAAGCCCCCAGAATATAGTTGGCAAGTCACTGACTCTTCTAAGAATAGTAAACAATGCTGACATATCTTGGCAGCAATAATTAGTAGAGGAGCAGCAGCTTCAGGAAGCACTGTGCGGAGGAGGATTCAGAGGCTTTGCTTAGCCTCAAGGGGAAAGTGTAGTAATTGGTTAGTGATGTCTGTCACAGGCATAGTTGTTGGGAGGGGAGTAATATTTAACAACTGTGTTCCATCCTTGGGGCAAAGAACCTGTCCAACAACCTAGAGAGAGGAAATGAGTGGCTCAAAGCCATAGACCATCTCTAGGATCAGAAAGGATAGGTGGTGTTTCAAGCCTGGTTCCTATATGCATGAGATCCTTCTCTTTCTGTAGATTCACACTGAGTCACTGAAGAGAACATGCCATCCATTCAGGGAAGTCCTTGTTTCTAAGATCTTTTGACCTAGAGCTGACATTTGTATCTTTCTTTATTCTTCTCACATTACTGGTTGTATTAGAACATCCTTTGCTCCCAAATCTCTCTGTATTGAACCTTTTCTATAGTTCAGTCTACTTCTTCCCCTCTAGGAGGCATTGGCTCTAGACCAGTTGTTCTCAATCAGGGGTACTTTGGCACCCAGGGTACATTTGCCCCAGGGCAATGATTGGGCACGTTTTTTCATTGTCACAAGGGCAGGAGAGTGTAGTGACATCTGGTGGGTCAAGGTTATGGGTGCTGCTCAGCATCCTACAGTGCACAGGACCCCCCCACACACACAGCAAAAAGAATGATGCAGTGATGCACCTTCACATGTTTTATGCCAAAGTCAAGAAACTGCTTTAGCTTTATACTCCTGGCTTCTCATGCTTCTAGAAGCTTCCTAAAATTCCCAGCCCATGTTGGCCTAGAGGGCAAAACTGTGCTGAAAGAGGCTGGGCTGCCTTGCCAGGGTCTTGACCATACTTTCCTGGTGAGTATCACTAATGCCCTGGAGGCTTGAAGGAACAGGTTCTGGTGAAGGGAACAGCAAGGGAACTATAGGGACAAGCTACTCTCCTGAAAGTTGTTTTGCAGGCTCTACTTCTCTCCCAGTGGAGTCATTGCCATGGTGACCATAGGCATTAACCCCTGGGCATTGGTTTTAAAAGAAACTCATTGGGAAGGATGCTGGAAGGATATTGTCTGAAATGGGACTTAGGTAATGGAAGGGGAATTTAGTTATCCTTTCTGACTGTTTTATAGGGCTTCTTGTTTCTATTTCTAGAGAAGAAATTTACTTTTTTATAATATCATACAATTTTAGAAACAGGTTCTTAGAAGCTCCAGTTATGGGCTGTGCCAGAAGTCTGATGGTATTTGAAATTGTCTGCTTACATATCTGTCATCTGTCTCCTCTATTGGACAAGAGTTCTTTCAAGTCAGGGACCACATTTTGTTTACTACTGTGTCTCAGTGTCCAGCATTATGCTGTGTGCAGGAAGTCCCAGCCTAGGTTTGCTGAGTGAAGGGATGAAGCATTGATTAGATGGGGGTTGAAGCCAAAACTTTGTTTCTGTGTGTGTGTGTGTGTGTGTTTTGAGTCACAATAACAGTAACTGGCACATAGTAAGTGTTCAGTAAATACTTGTTGAATTAATGATTGAGTTTTTTGTCTGCCTTAGTGTCTGTACTTAGCATTTAATATATACTAACTAATTTAAATATCACCACAACCAAAAGAGGTGGGTACTATTCCCTCCATTTTATAGCTGGGGATGTTAGGGTAAGAGGTTTAGTAACTTGATCAAAGTCACACAGCTATGGAATGACAGAGCTGACTTGAGTTTTGACTTGCTGCTAAAATCTAAGCTTACATGTGCTACATCCTCACTTTGGATGTCAAGCAAGGACATTTGAGACTTATCTTGTATTCCATGGAGCAGATAGAGCTTCTGCATAAGAGATGAACCTAATGAAACTAACATTTAGGAGGGGGCATCAGGGAGTAGGGGTAGATGCAGGAGGTTAGTGGGTATCATGGGGAGAATCATCTAGACCAGAACAAAGGGAAGGCAATGAAAAGGGTGAGTGGCTCAAAGGAAAGAGAAGTTTCAAGGATATACATGTACCTGGGGGCTAGGGAATGCAGAAAATGAAAGTATTTGGGGGAGAAATAGCAAAGTTAGGAGATGTGGGTGTAGGAACAGCAAGCTATGCTGAATTTATTTTGGAGCATGTTGAGTTTGAGGCTACTAAGAAACATCTAAAGTAAGATGTAAAAAAGATAATAAGTCACATTTAATAATAAATGGGTTGAAATCCATTAAAATAACTTAGGTTTAAAGAAGCATATATTGGCTTATATAACTGGAAAGGATTAGGTGCTGCCTTCAGGCATGAATGGTTCCAGGGACTCAACGTAGGTGTCAGGGCTCCGCTCCTTTCCATCTCCTAAGCAGACAAGTATCATGGCCACCAGATGCCCCAAACTTATATCCTGGCAGCTTAGCAAATTGAAGGTGGGAGGAGGGAGAGGAGGAGGAGAGAGAGAGAGAGGGAGAGAAAGAATGCTTTGTTGGCTCTATCAACAGCTCCCAGACTCTCAAGCCTCTGGCAGTCAATATCCCCTACTGAGTTAGGAGACGTAAGGGTCTATCTACTGACAGCCCCTCCAGAGTCACATAGAGTGATGGGTTAGCACTTCAGCATCCTCTGTAATGAGCAGATTGGTGTTTAGCATTCATTCTGCAAGAAGCACATCCTAGAAAGTAGATCATTCAGAAGACAGGATCAAAGGAGATGGTCTGAGTTTATGACTTTTTAAAGAGCACTTCCCAGCTGTTTCTTAAGTCCCTTCTTGGCTTTCCCATGGGTCTCTAGGTCGCAGGTGCTTCTTGGGAGTAAGGAATGGACTTAAAAAGAGAAGCCTATGCCACAGGTAACTGAGTCAATGTGTAGGAAAAAGCAACAGCCCCTTTTCAGTTTTATTGCTTGTTTTGTTCACAGTTACCTGCAATATGGCAGGGCTGCAGATGGATAGAAATATGCTTCTGTGTAACACATTTACAGCAGGGGGAGAAATGCCCCCCCCAAAACACAACTGCTCAATGCCAAAAGCAGTCTTCACATTTCCTAATCTGTGTTGCTTTCTGAATACAAAGAGACAGATGATTATTGCAATAATGGACAATTCAGCTGGGGTCAGACGCTCAAGAGGTGCTTTAAACAGTTGGTCATAAATATAAAAGTAGAGTATTATGATTCACAGGAGAGGAAGATGAAAGCAGACCCTGGTAACGGAGTCTGAGATAGAGTTTATAGCTGGGATTCAAAGCTGGGGAAATGTAATCTTTAAAGAAAAAAAAGGTTGGATTGAACCTGAATTCTCTGGGAATGTGTGAGGGGACATAGAGATTCCCCCCCAAATCCCCTTTCAGGAAGGACTCGTGGCCTGGGCTGTGTGGTCAACAGATGACCTTCAGCTGTCATTCCCCTTCAGGGATTGCTTCAGCTGGAATACCTACCAACAGTGAGTAATTGAGGGGACATGGGCAGGCTGAGTAACATCCATGTTCCGAGTCTGCAAATCTGTTGCCTGACATGACAAAAGTGACTTTGCAGATCTTAATTGATTCAGGAATTTAGATGGAGAGATTATCCTGGATGTTCTGGATGGATCCTAAATGTAACCATCAGGGTCTTGTAAGAGGGAGGCAGGAGTGTCAGAGTCAGAGAAAGAGGTATGGTGGGAGAATCAGAGAGCGAGAAGAGGTGTGATATCCGGAGCAGAGGTTGGAAGGATGCCTTTTGAAGGTGGAGGAAGGGCCACAAGCTAAGGAATGCAGGTATCTCTAGAAGATGCAAAAGATAAGGACGCAGATTTCCTCCCAGTGCCTCTAAGAAGGAAGGTATCTGTGCCAACACTTTTATTTTAGCCCCATAAGTCCTATAGGAAATTCATATAGGGCATAAGGATGTAGCCTTCGTGGCCCAAGACAGGGCAATGTCACAGGCAGACTGTTCTAGCTCCAGTGTGCCTTGTAGGGACAGCCAGGGCTAGCCCCCACAGACTGGGGGGCATTGCAGATCACGGCCCACCTTCCCTGGAAACAGGGGTTGTGTGAGGACCATATGAAGAGAGAAGATAGGAGATAACTTTGAAGTGATTATCTAAGTTTAAGTGATACTTTTTATATGAAAAGAAGCATAAACTATATTCATGGATTTCAACTATACATCCCCCCTCCAAAAAAAAAAAAAACTGTTAGAAAAGTATAAAAAATGACTCTCCTGCTTTTGATTTTGGCCTTGGTTAGTTCAGCCTGTCAGGAAAGCACAATTTACAGGTGAGGTAGTGAGAATGCTCCAAACAAGAACTACCACAAAAGTGCCGGAGAACCCAAACTTGGACTTAATTCATAGTCTGCAAGTCCTCAGCATGGAGCTGACCACACAATCCCAACTAAATTAAACTCCATACAGTTCCCCTGGGCTGGGCCTGTGGGTGCTAAGCCCCAGCTGCCAGCCCAACTTCACAGCTGAAGATAAATCACTGCAGAAGATGGACTATAATGAAAACACTGACAGACGCTTCAAAGGAATGGAGCTCGAGGGTCTCCCTTTTGTCACATTCCTTATATTATGCAATTACTGCCTTGAAAATAGCCTTTTCTTCATTTCTGAGAGGTGAGTCTTGGTTTTGGAACGGAGACCATGGAGTTGGAAGATGCCTTCATGCTTGGAACTATAGGCATGTTGGATCCAGCCTGGATCAGACCTATTGTTAGCAATTGCAGCAATTTCCTGTTTCACAGAGGCTAGAATTGGCCACGTCTAATCACTAGTATAATTTCACAGGGGACTGGATAGTGCCAGCAGGTCAGACGTCCCTCCCATCTGCAGCTGAGTTGTTTATATCCCAAGAGATGGATCTTATGCTACTTTCCTGTTCTGTAAGAACGGGTGTGACTGAATAAAGAACAACTTCCTGAGGATACCTGTTGAGGTGGCTCTGGCCAGGATGATGGTGGGGGGTACTCTGTACCATAGGGTCCAAGCATAGCAGATACTGTGTTAAGGTACAGCTGGGATGTTCCTTTAGGTCTTGGAAGTTCTCAAGAAGTTCCGCGCTGCTGCCTTTCTCTGACATGCCTTTGGCTTTCCTAACTACTCCAGTCTTTGGAAGCCTCTAAATCCACCAGAGGGCTTCTTGCTGGCAGCGAGTGAAAATGTGTCCCTGAGGAAGTATTGTATGGGGAATCTTTCAAAAGACACAGTGCCCCCCACCCCCGAAGCTGACTTAAGTTAAAAAGGGAAATGTGTGGGATTAGTACATATGAACGCCATCCAACTTCTGGCATGGTTGGGTCAAGAAAGCCAACTGTGTCTTAGAGTGACCCTTTCCTTCGCTTCATGCCGGCTGCTTGCCCCCATTGTGGCCCTTGGAAATCCCAAGGTGACATGCTGTCAATTCCAGGGTCAGTGGGGTAAATACATCAGATGATGTATTCCCAATGGTTCTAACATGTTTCAGAACTGAGGCCCACTGAGCTGCGTGGGCCATAAGTACTTCCCTGAACCAATTGCTGTGGTCAGTGAGATGCAGTAAATTGACTGGCGAGGCTTGGGACCGTGCCTATTCCAGAGCCAGCTGCTGTGGTGAGGAAGTTCAGTGCTTCAATTGGCCAAGTCTGGACCATGCCTCCTGGAATAAAGGGGAGAGTCAGCCCACTTCGGGACATGGATGGGATTAGAAAGACTAGTTTGCCAAGGAAATAGGGTACAGTTACTCAGAAAACTGGAGAAGGGTGGGATGCTAGGCAGGCAGAAGTAAAACATGCTTCCAAGAAACGACACCAGTCTATAGAAGGAGCTGGATAAGTGTTTGGATGATTTTCTCTCCAAGCAGTTAGTCACCATCAGTATTAGACATAACCTTAGTACTTTCTAGATTCCTTGGGCTGCTTCTTAGGGTCTTTGCCCTCTTAGTCAACATCTTGCCTACGCTGATGAGCATGATCTGCTTTGGGGTGTGAGATATGTATTCCTAGCAGCTGCCAAGCGGCTGGAAGATGAAAACTGGAAGGGTGGGGAGTTAGCAACCCAGGATGTGAACTTTGATGAGTAGGATTAAGAAATATTTGGAAGCAACTGGACAGATATAATCCTGAACTTCATGAGCTCCTTTACATAAAATTCTTCTAGAAAACTTTTGGGTCCCAAGTGAACACATCTGCTAAGAGACCTGTGTATCAGATTACTATGGCTGCTGTAACAACTTACAACGTAGTTTCTTTTCTTTTTTTTTTTTTATTATTTTATTTTTTTTCTTTTTTTTCCCCAAAAATGTTTATTTTATTTTTTCAGTGTTACAAGAATTATTGTTCATGCACTACACCCCGTTCTCCATGCAATACATGCCCTCCTCAATACCCACCACCAGGCTCACCCAGCCCCCCACCCCCACTCCTCCTAAACCTAAACCCTCAGTTTGTTGCTCAGAGTCCACAGTCTCTCATGGTTCATCTCCCCCTCTGATTTCCCCCCATTCACCTTTCCCTTCTTTCTCACAATGCCCTCCATGTTTTTCTTTATGCTCAGCACGTAAGTGAGACCATAAGGTAACTGGCTCTCTCTGCTTGACTTACTTCATTCCACATAATCTCTTCCAGTCCCATCCATGTTGATACAAAAGTTGGATATTCATCCTTTCTAATGGAGGCATAATATTCCATTGTATATATGGACCATATCTTCTTTATCCATTCATCTGTTGAAGGGCATCTTGGTTCTTTCCACAGTTTGGCGATTGTGGCCATTGCTGCTATGAACATTGGGGTACATGTGGCCCTTCTACCACGTATTTTCTTAAAGCAACACAAATATATTCCCGAACAGATCTGGGGGTCAAAAGTATAAAATGAGTTGACAGGGCTGCATTCCTCTGGATTCCTCTTCTTTTCCTCTGAGGAGAATCCATTCCTTTCCTTTTTCAGCTTCTTGAGGCCACCCGCATTTCTTGTCTTATGGCCCCACCTCACTCTGATTTCTGCCCTTCTATTGCTGCATCACCTTCTCTGGCTCAGACCCCCATTGCCTCTCTCATAAAGACTCTTGTGATTCCACTGGACCCACCTATATAATCCATGACATCTCCCCATCACAAGACCCTTAACTTAATCATATTTGTAAAATCACTTTTGTTGTATCAGATAACATATTCACAGATTCTGGGTATTAGGATGGGGCCATTACTCAGCTGAGCACAGTTGGCAGTGGCTGTTTGAGGCTCAAGGTGGAGCATTGGCCAGCATAGACCTGCAGTGCTTCATGTTACTATTTTCCTTGCTTCACTTCCCTTTCTCCCTCACATTTATCCCTCAGCTTACATATCCCAAAGAATTTTTTCTTTGATCCTTATTCCAGGCTCTGCTTTCAGAAGGACCAGAGTGAAGGAAGCCTCAGTGGACTCACATAGTGCCGTACATCCCTCTTTTGCAGAATGTCATCCATTGCATGGTCACTTGTCCATTTCTATGTCTGGACAAGGAGCCACATGCAAAAAAAGAGCTGGGTCTTTCTCATCTATATCCTCAGTCCAGAGATGGGTCTAGTAAGTCCATGGATCCTTGAATGAATGAATGGATGACTTGGCCTTTCAACTGTCCCAGAATTCTTGGTTTAAAGCTTACTTGCTCTGGAAATGTGCCTACTATAGTTTCCCACCAATGCTTGGTATGTGTACTTAAACTTCATGCTTCATTGAATTTTAGCACATGTTTGTGCTCAAGATCAGAGTAAAAAAAGAGAAATAGGGGTGCCTGGGTGGCTCAGTTGTTAAGCATCTGCCTTTGGCTCAGGTCATGATCTCAGGGTCCTGGGATCGAGCCCCGCATTGTGCTCCCTACTTGGCAGGAAACCTGCTTCTCCCTCTCCCATTCCCCCTGCTTGTGTTCTCTCTCTCCCTGTGCCTCTCTCTTTCAAATAAATAAATACAATCTTTTTTAAAAAGAGAGAGAGAGAACTAGGTAAGTGTTTTTTAAAGATCTAGCATAAGGATCTGATTGGTGTGGTGCACAAACAATTACTCTTGTAACACTGAAAAAATAAAAGTATTTGGGGAAAAAATAAAAAAATAAAAACATTTATTCATTTAACTGTAAAAAAAAAAGATCTGTTTTGCCCTTCTTGGCTAATGACCTTGGATTATTATTACTTCTTTGTACTCAAGTTTCTGTGTCTATGAAATAGTGCTAATAATTAAATTCATCCCATAGAGTTGATGAAATGATTAATTTTGATGATATATGGAAAGTATTCAGGACAATATAACTCATTTGTAGTTTTCCCAGCTCCTGATTTTAAGCACTTCTTATAAAACCATAGCACCTAAATTTCATAATGACCTTATGAATATCCATTTCTTCAATGATATTTTCCATATGGACTGTTTAGCTAACTGACCCCATCCATAACCCTTTCCTTTATGCCATCTTCTAGCTAGAAGTAGCTATGTGCCAGTATTCTGGATAATTAGATACAAGCTAAAACCTGTATGACAGAAAGGCTTTTCCATTCTATATTGAGTCAGATTCAGTTGGATAGGACCATCAACTTTTATCTCTCTGTTTTTTTCCTGTGTCCTGTAGAGAAGATGCCTGGAGTTCCTGCAACCATTTTATAACATGAGGCAATGACCATAAGAAAAGAGAATAAGAGAATCTCATAGAATCCTGTCCTTGATTGATAGTGACCCATGAACCAATATTGGCCACCTTCTGCCTCTAGATTTTATTTGTGTCTTTTCAAGGATGATACCAGAAATTTGGAGAAAGGGATAGGAAATGTAAAAGGAACCAAAGTAAGAAGAAAGGAAAATATAGTCAAAGAGTTCGGCATCTCTCTTCAGATTTTAAAGAATTATAGAAAGGAAGGAGGAGCTCAAAATCAAAATAAACCTATACTTATCTCCTGCAGTGGACTAGAAAAAACTTGAAATCAGTGATTGTGGCTGCTTGATGTTTGGTGACATGTGTACCTGGCATTGTGCCTGGCACAGTAGGTGTTTGTTGAAAAAACAAAGGAATCTTTCTTTCCACCTCTTTTAACTTTGGCCAAGTCTGTCTGACTCATCAGAGCACTTGTGATGACAGTTGTTTGGTAGGTTTCCAAACACTGTACTATTTAAGTACAGCACATGATCTTAGGGGGCCAGGCAGGCGATTGGATGGCTGAACCCAACTGGTCAGACTTGTGTTAGCAAAACTTACACATTTCATCTGAATCTCTAAGAGGAAGGGTTTCCCCAATGCTTGCTACAGTACATGATTCTCCTTGGAGGATTTTGAATGAGGGGCCAAATTTAGGGTGGAGGAAGAGAAGCTCATTCACTAAAGTTTTAGCCTCTGTCCCAAGGATCATATAATCCAGTAGGAGACATATACTTGTCAACAATTTTCAGGTTCTTATCCAAGCTTCCATCCTGGACACAAGGTGCAACTGCCAGCATCTCATCTATACCACAAAGCTCTTCCTTATTGTGGCTTCCCAAAAGGCAAGGACAGGGTTCTGCTGACCTTGGGATGTCTCATTCCACAGTACTAACCCACTACCTCATTCATGACTGGGATACACAGCCAGTCTGTCGAAAAGATCAACCCTTGAACACTTATAATCTCTTATGGGGAAGAAGCAAAAGCAAGAGAACGTGTTCTTGAGTAATTTATTTTGTTCCCTGGCATTGATGAAAGGGATAAAAATAAATTAGTGTTTCTACTCAACTTGTTTGAAGGACAAGCCAAAATCACACCATTAAAAATTAACATGTAAAACAGATTGTACATTACTAGGGATGAGTTCAGATCCAAAGTAGAATAATTGGCCAAATGAATCTACAGAATGTTGGGTATGACAGATTCGCTCTCATTTCCAGTGGTTAAGAAATAAGACAGATTATCTTCATTTCAGGCCAGGAAGGTTTAGAGGAATAGCCAGCATGTCTTATCTGTTAACGGAAGAACTAGGGAAGAGGCTGTGATCAGAACTGTGGGGTTTTCTGGAGCACCGAATTCATCACTCAGCACAGCCTACCATGTCCTGTGAAATTCATGTCAACATTACCAGATTGATTCCCTTCTTGGAGCCACCTAAATTCTAGGTTGGAAAATTAAACCATTTGTTAAGTTTGTAAGGGCCAAACAACTCAATGCCTTTATATACATCTACAGGTGTGAGATTTATCTAATTCATCCATCCATCCATCCATCCATCCATCCATCCATCCATCCATCCATCCAACCAGCATTTGTATAGCACCTCCCTGTGCTTGCCCTACGCTGAGGCAGATGATAGAATGATGGATTAGATGGAAAGTTTGCTTTCAAATCAATTAGGGCAGTACATGGCCTTAAAGCAGAGCTTCTCAGTCTCTGCATTAACATTTGGGGCTGGACAGTCCTTTGTTGTGAGGGCTATTGTGTGCATTACAAGATGCTTATCAGGGTGCCTGGCCTCTACCCACTAGATTCCATTAGCACCTGCCCCTCCAGTTATGATTGCCAAAAATGTCTCTAGACATTGGCAAATATACCCTGATTGGGAAGGGCAAAATTGTCCCAGTTGAGAAGCATTGCTTTAGACCCAGATCCTAGCTTCTATTCTTACCTTACCCTTTTACTAGTTGTTTGTTTAACTAATTGTTACTGAAATTTTTCTTATTCCCCACACGGAACACAGTTTCTGGCACAGAATAGATATGTGGTATATGTTTGCAGGTTAAGTGAGTGAGTGATTGAATGAATGAATGGTATATATTTTGTAAGACCAACCTTTCCTAAGGAGCTGACAGGTTGTTAGGAGGACCTTAAGTCTTGGCCATACACAATGCTAAGCAAGCAATATATTCAATAAAAATATGCTTCAGCTAAGTAGGAAAAAAATCTACTTATGGTGTGTGTAGCTTGTGTAGGCCTGACAGATAACTGAGCGGCTGGATTTTTCAGTTTCAACAGATTGGTTTGCCATTCTGTAGCCACAATAACAGAGCAAAGTAACAATCATGTCTATGTTTAATTTTCCGAAGAGTGTTGCATCGCTGAGGCTCACAGTCTGGCCAATTAAATGTGGCCGATTGGCACTCCCACACAAGTTTGGGGGCATTGAAAATAGCTCTCTGCGAAAGAAAAAAAAATTCAAGCTGCAGAGAAAGTTGTAACTCTCCCAAGATTTCATACTTCAAAAGCAGGCTTGTGATGGTAAAATTGTTCTGGGTGACAGAGACTAGACAAGCCACCCATTTTGAGTGTATTAGTGTCAAACTGAGTGACTGGTGATCAAGTCTGTTGGGGGAATTGGATGATTTTTTACATTCAAGGAAATCATCAAGCTTTCACTTGTAGGGCTTAGGTTATGGGGCTCTTGACCATGGTGTCAGCCATTCAGAGGGAACCGTGAGTGTTGCTTACCAAGTTTTCTTTACTTTCTTAGGCTTAAATGAAGGATAGCTGATAGGAACGGAGAAAGGCTCTCTTGATTCTCTCATTCTCAAATCTTACAGGTGCAATCCTTGTAGATTCATGTGGGGGAGGCTGTGTTAGTTATTTGTTTCCACAATAACACCACATAACAAACAGCCCTAAAGCATTGGTATATGGCAATAGCATCTGTTTAGCCTAGAAATCTGTAGTATTTAGCTGATCTTTATTGGACTCAGCTGGTTTGGAGAATCATGTGCGTATGAGGTTGGCTGCAGGTTGGCTAATGAGCTCTGCTGATCTTAGCTGGGCTTGCTCGTCTGTCTAGAGGTTAGATGGCTGTTGATTGATCTAGTGGTCTTGACTGGCATAACTGAGATGACTTTCATCCTCCAGGGGGCTAGCTGGAAAATAGGCTTGTGACAGTGGCAAGTGCTTGTATCGTGTCCGTTAATATCCTGCTAACTAAGGGCATCATGTGGCTGAGCCAGAGTAAAGAAGTCAGGCAGAATGCTTTTCCCAGAGTAATAAGGCCCTGCAAAGTTACATTCATGGTCAAGGGTGTGGGTACCAAGAGGTGTGTCTAATTATAATTGATTAATGCATCAATGTACTATAAAGGCTAACCTCCAGCAGATACTTGGGCTTCACGATCAAGCCCAATCTGATTGAAATATCCTTATAGAAAGATATTTATAGAAATGTTCAGAGACAGATGAGGAGAGAAGTGGGAGATTCATGACTTGGGAGTGCCTCAGCTACCGATCCTACTTGGGTTCTATTTTTCTAGTCAGGAAGAGTTTCTGCACACTGGACTGGAAAGGGTAGCACAATATGAATAAGAGATAATTCAGGGCCAAAGTAGACGAGGAAGTGAGCTCTTTATAGAGTCCAAGTTTGCAGTCCCATGGGGATTCCATCCCAGGTCATTGGAAGACTTAGCCACAGAACTGCTGACAGGGATTTGGAGGCATCCAATGACAGAGGCTTCCAAAGAAGGCATTTGGTTTCGAATGGTTGACCCTTCACATTTGAAAGGAATACCTCTGAAGACATCTGCAAATTTCTCAATTGACAAGTACACTGGATTATACAAAACCTTCCTAAAATGCAGCCACAATAACTAAAAGTGCAGATATTAATGGTTTTATACACACAATGCTAAAGTAATTTCTGAAGTGGTTAAAATTAATTTCTCTTAAATCATGGTTGTACCTCGTATCACACACTTGTTACTTATACGCTCTCATATTAGTATTTATGTATTCAATATAGTAATAGTGGAAGCTAATGCTTATTTATTAGCTTTTTTGTGTCAGGTACTGTGCTAAGCCATTCATGTGTGAAGTTGCATTTTATGCTCACTGCTGTCTTGTGGTATGGGTATAGTCATCACCATTGTATAGATGAGAAAACAAAACCAAGCTCAGAGAACTGGGCCCAAAGCTTGCACCCAGGTCTACCTGATGACCGCCTGCACTCTTGATCCCCTCACACTGGCTACCTCTGGAAAAAGATGAATTGTGACAGGGTGAGAAAAAAGTAGAATTCCAGCCCCTACATCCAGCAGCGCAAGTAGAAGATCGGGAAACTCTGGTTTGCCAGCAATTGCTGTGAGTGACTGTCTTAGAGCTTTTGTTGACCACACATTCAGTTGGAGTTGACAGAGTGAGGGTGCTGCTGAGAACACACGAGTGAGCCTCCATTCCTTTGCAGGATGGATGGGCTTCTGCCCATAGGCTGTGCCATTCAGGGCACCTGGTTTTATTCAGCAGTGATTATTAGATTGATTGATTAATTGCATCCGCAGCTTTTGTTTTCTAGTGGCACATTTTAAGAAGGTCATTGACAGTTTGAGTGTGTCCACTGGGAGAGCATTCCCACAATATGTGAGAAAAGGTTAAAAATGAAGTGTGTGTAACCTGTGACCAACAGAACTCAGGGGTGATCGGGATAACTTTCTTCAGCCACTTAAGGGGATTCCATAGGGAAGATGGCACAGTCTTACTTAATACTGCCCTGGAAGTCATGAGTAACTGTCCTACTACCTGTTGCAATTTGGGAAGTGACCTGACTGGAGATGTGGTAAGCTCTATGACTCTGGAGGAGTGCAGAAAGAAATGCCTCATAGAGGGCTGCTGCCCTGAGCAGTTCCTGTTCCCTGCGTTGACTTCCAAAATGATTATTTCAGTACTTATGGCCAGAAGTACTTACTCGTGTGCTCAGCCATTATGATACGATTGATAGAGTTAGGAAATTGGTACTTCTGCTTATGAAATGATGAATGAAAATAGCACTTTAAAGGAAGAATGTTTATTTCCCAACTCCTGATGTTTCCCTTCATTTGTGTGACACCCCTCGGCTCTTTCTGCTCCTTTGCTCCCTCCACACCTTTGAGGGGTCAGAGAGGAGAGGCTTGTGTGCCATAGGATTTAAAAATAATAATAACTATTATTTTAAAAATTTTAAATAAAAATAAATAATTTAAATTTTAATTAAATTTTAAATACAAAATAAATCTTGTAACATTGAAAAAATAAAATAAACATTTTTGGGGGAAAGATAAATAAATAAATTTAAAAATTATTATTTTTAAGAAATAAATTTGACTTTCTCAGCTCAGGGCATCCCTCTTATTTCTTTGGGGAGTGAGCTGCCCATAAAAAGTATAATTTCTCCATTCTTTTCTGGGCATAGAATACCCTGTCCATGCTTTCATGACGGGAGGCTGCCTCAGTCTGATGCTGCCATTACCAAGTAGATAAATCTGTCAGATACTGAGGTTTAGTACTTAGAATCATGTTGACTCTCACCTTAAGTGACATCTTTGATTTAGGCTTGTTTGAGAATAAAGGGGCTCTGGTGGCTTCCCTATGTCATTCCTTCATCTTATGTCTCAATTTGTTCATCTGCGTGAGAACTGTGGGGCCATTAGATGGTCAAAGTAGCTAATGGATGATAAGAAAGGGGTGTGAGCATTCCAAGGGTATAAGCAAGGAGCAGTATTCCTTCCAAGGAGCGACAGCAGCAGGAATGCTGTCATTGTCTTTGTCAGCTTCTTCCCCCTCATTGTAAAGCCACTGTTTATTGAACTATTACACTATACCACACTGCCCCAAGCACTTTACCTGTTATCCTGTCTAGGTTTTAATGACTTTGCTGAGGTATAATTGTCATTCAATAAACTGAGTGTACTTAAAGTGCATAATTTTGATAAGTTTTGACATTAATACACCTATGAAATCATCACCACGGTTAAGATAATGAACATACCCATAATCCCAAAAGGTTTCTGTACATTCCTATCTAATCTTTCCTTCATTCCTTTCTTCCCCAGCCTCCAGTGCTGTCCTCAGGCAACCCATAGATATGCTTTCTGTCACTAAATTTGCATTTCTAGAATGTTATACAATTGAAATCAAACAGTATGGAGTTTTGTTTTGTTGCTTGGCTTCTTCCCCTTATTATATTGAGATTCATCCATGCTGTGATGTATATCAACAGCTTAATCCTTTTTGTTGCTGAGTAGTATTCCGTTATATGAATATAACACAACTTGTTTATCCCTTTACGTATTGGTGGGGTTTTGGCTTGTCTCTAGTATTTGACTATTACACATAAAGCTGTTGTGAACATCTGTGTACAAGTCTTTGTATGCACACATGCTTTGAATCCATACTCCATGTTTAATCCTCACAACAAATAAATGATATAGTACTGTTACCATCGCCATTTTGCAGATGAGGAACCAGAGGTCCACCAAGGTCAACGACCTTGCCCAAAGCCAGGGGCTAATTGTTGGCAGGGCTAACATCTGAGGCCCAGATCTGCTGACAACCCCACACTCAGAGTCCCCAAGCAACGCTGTACCCCTACCCTGAGAGAAATGCCTTCACTTGGAAAAACAAAGACATTTATTTTTTGGCTATTCGAATGTATTTCTCAGCCTATCTCTACTCCTTGTCATAGTTGTCCAGATTGACCGCTGCATCCAGACTCTCAGAGGGCAAGATGAGCATTCCTACTGAGTTTTTTAGTTTACCTATCAACAAGAGATAAGAAAATCCTACCAGAGGCCAGAACCTTTTCCTGTCAAGAATGTGAGATTGTATCTTCATTTATAGAGTAACTTTTGGACCCTGAAAATGAGAGTTAAAAAAAGGAGATAGAAGAAACAAATAGAATGCAAACATCTTTGGGCATGTTCACAATCTAAGACCTGGGAATTTTGTGGATGAAATTAATCCATAAAGAAAGCTCAGCTACAGAATTATGGTTAAAAGTCTTCAGAGGTGTGATTGTTGCTTCTCTCCTTCCAAGCAAGCAAGCATTTTGAGGAAGCCCTGCCCACATTTCATAAATCCTTTTTTTTAATCTTTTTAAAAAATTAATTTATTTTATTTTATTTTTTCAGTGTTCCAAGATTCACTGTTCATGTACCATACCCAGTGCTCCATGCAATACATGCCCTCCTCCACACCCATCACCAGGCTTAGCCAACCCTCATTCCCCTCCCTTCCAAAACCCTCAGAGTCCACAGTCTCTCCTGGTTCATCTCCTCCTCCAATTTCCCCCAATTCACCCTTCCTTTCCTTCTCCCAGTGTCCTCCATGTTTTTCCTTATGTGCCACAGGTAAGTGAAACCACATGATAATTGACTCTCTCTGCTTGACTTACTTCACTCAGCATAATCTCCTCCAGTTCCGTCCAGTTGATACAAAAGTTGGGTATTCATCCTTTCTGATGGAAGCATAATATTCCATTGTATATATGGACCATATCTTCTTTATCCATTCATCTGTTGAAGGGCATCTTAGCTCTTTCCACAGTTTGGCAATTGTGGACATTGCTTCTATGAACATTAGGGTACATGTGGCCCTTCTTTGTACTACATACGCATCTCTGTGATAAATACCCAGTAGTGCAAATTGCAGGGTCATAGGGTCGCTCTATTTTTAATTTCTTTTTTTTCCCCAGATATGTTTATTTTATTTTTCAGTGTTACAAGATTAATTGTTCATGCACCACACCCAGTGCTCCATGCAATATGTGTCCTTCTCAATACCCACTTGAGGAATCTCCACACTGTGTTCCAAAGTGGCTGCACCAACTTGCATTCCCACCAACAGTGGAAGAGGGTTCCCCTTTCTCCACATCCTCTCCAACATTTGTTGTTTAACATCTTGTTGATTTTGGCCATTCTAACTGGTGTAAGGTGGTATCTCAGTGTGGTTTTGATTTGAATCTCCCTGATGGCTAATGATGGTGAACATTTTTTTATGTGTCTGTAAGCCATTTGTATGTCTTGAGAAGTGTCTGTTCATGTCTTCTGCCCATTTTTTGACATGATTATCTGTTTTCTGAGTGTTGAGTTTGAGGAGTTCTTTATAGATCTTAGATATCAGACCTTTGTCTGCGTTGTCCTTTGCAAATATCTTCTCACATTCTGTGGGTTGCCTGTTTGTTTTGTTTACTGTTTCCTTAGCTGTGCAGAAGCTTTTTATCTTGATGAAGTCCCAAAAGTTCATTTTTGCTTTTGTTTCCTTTGCCTTTGGAGACGTGCCCTGAAAGAAGTTGCTGTGGCTGATGTCGAAGAGGTTCCTGCCTATGTTCTCTTCTAGGATTTTGATAAATTCCTGCCTCATGTTGAGGTCTTTTATCCATTTCAAGTTTATCTTTGTGTATGATGTAAGAGAATGGTCAAGTTTCATTTTGCTATATATAGCTGTCCAATTTCCCCATGTAAATCTGGTCTGAGCTTTTTCATGTGCTCTTTCCTCATTCTGATTCTCCAGCTGATTGATTCATTCATGTATTGAGCTGCTACTCTGGGGAAGGTGGCAGTGTGAGGGGAAAAGGTTGCACATGGTGCCCGCAGCAAGAAACTTGCAGGCTTTTGGGGGAGGAGCAGCAGGAAGCAGAGGCCTTGCAGCACAGGGTGACAACTCCTGTTGACAGAAGGGTACCTGAAAGACATTGTGGAAACACTGAGCAGAGACACACTGGAAGAACCAGAGAGGGCTTCCCAGAGGAGAGGCCTTTGAATTATTTTTCTTGAAATATTTTTCTTTTGCTCGTGTTTTCCAAAATGCACATGCTTATTATTAAAAGTGATGTAGCCAGTGCGGTGGTAAATACTTGAAAAGCAGTTCTCTGGGGAAAAAAATACATACATGCATACATACACTTACTAAAAGTGCTATGATATAAAGGACATATAGCATACAATTTACAACAAACAGTGTAATATACCATATTCTTTACCATAAATTTCATGTATATAGCCAGTTGATTTTTCATGGAATCCTTTCATTGATTTTGGCCAAACTCTTATATCCTTAGCCAACCTATGGTTATAGTTAACAAACAAGTACACTTCTGACATGTATGCTGGTTAATATTTTCATTTATGTTAACAAAGAAATAAGGTAATATTATAATGTTATAGAATAAAAAAATGAAACAATGAAAACATGTTAGAACTTCACTCCTCCATCAATGATATTAGGCATATGTTGCTAAATTGGACAATAATTTTTGATAACTTAAAGAATATTTGCTCAATGTTTTGTGCTGTTCATAAACCACTGGAGGCACATCCAGTTTTCAGTTTATCTGCATTGTAACATTTTCTCCATCATTTTCTTAAATTTGGACAATTAGTGAAACCATAAGTCAAGCCTTGGCTTATGGTGTTTGCCAATTTCTATAGTGCATATACTCCCACCATGGCTGATTTCAAACTACCAATGTGATATCACTGAACATGGTATTGGGAAGAGATGTGCTATTGTACCCCATTATATAGTATTTCTACCATATAGATACTAGAGGTATAAAAAAAGCTTCCGTAGCATAGATAATAGTAAAAATAATAAAATAAGGAGTAATGAATATTGTCTATTTATTAGCTTCTAAACTATAATTTATTTTACTATAAGTTTATATAATTTAATTTTTAATAATGGCTAGATTTAGCAACCATTTTGCAAAATTCCTGAATTTTGCAAGACATAACGTGTAACCGTTCCCCTACCTCCAAGAAATATTTCCTTCCCTTTGTTCACCCATCCTATCCCACTTGAGGTATGTACTAGTTTCCACACCCTTCTCTTTACACCAACAAAAACAAATGCAAGCACATGAATAACATATACAAGACATCTCTACACACACATAACACATGAGGATTATTTAAAAATGTCTTGTTTATTAAAGCATGACATAACATGCATGCTACCTTGCAGTCTGCACTCTACAATAGTTCTAATCTCAACAATTGTACTAAATACCATTCTTCATTTATTTGATTGCATAGTATAATATAATATTTCATAGTGTGAATGTACTATAATGTCGTATGTATCTCTTACTGATGGGCACTTAGTATTTTCTTCTTCTCCTTCTTCTTTGAAGAATGCTATAATAAATGTCCTTGAACATCTATCTTTAGATACTGAATATTTTATTTTTGCAGGGAAGAATCATAGGAATGGGGTTTCTGGGTTGAAGGGTGTGTGTATTTTTAATTTTAATAGATATATCCAGATGGCTTTCCAGAAACACTTCACATTTCAACTGGTAATAAGTGAGAGAACTTTTCCATCATACCCACCACAATAAGTCTTAACTCTAATTTTTGGCTGGGACATGACTGTAAAGTAAAAACTTATGGTTACTGTAATATGCATTTCTCTATCAGTTACCTTGAATATCTTTTCATATGTTCATTAGCAATTTGGGTTTGCTCTTCAGGGAATTGCATATTCATATCCTTTGTTAATTTTTCCTGTGGGATATTTTGTTTGTCAATTTCTAAGAGCTCTTTGTATAGCATGGATATTAACCTTTATGTCCTCTGTATTGAAAATATTTTTTCAGGCCTTTGGTTCTCTGTTAACTTGTAAACGGTTACCTTTAGTTTTGTTTAAATAATCTGTGGTTTATAGTTAAATAATATATGCTTTGTAGCTAATGTTTATGTAGAATAAACATATCCCCTGTGTGTTTCCTTTAAAACATAAGGTTCCTCTTTTGCATATGAAGTTCTACCCCTAGGCTATAAATATACATAGTCTTGCAATTTTTTATTTTTATTTTTAGGAACATAGGGTTCTTCTTTTAGATATGAAGTCCTACTGGTAGGCTATAAATATACACAGTCTTGCTTTTTTTTGTTTTTAGAGGGTGATGGAGAGAGAGAATCTTAAGCAGGCTCCACACCCAGTGCATAGGCTGATGTGGGGCTTGATCTCATAACCTTCAGATCATGACTTGAATCAAGATCAAGAGTTGGAGGCTTAACCTGTTGAGCCACCTCAGCACCCTGTAATTTTTTTGTGTGTGTGTGTAACATTTTATATCTACACCTTTCTTTAATCCATGTAAATTTATTTTTTATATGGTAGTAGGTAATAGTCCAACTCCCCATTCTTTTAATTCAATAGCCATTCATGTAGGGCCATTTACTTAATAAACAATCCTTTTCTCATTGACTGGAGATACCTCTTTTGCCATATTTTAAGATCTTATATTTAGTGGGATCCATTTCTAGATCTTCTATTCTTTCCTCCTGATTAACTTTCCTATTCTTACGTTAATTTTATATAGATTTGTTTAGGATGGCTTTTTAGTATATTTTGGTGTCTGATGAGGCAAATCTCCCATTGTTAGCTTTTATATGTATGTATATAAATTTTAGTATTCTTGAGCATTTTTTCATTTATATGAACTGAATATTATTTTACCTTCAAGGAAAAGGAAAGAAAAATGCTATTCATATTTTAATGGGAGTATCATTAAATTTTATATATTTATATGTATAATTTTGACACTTTTGTGATATTAGATCTCCTAATGAAGAACCTAGTTTTTCTTTCCATTTGTTCAAAATCTGTTTTATGTAATCTAATAAGATTTTACAATTTAATTCATGTAGGTCCTATTGCTTTCTTGTTAAACTTTTTTCACTGTTGTAATTTTTTTATTATTTCCAATTTTAAGTACTTATTGGTAGCATATAGAGAATGTATTTTCCCCTCAAATTCTTATATCTTTGAAACTTATTAAATACTCTTATTAATTATATAATTTAAAAAATTAGCATATGTAGTGATTCTAGATGTGCAATCAAACCATCAGCCAAGAAAAGGAAAGTTTTACCTCTTCTTCTCTGGTTTTAGCTCTATTATTTAATATTCTTACCTTATTGCACTGGCTAGACCCATTTAGATCATGCGGACCAATTTATTAGTGATGGTTGGCATTTCTATCCCGTTTCTTATTTCTATGGAAATTTTTCTTTTAAAATTTTTCATTAATTTCTGTTAAAAAGTAATCGTCATATTTAAATGTTTCCTTTATATTTCTATTTTACTTAGAGTATGTGTTAGGAATGGCTGCAAAAGTTTATCAAATTCTTTTTTACTATGTTACTATGTTTGTCTATGTTACTATGATCATAGAGTTTTCTCCTTTTATTTTTGACGTAATGCATTGTGGGAACAAATTATTTTGTACTATGAATTGAGTCTCTAAGGATGAAGAGTCCCCTTGGTGAGAAGGGTAAGAACATATGAGACAAAGTCGGGGTGAGAAACTATTAATTAAGGGAAAGCAAGGAAGTTAGGGTTAAAGCTAGACATAAAATGAAGCTCCCTGTGATCTGAGAGGCAGCCCACCTGCCCTGCAAAGTAAGCACATGAGGACATTGAAGCTGTAAAGGGGGAAAGTTCCCAAGACCCAGGCTGACCGTTGCATTTACCAGGGTAGTGGTCACTGGAATGTTTTCTGCTGGAGGCAGAGCAACATGCCACGGGTCCAGAACTGGATAAAAGATCATTAATAATGGAGAAGCAGGAAATGCTCCAATGACAGGTTTGAACAAAACATTCAAGCATCAAGTCAGAAAAATATAAGCCTATGGGTAGAGAAAGTAGACAGTTCTTTGGCTACTAAGGACAGAAAAATATACCTCCTGCTAGTGTCAGGGAGATGGGTTAGAAACCACAGATCTAATGAGAGAAAACAGAAATTGTTTCTTATAGGTAAATCTTCTCAACCATGCAGTCTTTGTGGGCAGACACTGCCTTTTAACTCTTTTCAGTGCTCCACATAGAACATCCTACACAGAAGGCGCTGAGTGAATGCTTGATGAAGGTAGGTGAATGCAGCTTGGATAATAGGGAGAAGGAAGTGAATTAGAAAGAGAAGACCACTGATCCCAAAACATTAGAGTTTGAAGAAACCTTGGAAACTTATTCCTTCATTCATTTACTTGGTATTTCATATTTATTTGACCCCCTCCATGTGCCAGCAGCTAGGCACTGGAAATACAATGACAAATAGGACATGGAAGGTCCCTGCCTTCATGAATCTTACTTGTTAGTTGAGAATGAGATAAATAATTACTGAGTAAGCAAATGTGAGAAGTGCTCTAAAGCAGTGCTTCTCAAACTTTCTTGTCCATATGGGTGGCCTGAGGAATCCTATTAAAATGCAAATTTTGACTCAGCAGGTTGGGGTGAAGCCAAGATTTTGCATTTCTAACAAGTTCCTAAGTGATGCTGTTGTTCCTAATCTGGGGGGACCAGACTTTAAGGATTGGCAAGATTAGGGGATACAGATAGTGACAAGTGAGGGGGGACAATTTACAGATTCGGTAGTCAGCAGAGGTCTCTCTGGAGAGATGCTTTTGAGTGGAGTTCTGAAGGAGCCATTGGATACTCAGGCTGGGCCAGATATCGGTACTGCAAGCTCCCAGTTTGAGTGTGACTGGTGTAACCCATTGTTGTCCTTGGCCAAGGGCCTGAGAACCGGAGTGATTGGGGATAATGATGTCGAGAGAAGATGGGCTTGTTCTGGAAGTGATGTGCTCATGTGCTCAGGGCCAGTGGGAGATGCAAGTGGAGGTACTCAGAAGGCAAGCTGGGGGCTATAACGCTCACCAGACAGAGAAGGACAAGGAGCGCAAAGCTGTATCTCAGTCAGACTCAGATGTAGAGGGATTCTGATGAGAGTGAGATTCTCATTAATGACTTAAAAATATTACACACACACACACACACACACACACACACACACACACAGAGAGAGAGAGAGCCTACAGTGTGTCCATGTCGTAGAAGGCCCTCAAGGAACTGGAGACACTGGGAGCCCTGAGGATGAGGTGAGCACTGTTCAAGATGACGCTGGTGAGGTTGGCAGGGACCAGTCCATGTAGAGCCCCAGCAGCCCCTTGAAAGCTCTATTTATAGTGCTGGTGTTAGGGGGCGCCTAGCTGGCTCAGTCAGTAGATCATGTGACTCTTGGATCTTGGGGTCATGAGTTCAAGCCCCAATGATGGGTGTAGGTTACTTAAAAAAAATAAAAAAAAAATATATATACATACATACATACATACACATACACACACACACACACATATATAGAATGCTGTTGTTGGTAGTGGGGCTGGTATCCACGTAGCAGCTGCCTCTGTCGTCTCCAGCTCTTAAAGTCTGCAACTAGCCGCCCTTTGGGAAATATGGCCCAACTCATTGGACATGCCTATCCTGGTAGCCTGGGTAGCATGGGCACCCTGTAGGAAACAGACTTCCCCCTGGGCCTTGATTCCTTGGGTGATGTTGAAATGATTTTCTTTGGGGGGCTGGGGGCTGAGCCATCCAGTTAGCTGTAACTGAGATGCATACATATGCCAGCATCATTGTTGGTGTAGTTGGAGGGGCTGTTGGACAGGGGTGAGTAAGCCCCCCTGTGACTTCTCCAGCTCTGCCATCCCACCGCTTCCTGCCTGACCCTGAGGGCCCTTCCCACAAGTGAACCCTGCTTCCAGTTCCTTCCTTCTTATGTAAAAGAGCCAAATGTACTTCCCTTCTTGAATGCCACAATGAGGAAGGCTCTGTTACCAGGGCTCACTCTATGCAGAGCTGAATTTTGCTCAATAATAAGGGCATTCAACCTTCATTAAGTGTGTATCATGTGCCAGGTGCAATGCAGTAAACTTTTCATCAGGAATTAGCTCTTTTGATCTTCCCAGCAATGCTATGAAACAGAAAAAGGGGAAGAAAATGGGAGAGTCAAAATAAACATGGGTATAGCTTTAGTCAACAACAAAAGGTTACTTCAACAAATATATGGAGCCCCTGCCATGTGTCAGGTAAAGCTGACAACACTGGGGAGATTTCAGACAGAAAGCCCTGCTGTCACTGGGCTTGCATTCTAGTTGGAAAGAGACCATAGATCAAAGAAAGAAGCAAAAGAGAAGTTGTTTCAGATGGTGATAAGTGCTAACAAAGGCAAAGCAGGGAGAGGGAGAGTCGGGGAGGAGGGTTTGCAGTTTGCACAGAAAGACACACAAAGCCTCTTTGAAACTGAGGCCATTGAGCCAAGGTTGACAGTGGGTGGTGGTGGGCAAAGGAGCACAGTGGTGGGGTGACCGGGTGGAGCCAGGGAGGGAGATGGGTTGAAGTTAGAGGCATGGGGACAGCCTTGGAAGCTGAGGGAAGGGGAAACTCTGAGCACGGTGAAAGCCACTGAGGGTTTTGAGCAGAGCGGGGATGACACTGACATCATTCTAAATGCCTGCTGTGGCTGCCCTATCAGGATGAACATCTTAAGGGAGCAGTGTTGAGAATAGACATTATGGGAAACACCTAACTTCCACTTCCCTCCACCCTCTAATGTGCTCAAGCTCCATCTGTTAAGATGAGAGAGAGAGAGAGAGAGAGAGAGAGAGAGAGAGAGAGAGAAAGAGAGCAAGTTTATAAATGAAGGCAGGTACCAGAGCAGGATTGGTGAGGGCTGTCCTCTTTCCCTCCCAGCATGGGCTCCCTTCAGGCTCCCAGTGCCTGCACACCTGGGGCATATTGATAATGGTCTTGATTATCTTTGTTCTCCCAGCATCCTTCAAGTTTGGAGAGTTTTCTATTTGCATACTTTCCCTGAGCTTTTTATGATTATCTCCCCGTCTTTACAGTTCGTGCCATTATTTAAATGAGCATGAGGTAGATGCAAAAATGCCAGCTGGATGAGCATGTGGTTATCAGTGCTGTGGGGAAGGAAGGTAGTGAGGGCCAGGGGCCTGCCAGGCTGCCACCGGGCATCTACACCCGTCCCTGCGTCCCCGCTCAGATACCTGCTGCCCCCTGTGCAAGCCCTGCATCTTCAAACTTATGGATGCATGGGAACTTTGATGGGAACATGGAAGCAATCAGCACAGCTGTCCACGTGACCTCTGACTGGGAATTCATTTGTGGATGTACTGATTTTTTTTCCCCATTGGCTTGAAAAAGACTCTGAAATAGCTGGGTTTCATTCTCCTCTCTCACTTCCAAATGTGGCTTATCAGAGTTGTTTGTTTGTTTTGTTTTAAATGCTCATAGAGGATGTATTCATCAAATGCCTGGCATTGTACTGGGTACTTTGTCACTGTGTCCAGTCCTCACAACAACTCTGGAGATAGGAATTATTGTTTCTATGTATCACAAAAAACAAACTGAGCTGCAGCAAAGTGAGGACAATCCCATTGCCAAAATTTACAAAGCAAGTAAGTGGAGAAGGTGAGATTCAGACTCACCTTTGAGTTTGAACTCAAACTGGTCAGGCGTGGTCA
Source organism: Procyon lotor (assembly GCA_028646535.1). NCBI lineage: Eukaryota > Metazoa > Chordata > Mammalia > Carnivora > Procyonidae > Procyon > Procyon lotor. Next base: position 3,878,901 of record CM053620.1, on the reverse strand, counting down.
GGCCTGTACCCAGGTCTTTTGACTTCTCTGTCCTGCTTTGGGGGCAGCGGGGTAGGTGAGGTTGGGCATATTAAAGAGGGAGCCGGGGGTGTACCTTGATTCTCCCAACTTGGTTGGGAGCAATCCAACTTGGTTGGTTGGCAAAGCGAGCAAGACCAGAGAGGGAGGGGCTTCCCCAGTCATCCACCACCACCCCCTCTGCCTTGCGGGGTGGTAGCCTTATGAAGTTTCTGCAGGCAGGCAGGGGCAGTGTTATGTCAAAGGAAAGAATCAGGATGACAGAGAACTCAGTGGATTGGAAAGAGTGGTTGAATCTAGTACAGTGATATTTAAATTTAGTAAATATAAGATCTGCTTCTGGGATGCAATAAAATGTCAGGTGTGATGCTTGCCTCAGGATGATATTCATATGGGCAGATAGGAGCAAAACAAACAAGAATAAATAGTAAGTCGCTGGTGTTGATGCATGCTGGAATGGGGTGGGGACAAGTGGTGAGATGGGGTCAAATAGAGGAAGATCACTTAGTTAATCCTGGGGACTTTTGTCAGCGTGAAGCTCAGTGCATGTTCATGGCTTCTAGAACCAGGTCTTCAAACAAGGCGAAAGAGGGCTTAGCAGTTTGCTTAATTGCTTGAGAAGGAGTTATTCATTCTTTCTTTTAATGCATATGTATTATGCACTAAATGGCAGGTAGAGTTCTAAGCACTGGTGATAGATTGCTCTCCTGAAATTTATATTCTAATGTGAGATAGAGACAGTATACAAACACTCAAGCAAATTTACTTGTGATATTGGAAGTTAAGTACTGTGAAGAAATATTAAATAAGTTAAGGAGGCAGAAGGTGGTGGGGATTCTTTTAGGGAGTATGGAATAGGGGAGACCTCTGTGGAAACACAACACCTGAGCAGACACCTGAATGAAGAGATGAAACACCCGTGAGAATATATGGAGAGTAGTATCTTGGCAGTAGGTGCAAAGGCCCTGGGACACGGAATGAATGAAGGATATTCTGGGTCTAGGACAAAGCCTTTGTCACTGAAGTGAAGTGAGCAAGACAAATAAAGTTGGGGAAGGCATCTGGAGAGTAGGCAGGAGGGATCCTGGGAGCCCAGTGGGCATGGAGGAAGTTTGGCTCTTATCACAATCGAGAGGGGAAGACATTAGAAGACGTTTGAGCAAGACAGTGTCATGGCCCATTTGGAGCTTGCAAAAGCTTACACTGCTGCTGTTTGGAGCATGTGTTCTAGGGACAAGGAGACCAGTTGTCAGGAGGTAGTGGAGAGGGGGCTTGGACCAAGGGGTGTAGTGATAGCAGCAATCCTAAAGTCCCATCCTGTGTCTCATATGCCCAGCAAGGCCTCGCTGTAGACCCAAGCTGCTGGATTGGGATCTTCAGGGTTCTGGGGGCTAAATGTCACTCCCAGAACAACTTTCTTGGCCAAGAGAGATTTCAGGCTCTTGGCTGCAGTGACATGTTGGTGTCAGCGTGTGTGGTGCCCATTATTTATAGCACTGTTTACCTCACACATAGTTGTAGAATTAGACAGAGTGAAAGCAGGCTTTTTTTTTTTTTTTTATGAAGTTCAAGTCTGCATGCTTTTTGCTTAGTTGCCATTCCTTTTGCTCTGCCACTGGTATCATAGGGCTCCCCAATGCCCAAGCTCAGAATGAAGATACCTCGAGTATGTCCAGGAGTCCCTGAAGGGTGTCCCACATGGCACCCACCTGCATGGTGTCCTGTCGCTCTGCTGGGAGCTTGGTATCCTTGTCACACCCTTGTCCCACGATGGGAGCCTGTTTTCTTCTGCTGGAAAATAGAACTCTGTCCTTGAGGCGGTTTCTGTCCCAGGCCAAAGAGCAAGAGCTTCCCCTTCTCTGCACAGCCCCCAAGTTCCTGCCGATCCAGCCACTGTTCCCCATGGAGAGTAAGGAGATGGCTCTTCCTCTGGCCCTCTGCTTCTTTCCTTTACGTCAGTCCTGTGCAGCACAGCGGATTGCTGGTCCCAGGAGGAGTGGGCATAATGCCATGCCTTTCCCAGGCTCCCCTGGCTCTCCAATAGGTGCATCCCTCCTTCATTCAGGGAGCTAACAGCCCTCCTGCAAGTCAGTTCAGAAGAAGTGAAGCCTGAGGACTGATTGGAATGCCCAGCCTCCACGTGTAATTTTCACTTAGTTTTACCTAAAACTCCCAGCTCAGTATCTCTCTTTGGAGCCATTCATTTGAAGTTAGACCATTCAGTATTATTGATTATGTTTTTATAAGTCCTTGAGTAGACTACAAACACCTAGAGGGTAGGATCTGTGTCTTATCCATCTTTGTATCCCCTAGAGAGCTTAGCACGGTGACTTACTTATGGTGGGTGTTCGGTAAGTATATGCTGATTGACTGGCTGCTATGCTAGTTCCAGCAGCTGAAGGGCTTCTGCGAGGGTCTGCGCAGGCACTGAGTATTTGTCTCCCTGCCTATTCAGTTGTAACAATAGATCAAGGCAACACTTCAATTATCCTTCACTTTCATTCCCAAACTCTCTTCTCTCTTCATTCTATTGAAAATGCCTGGTGACAGAGAGTGAGATGCTGCGAGAGGCAGAAGGCTTTCAGAGCCTTAGGAAAGCTGTGTAGCAGGAAGGACATATTTCAATGGAGTTATTTCCACCAAGGCTAATATTGTGCTTCAATACTTCAGGCTCTAGTGAGCTCATCAACAATATTTGCCTTTAATTTTACCATTGGTCTCCAGTCATATGCTACTTGCACTGTTTCTGTCTAGCTCTATTTTATCAAAGGGATCTTAGGGCTTTCATCATCTTTGAAAAGTTGCTTTAAGATGGACATGCATGGATATCCATCACATTTAATTATCTCCTTCATCACGTTCCCTCAATGATCTGTTAAAGGATAAATTGCTTCATATGAGTTTTGTGATTGAGAGAGGAACAAAGTTGCATATTGGGTTGGAGTGTGGGGAAGCTTCTGCCTCATTTCCCCCTTGGAGGACCCTTGCTTGGTCTTTCCCCAAAAGAGCACATGGCCAAGGCCCAGGGAATTCATGTGGGACTTGTGTCCTATTAGAAAGGATTCCATATAGCTCTGTGAAAGGCTCTCAACTCTGGAATGTACATAAGAATCACCTGGGGGATAGACTCTGGTGCCCCAACAATGCTTGAATAATTAAATAAAAATCTCTTTGTTGGGGCTTGGAATTGCTATAGTTTTTTTTTTTTTTTAAGATTTATTTATTTTATTTTAGAGAGAGAGAGAGAGAACGAGCATGAATGCTCTTTTAGAGAGGGAGAGGGGCATAGGGAGAGGGAAAGAGGGAGATAGAGAAGCAGACTTCCCACTGATGTGTGGAGACAGATGTGGGCTGATCCCATGACCCTGAGATCATGACCTGAACTGCAATCAAGAGTCAGATGCTTAACTGACTGGGACACCTATATGCCCCATCTGGAGGCAATTTTTTTATTGATATTTTGATTGTTAGGGGCATCTATTTTGGGCATCTAGTGGGTTGAGGCCAAGAATGCTGTTAAATACCCTATAATGCCTAGAACAGCCCCACCATGAAGAACGATCCAGAGCAGAATGTCAACAGTGCTGAGGTTGAAAAGCCTTCCCTAGAGTATTAGAAAAGCAAATCCAAGGGCACCTGGGTGGCTCAGTCCGTTAGGCATCTGCTAAGCCAGGGTCCTGGGATCTAGCCCCACATGAGGCTCTCTGCTCAGTGGAGAGTCTGCTTCTGCCCTCACCCCACTGTGCTCTCTCTCTCTCTCAAATTAATAAAACCTTAAAAAAGAAAAGAAAAGAAAATCCACACACAGTTATCTGAATGTAGATATTCTTGTAATTACATGAGCTCACATTTACCTAATGCATTATGGTTCCCTAAGTCATTTTACATACTGAATTTGATCTTCACCAGGACCCTGCAAGGGAAATGTTATCATCATCTTGATTTTAGAGATCAGGAAGCTGAGGCTGGGGACAGTGAATGACTTTCCCAAGACCACAGGGTCTTCAATTCCTCAATTAAGTCTCTTTTCACTAGAAGAAATGTCAAGTGTGTGTGCAGACATCTTCCTAGCCCCATGCCCTCCTCAAGGCAAATATTGTCACTAACCAGTCATCGTTCCCAATGAGCCCAAGTGCAAACTCAGAATCCTTCTCAACACAGCAGTCCAGGCAGCTCCAAATAATCTGGGTTGACATGTGAGATAGAGTTTGTTTGTCACCTAGTCTCTCCAACCCAAACACTGTACCTCTCCCTGAATTAAGATGGTCTTGTTGAATGAGACATGAAGGAGAGTACTTGAGAGTAGGAGGGTCCTTGAATGCCTGCAGGTGTTCAGACAATCTGTTTGGGAAATTGCAATGTTAGCAACATGCGCTCCTGCCGGAGCCGATGAAGGAATGACAATCTCCCTAACCCTTAGATTTCTTTATAACTTTATTAGTGTGCTTGGCTCTCACCATATGCCACAAAGGCAGTGTGCACAGTTGTATTCTATTTGGTACAAACTAAATATTTTGCCTTCTTCTTGAGTTCCACTAGGATCTCAAGCCTGAAACATGAGGTAATTATGAGAATGTGTTGAACTATGATTCACAAAGCAGGCAGGACAGGAGTTGGTGTGCACCCAGTTTGCAGAGGGAAGCACCTAGAGCCAGCAGCTCCTTCTTAAGCTTCGGGCGTAATGAATTGTGGCATGCATGATTAAATGCCTAATGCCTTCGAGAGAGCTGCCGTGGGAGGGATGCAAGCAGAGGGAGAAAAGCAAGCCCAATTAGAGACTAACTTCTCCATCTCCCAGGGAGGCAGGTGATGGAGAAGGTGCAGGCTGCTCAGTGGACCATTTTGCCCTGTCACTGGGAAACAGAAGTACAAAACAGGGCACCGAACAGCTGCTCATCCAGGCGTGTGCTGTATGAGTCTTTTGAATGAACAAGGTTCTAGGCTCTGGCTAGGGGGTGGCTATGTCACCCACTGGTTTCTATGGCTTCAGTCTCCAACATCAAACATGGAGACCTCATCTTAGAGTTCAGGTGAGGAGAGGGTTTGACCTGACTGGTCTCATTTTGTCTTGGGCCCTCACCATGGGCTTCCTGGCACATGGTCTCAAGGCATTCCAGTGTGAGGCTGCACTGCTGCTCTGTTGCTAGGCCCTTTCATCATGGGAAGGAGGAGGAGTCAGGACATTGTCTCCTGTTAGGTATGCTGCAGCCACAGTGCAGAGGCGGTATTCAGGTGGCTCTCGGTAACAGGACAGCTCACAGCTTCCCCAACTTCCATCAGGAATATGGTAACAGACTTTCTTCCAATGGCACCTGCTCCTGCCCTAGAGTTGTGGGGCCCACCCTGGCTGCTCCTTGGAACCACAGGCGAAGTGGATTCCACTGAAGTTTCTATCTTCCTCTGCTGGGCTGGAATCTCCCAAGGGCAAGGACTTCTGTTTGTTTTGTTTACAGCTCCATTTGCAGACTTTCTATCAGTGCCTGACACTCTATGAATGACATATCACTTCCACATGTCAGTCCTTGCCATGACATTTCAAAGTCAGTCCCTACTATTGTGGTTAAGTAGTCCGTCTGCAACGTCGTTGTTCTTATTTTTGTGGATGAGAAGACTGAGGCTGAGAGATAATTAATCTGCAGAATGTTACACATATAGTAAGTTGCAGAGCTGAGACTTGTACCAAGTCAGGCTCACAGCAAAGCCCAATCTCTTGACTCTGGTGCATCTGCATTTATGAGGAGCAGATGAGGGAGTCTGAATAAGCTTGTGCCTTTCTCTGTGATGGTAGACCAGTCATTTTAATTTTAGCAAGCTGAGTAGTTGAGAAAGTGCAAGAATCCTCATGATTTGGTATTTTTGAAAATGGTATTTCTAAAACTGTGTTCTTGGAACAGGCAATCTCTAGGTTGTTAAAAGGTGTTCCATCAAATATCTAAAAAATATTGGGTTTCAAGCAATAAAGAATTTGGGGATTATCATCTTTTGACATCTTCTTTTGTGGGATCATAATTTCATATTAGCATAACAAAGGTTCTGAGCAATCCTGCATTGAAGAACTTTCTGTTTAATGTGGAATTTGCAAAGTCTGTGTCTTCAGAACCTCTCCTTATTCCCCAGAGGCACCCCTCCAGTAGCTCCCAAGACACTGGTGCCCTATTTATGATAGTATCATGATCTGGAAACGGTCTGGCATGTACTATTATGCCAGGCTAGTAAAAATAGAAAGCTTAACAAAATGCAAACACACTCATGTTAGCGAACAGATGTTCCAATGACAAATATGACCTTGATTGATAAGTTGGAATTGATTCAAGACTCTTAAAAACAAGGCTAAAAACACTTAGAGATTGAACTAATATAGAATTTTCACTGAAGACATGAAGAGTGTTGAGAATCCTAATTCATTTCAAGCTAAGTAATATTAGCTTCCATTTCACAGAAGGAATAATTTGTTCCACAGTGATTTATTGAGCACTGCTAGAAGCCAGGCTCTGCGGGGCACTGGAAAGACAAGATTAAATGAGGTGGGGATGATATTGATTGTCACATGGTCAGCAGGTAGGGTCTTTTCCCTTAGGTGATTCTGAGGGGTAATGAGGAAACAGTTACTTTTCTGTCTCTATTCATATCCAGTTTACATCTCTGTCTTTCTTCGGTTGAAATCTTCACTGAGCACCTACTGTGTACGGGCAATGTAGGTACAGCAGTGAATGATACAGATAAAAATTTCTGCCCTAAAACTGAGGGTTTAGGAGGGGTCAGGGTGGGGTGTTCGGCTAGCCTGGTGGTGGGTATTGAGGAGGGCACGTATTGCATGGAGCACTGGGTGTGGTGCATGAACAATGAATCTTGTAACACTGAAAAAATAAAATAAACATATTTGGGGAAAAAATAAAATATTAAAAAAAATTTCTGCCCTATAAAAGCTTTTCCCTAGTGGAACTTTTATTCTGATTATTCAGAATAATCAGAATAAAATAAAATCAGAATACTTACTTACTTTACTTAAAGCACTGCCATCAATTTCAAATCCCACCTGGCACCTTTTAAAATGGAAAGCCAGGACCGTTTCATTTATTTATGATTTTAGATCTCATCTACTGATCCAAACCTTCCTGGTGTGACATTCCATTGTGTCCTTGGGTCCTACGGACCCCATTATATTATTTGCTCCCCATTTCTTGGCCCTTCAGGGTTAACTATACCTTCCTACTCTTGGATGATTCATTTTTCCAGTTGTGCAACCCTTACAGGGATGTTGTAGGCACCAAGCTCCAGGCACTGTGCAGAACTACAATGATGAGCAGGACATGGTCTTGATTTTTGTATTAGTCAGAGTTGTCCAGAGAAACAGAATCAGTAGGATACATTTGAGTATACACAAAGAGATTTATCATGAAGGATTGGCTCTCACAATTGGGGAGGCTGAGAAGTCCCATGATCTGCCATCTGAAAGCAGGTAGTATAGTTCCAGTTGAAACCCAAAGGCCTGAGAACCAGAAGGGCCATTGTCCTAAGGCAAAAGAAGGATGTTCTGGTTCAAGAAGCAGGAGCAAATTTGCCATTCCTCTTTTTGTTCTGTTTATGCCCTCAAGAGATTGAATGATGCCCCCCTGCATTGGTGGGGGCTGATCGTCTTTACTCGGTTTACAGATTCAAATGCGTCTCTTCTGGGAACACTCCTACAGACACATCCAGAAGTCATGTTTTACCACCATCCTTTCGCCCAGTTGACACATAAATTTAACCATCCTAGATTTCAGGGAGCACAGAATGTTGAGGGCAAGATGCACGGGTGATACAATGAACTCATTGATGGATGTCAGTGTGGGCAGTGAGCACGGAAGCAGTCTGGGCTCCCCAGAGGAGGTCACACTGTATCTCAACTTGAAGGATGGGTAGCGTGTGGTATGAAAGGAGAGGTGGGCAGCTTGAGAGGGAAGAGGGAGACTTGCAGGTTGAAGGAGCAGAAAGAGCCAACACTGGAAGAGAAGACAGGAAAGGACGAGGAGGTGGGGGGAGATTAGGGCTTTGTGAAGAGTTCAGACATGATCATGGAGATGGAATGATGCAGGAGGACCCAATCATACTTTCATTTCATTAAGGGTAGTGATAATGGTAACAATAATAGTAACATGATGGATGATGTTAAAAGAATTACTGAGAATTGTTTTGAGTGTGATAATGGAAGGTAGTTAAACAAATAGTCCTTATCAGTTAGAGGTCCGTACCAAATTATTTTCAGGTGAAATGATGTGAATTTGCTTTAATATGGTCCAGAAAAATAAGTGAGGGAAGAGATTATACAAGGTTGGCAAAATAATAATTGTCGAAGCTGGATAAAGTTATATATGAGTGCATCAAACTATTCTCTCTACATTTTGGGGGTTTGAAATTTTCCGTAATAAAATTGTTTTAAGACTTGTGGAAAAACCTGTAGACAGAAAGTGCTCAATAAATGGGGAATTGGTAATAACAACAGGGTTTTTTGTTTTTTGTTTTTTTTAGAGGGTGTATAAAAGGGAAAGAGGGAGGGAGAGAAAGAAACTTAAGTAGGCTCTATACCCAGCACAGAGCCTAGTGCGGGGCTTGGTTTTACAACCCTGAGATCATGACATGAGCTGAAATCAAGAGTCAGGTGGTTAACTGACTGAGACACCTTAGCGCCCCAACAGTTTCTTTTTATTGAGCAACTACTGCATGGCAGTTTGTGAATCAATTGCTTTATTATGGGGTCTTCATGCTTTGTAAATTGCATACCCACCAATAAAAATTATTTTAAGCACATATCACTAACATAATTATGTTTCATTAGTTACTTATATACTGCCAAGAGGTGCCTTTTGAGTACCTTATAAAACATACACAAAACAAGAAATTTTAGAAGAGTGAAATTACCTTGGAATAAACACATTTAATGTCTCACTAATTGTGGTGGCTTTGTACTATCATTAGCTAATATCTCCAGGCACAAGTTACACATAGAGAAAAATTGTCATTAATGATAGTGTTGTAAATCCATATTCCAAACTTTCTTATGGTAATTTTGAGTGGGTAGGGGGCAGCACTTTGTCACCTTGGATTATGTCATCATCTTGTTTACCTTGTGGAGTGGCTCATGAAAAGCCCTAATG
>CM053620.1:3835941-3869249 GCA_028646535.1 Procyon lotor | reverse complement strand
TGGAGCACTGGGTGTGGTGCATGAACAATTAACCTTGTAACACTGAAAAATAAAATAAAAATATTTTGGGGAAAAAAACCCAGACTGACTTCAGGGCCCATGTGGGGTTGCTTTCCTCTCCCTGATCAGATCTCAGTGCTGTTTCATGGTAGAAGCTCATGTTTCATGCTTAGCAGGCAGGTAGCTTTTCAGTGCAGGCCTAGTGGATGGAAGGAGGAGACTTTCTTATCCAGCCTGGTTTCTCAGCCACTGTTTGCAAGTTCTTCTTTATATAATGTGGACAAGAGAGACCACATTGCTAGTAACAGGGTTTTTCCTGCTAGGTAGCCAAGCATCTCAGAATCAAAGCTAATTCTTGCCAAAGCACATCAATGTTATCGCAAAATGAATGGACATAAAGAGTGGCTGTTGTGTTTTCTACTTTCTTTGGGGGCATTTATACTATTATGAATTAAAGGGCAGGACATACGGTGTGTATTCCAAGAATATGCTTTTCCATTAATCCCCATCGTTAATGCAGTTAGAAAGAATTACCCTTGGATTTTTGTCATGGATTTGTTTGTTTGTTTTTCCTGCAAGGACCAGCTACAGTCTGTTGTTCATACCTTCAAGCAATTTTAATAAAAATGTGAAAGGAGGTAGGCATAGTAGGCACAAGTGTTCTGTCTCTGTGTTCACCCAGAAGTGTCCCTAAGAAAGGTTTCTAATAGTTCTGAAGAATAAATATGCTATCCTTTTAAGAATGCATTTCTGGTCTATGGAGCTCTTCAGACAAGAGCTGGGTCATCACTTGGCTGTGATGCTGAAGTGGTGATTCCAAATGATTCGAGTCAGAAAGATAAGTAGATTTTACCTTGTGCACTCAATCTGATGGATAGTTACTGGCCATCTGGGCTCAATGGGAAGGGCGTCATGATCCATTTACAAGGTGTGTCCTAGGCATTGAGAGTAGGGAGGACAGAGGCACACACACCATGCATATGTCATTCCTAGAAAAGAAATGGTGCTAGAAGATCTGTAATGCACTTCAAACACTAAGAATTCCAAGAGAAATAGCTTCTGTATCCCTATCAGGCTAAGTTTATGGGAACATGATGAGCAATATTAGGGCAGTGCTTCTGGAAGGATCCAGAGCACTGGAGTTAAATGGCACAAGAGTTTGAAAGTGAACTATTTTAGAGATGATGAGGCTATAAATTTGCAATGGGATTATTTCCAGAAAGCCAGCCACTTGTAGGGCCCATGGTTTTCTTGATTCTATTGCTTTGTCATTGAATCATTGGTTTATGTTGGCTAATTAATATGTGTATTTGTTATCACTTATTGAGCATTTACTTCATACCATGCTCTGAAATAGATCCTCTAGATAGAGATGGATCAAAGGATGAACAGTTCTTAACTTTATGGCTTCCTGAGAAATTGGCTTCCTGAGGATTGGCATTGAAACTCTTGGGCTATATGCAGACTTTCAGGATCTAACTTCTAACAGAGCCATTGCTTTTTAACCCTGGATTTTTGTTGGAACAAGGTCAGAAATGGGCTGGTGGAGGAAGAGAGGCTGCAGCAGGGTTTAAGTACCCTTACTTTTAACAACTGTTAAGGCATAGATGTGGCAACATTGAATTCACAACACTTCTAATTCCTATCGGTAGATAAGGAGTTGGTGTTTTCTTCTCACATTATGGAAAAGCTGTCTGCCGTGAGGATAGCATGCTGGTTACAAATGTGGGCTTTGGCATGTGAAGTTGGCTCAGATCTCAAGTCTGTCACTTACTAGCTGGTCACTTGAAACAAGTCACTTGACCTGTTTGACCTCTGTTTCCTTATTTGTAAATGGAGATAACAACAGAATCTACCCAAGTAGAGCTGAAGATTAGGTAAGATAGTGCACGTGCAGCATTTAGCACCATGAAGCTGGCCTATAGTCATCACCCAGCATGGATGTGTGTGTGTGTGTGTGTGTGTGTGTGTGTCTGTGTGTCTGTGTGTCTGTGTTAGATCCTAAGAACTTGAAGTTCCATGCAGAAGTCCATTTCATTCTGTAGCCACTCTTTACTTTAAAATTTTAGTAATCTGAGTTTGATAACGGGAAAGAAGAGAGGTGGTAACTATAATCCTATGACCTTCTCCTGTCCAAATGCCATATTCAAACTTACTCTAAACCTGTTTCTTCAAGTGTGCTGCTCACTTCCCAGTGTATTAATAGTGCCCTCTGCTGCCCACAGCATGGCAGCTTAATGGGAGCTCCTGGGGCAGACGGGTGGGATGTGAGTCCGAGCACCTCTCTCTTCCATGTCTCCCTCTCATCCTTAGACACATTTTCCTCCTAGTTCATAGCTCCGTTTTCTGGGCTGCATTTCGAGCTAAGCTCTGAGTCATCAATTTTAACCTTTAATTCAAGTTTGTGCCTGGACCTGAACCAAACCATAGATAGACACCCATAAAGGTTGTGCAGATGAGAATATACGGTTCTCTTGCTTTTGATCCACAGCAGGCTGAGATTGGTTCCAGGGTGGCAGAAGCCAAGTCTATTTTCTTGTGTTACAACGCAGGACTCAAGTTATGCCCAGAGCTGGCTGAGTGATCATCTAAATCGGAGCTGTGTGCAATGTGCCTCGCCATGTTTATCGACTGAGTTCACAGCCAAGTGCAGTCAGAGCTTCCATAGGATGGTCGCTAAATCTGCTCACTTTGTCTTCTTGTGGTGGTGCAAGGATCTGGAGAGGTTAGATGGAAGCAGGATTAGGGGCTTCTGATAAACTTGGGCTCTGTTTGACCGCCACCCATTTAGACCTTTGAGTGTAATTATAACTCCTCTCATGAGAGAGGAGGTGTGAAGACATTGATGAGGGAAATGATCGGTGCATGGAAAACCCTTGTATTCACACCTAGTAGAGTGCAGGCTAGCCACAGGGAGATGGGTAAATGTGAGATGGTGAATTGCCTTTCGCAGTGGAGTGTGTTCTTTGAGTAGCGAGACAAGAGGTTGAGATGGATTTCCCCTGCACCAGCCACGCAGTGTACTCCCATCCTGGCCCATGTCCGCTAGGGGGATGGCATAGCCTGGGTCCTCTGGGTGAAAACTCTCATTAACTTCCACCACATCAGAACTGGAGATCTTGGCATTCCTAAATCATATATCCCAAACACCAGACCTAACCATCCAAGTTAAAGACAAAGCTGCAACACTGTATGTAATTTTTACACCTAAAATGTTCCATTTGCTTCCACATAGCCATACAATATACTATAGCACAGCAGTTATGAACATACCCTTTGGAATCAGACTGACCTGGGTTTGGATTTCAGACATGCCACTTACTAGCTCTGTAACTTTGGATAAGTTGCCTCTTAATTTTCTTATCCCCATTGCAGGAATACATATCCTCATCCATCAGAGTTATTGTGAGAATAAAAATGGTAGTGTGTGCAGACACTTTGCACGATTAATCCTCGCTGCTATTTCAGTGATGGTGTCGTGGTGGAAAGAAGCTGGCCCACCCCTTTCAGAAGGAACCACTCAGTGAGCCCAAGGAAATGACAGAACTGAATTACTGCCCTCACTTTGCTGACCCTCAAACAGCTTGTTCATCTGTACATTTCTTTTTAGTTTTTAGGGGTTTCCAGATCTCATGACATTAGGCAAGTATCAGATCTGTAGTTCCCAGACATAGAGATTTTTTAGACCTCTATAATATCCACATTGCAATTTTAAAGACTAAATACACTATTATGTGTAGGCACATATATATAACTCTAGAAAACTGAAATAGGATTATCAACTTCTTATCATGCCAAGTAAGGACATTCAAAAACAAATGCACGCTATCAGCTACTCTCACCACCATTTCATAGGGGAAATAAAAATTATATACTGTGTTGGAGAGTTTTCATTTCTCTTGAATTTGGATGGTTAGCTCCAGTGTTTGAGATACGTGCTTCAGAGACTCCAGGATCCCCTCTTCTGATATGGTAGAAGTTAGAGTTTTACCCAAACGACATAGGCTGTAGTAACTGGGGCATTTACTCCTAACTGATATTGGTCACGGTGGTTATAAAGAGTTTGGCTGGAGCATCAAAAAGACCACCTTCTATATTGAATAAACTTAGCGTTATGGCAAAACTGAAAATTTCATGCGTTTGTTGAGAACAGGTGAATATTTGATCTCCAACCAGTTCTTAGAGAATTGTTGGGATCGAGGGCAGCAGGCCCCCACCTTTCAGAACAACTCAGGCCTCCCCTGTGACCTCCTTGAAGAGGGTGGAACAGGAGAACAAAGAGGCCATCAGCTGCTCTTGCGAAGGTCACCTCTGGCAGACATGCTTTCAAAAATGGCTCAAGGATAGAGGAACAGTAGGGGTGGGATGGAGATGTGTGGATATGAGCCAAGCAATTGAAGATGTTTTGAAGAGATTACTAAGGTTTATGTGTCCTTTGCTGTGGTGAATAAGCAAGTGGCGTACTGTCCCTAGAGACCAGCACCAGTTAGTCATTGCATTCCCTGACGACATCCTAGACTTGCCAAAGTCTGGTCTTAGGTAGAAAGGACACATGAACCTCTGAAAAGAGCTTATCTTTATGCCTTTATTTGGGAGGGAAGGGAGCTGAGGAGGTCAGCTGTTATTCATCTTTTAACAGAGCAAGAGACAGAGGTCCCCTCCTCCAAATAAAGGTGTGTGTCTATTAGTGTGACAGCAGCCAGCTAGAAGAGATGGGGGCAACCTGCCAGCTTTATAAAGGGATGGATCTCCAGTGACCTTAGAGCATGATAATCCTTTCTCATGGAGAGCTAGAAGAAATAAAACTAGACCCCTGAGCCACTAGTGAGATAGTCAGCCACTATCTGTGTGACTTTCAAAATCATGGCAGGCTTTGGAACAAGACATAGTTTGAATCCTGGTTGTACCACTTCCAAGCTATGTGGGCTGGGACAGCTGACAGAGCCTCGCTGATCTATCTCCATCTTCTTTGTCTGTCACTGTCCTCTTCTGTACCATAGCCAACAGCCACATGTAGGTATTGAGCCCTTGAAATCTGTCTGGTGCGGCCCAAGATGTCCTGCAGGTTTAAAGTCCCCACTGGATGACAAACACTCAGTATTAAAAAAAAATGTAAACATTTCATTAAGGATTTTTACATTGATTACATGTTTACATGTTGAAATGATAATATTTTGGGTATATTGGGTTAGATAAATTTTATTGTTAGACTTTATTTCACCTGCTTCTTTCTACCTTTTTTTTTTTTTTTTAAATTTGGTCACTAGAAAATGTATTTTCCTCTGTGGTTTGCATATAAGATTCAAAGTGTCTGTTGTTCTATTTGACAGCTTTATTCTATAGAATTAGGAGCAGTAGAACACGGTGGGGAGAGAGGGTAACTGCAAGGAGAGTCTTACTAGGTGTCAGATGCTACGCCCGATTGTTAATCTCTCTGCAGTCCAATATAGTGGATACTGTGTTTCTTTTACTATTTTACAGATGAGGTTCCCAGAGAAGTAATGATTTGCTCAGAGACCGACAGTTAATAAGTGCCAGGTGGTGATTTGAACCCAGGTATTTGGGTTCAATAGCCCAGTGTCTTACTATTAATTATTGCATTTCCTGCATCTAGGGATGCTCAATAATATCTACCTTGCAATCATTTTAAGGATTCAATGTAATGGTGTGGGTAAGCCCTTAGTTTGGGGACCAACTCTTAGTAAGAGCTTCAGAGACGATAGCTACTATTAATGCTAAAATGGTAAGGAAAGGAGGAGGAGGAGAGGGGCAGGAAGAGGGTCATGCTGCCATCATCACCACCACCATCAGGTGCCAGGTGCGATCTTGGGCACTTTAAATACAGTATGTAATTTAATGCTCACAGCAGGCCTGGTCAATGTTCACCCACCCTTTCAGTCTCTGATTTTTGCTGGTATGAGTGTAGCAAAGTCTATTTGGCACTCAGGAGCTCACTTACACTTCATGGACCTTGCCTGTGGTCTGTTGGTGGATAGGAAGCTCAAGTTGGCGAAGAAAGGTACTGGCAAGGTCTGGTAGGGAATGAGCTCACTATAGAGATGAGAGGGTGAACAAGGTTTGGGTTTTATAGGAGGAGTGGAGGCTCTATTTTTAGCATCTGATTCACTGAAATTTCCAAATTTCAGTGGAAATTTGGAGCACTGTCCCCAGCATTCAGAAACTGTGTGTACCAAGGAAGGTATGACCAGTGGTTGAAGACATCAGTGAGGGTGGGGAAGGAAACAGAAATATGATGGAGACTCACTAAAAAGGATCATAATTCTAAACTAGTCAAATGCCAATAGGAATGGAAGAGTGATATTTTCCTTTAAGAAATTCTAGAAACTATTTCACACAACTAGTCTTGCCCCAAAAAGAAGAGGAAACACAGTGTACTTTAATTGGACTAAATAAGGATCAAGCTTAAGTGGGCTGTGAGGCACTTGCATTAACACAAAAACCTTGGAATAAGAGAGATGTGAAGGTAGTGTATGTTTACCAGGGGCTTGGAAACTTCCAGTTACAGAATTTATACCCAATGCTGTCCCTGTTCAAGGGATACAGGGTACAAAGCTGATAGGTAAGCCATTTCTGCTGCTCTCTGCTGCCTGTTGTCAACTCATGAAAGACCAGGGCAGCCTCCTCCCGCCCTCCAGAGACCGTAAGCAGGTGGCAAGAGTGAGCATTCACTCCATTGTATTTCATGCCAGGCCTGGTTCTAGCAGGATGTTTACTACGCGGTGCCTCCTTAAATCCTCACTCTAAACCTCTATTTATTTGTATTCCTTATTTTATAGGTGAGATGGAATATTTCTGCCAGGCCACTTAATTACAAGTTGGCAGAGCCAGAATTCTAAACCAGGTCGACCTGACTCTCAGAGTCCTGCTGATTCTACCACATCATGTGGCCTTTCCTTTCAATCCCATGGTCACGACCAGAGATTATTCTACCTGCACTAATCACACGAAAGACGTCTTGCTGCCATGACCTCTCAGAGCACAGGTCTGACTCAGTTCAACCTACATCTCTGAAAAGTCAGAGAGGAAGATGGGGAGTAGGGATCTGCTCTTTTGTTAAATGCAACTTGCACTTGTTTGGAAGCTAATAATAACAATAAAAGAAAGAAAGAAAAAGAAAAGAAAGGAAAAAAAGATTCTGAAAAAGAATCACAAGTGATTCCGTATATTCTACAAAATGAAATTAGGTAGTTGTCAATAAATTCATGCTATATATGTGTGTGTGTGTGTGTGTGTGTATATTTATATATATGCACACACACATACATATGATAGTTGGATAGATAACTAGTTTATTAAATTTTCTCAGTGTGCTTATTAACTTTTATAAAACCTAATTTACCAAAGCCTCTGAAAAATCCATGTAATTGCCCCCTGCCTTTTAAAAAATAAAATAATTGACATGATGATTTAAATTGTCCAAGTAGTGGGGTGCCTAGGTGACTCGGTCAGCTAAAATTCTGACTCTTGATTTCAGCTCATAATTTCAGGGTCATGTGATAGAGCCCCATGTCGGGCTCTGCACTCAGTCGGAGTCTGCTTACGGCTCTGTCTCTCCCTCTGCCCCTCCCCCTGCACATATGTGCATGTACTCTCTCTTTCTCTAATAAATAACTTTTAAAAATCT
Organism: Procyon lotor; assembly: GCA_028646535.1. Classification (NCBI taxonomy): domain Eukaryota; kingdom Metazoa; phylum Chordata; class Mammalia; order Carnivora; family Procyonidae; genus Procyon; species Procyon lotor. Next base: position 3,861,604 of record CM053620.1, on the reverse strand, counting down.
TAAAAAAAAACTGTTCAAGTAACAAAAGAATACATTCGAATCATCAGAAGTTAAAACAATTTCCCAATTGTGGGCCCCTCCATTCACTGCCTCCTGCTGCTTCCAGGCCATTTCCCCTTTACAGAGGTGACCACTGTGATCAGCTCAGGGTAAATGTTTGTTGCTTTTTCTTTTTCTTTCTTCGATTAAGAGTGGAGCCCTATACTATGTACTATTTTGCAACTTGTGCTTTTATCTTAGGGTAGGAAGATACCAAAATTCATTCGACTATCCTCTTCTGATAGACATTTAGGGGTTTCTTGTTTTTCACGGTTATGAAGGCAATTGTTTATTCTTTTATTCCAGGGAATGCTTGAGGTTTTATGGTCAACATATGGCTAAGTAAATATTTAAGATTTTATGTTGACATTTTGCTGTCGAGTTCAGAACTTTTATTACGCCATTCACCTCTTGCATTATATAATATGTATTCCCACTTTCTGAGTTTTAGTTTACAAGGCCACAACTATAAATGTTGATTGTCTTTTCTAGACTGTACATCTTTAGTTTCCGTAGCTAAGAGCCAGTAAACAATAGTGATGACCCTGCCTTGGATATTTGAGTGATGGTTAGGGATGCGTAAACTGGAAAAAATAGAGAAGTGGCATATTAGAGATTCGAGAACTCTAATCCTCCCCCCTCCCTCCCTGTGAACATGTATCCAATTGAAAACAGACAAGAAGAGCCAAGTGATTATCAAGTGAAACCTCAGATGTGTTAATGAGCAAAGCCAGTGCCAAATCCTTCAAATTGAGGGTCTCTGATGAACTGTGCTGGAGAACATAGCTTGGACCTGAAATCAAAGTGAGTGTTTTTGCAGACAACTCCTAAATCTAACCTTGGACCTATCTGAAGTGAGGCTGAGCTTTCAGCAATCGTTTCCAACAAGTTCCCAGCCAGCAGAGGGTTTCTAGTTGTGTAATGAGGCATCATTGGTGGGAGTAGGTTGTGTGCTGCCTGCTTATCTATCCTCACTAGGTGGCTCAGAGGATGTTATACCTTCCCCAGTCTCCACAGAAAAATTGGTTTATGACCCTCCCATAAGAATGAATGAGAGAAGAAGTATAAAGGGAGGGCGAGAAGAATTCCAGTCCCACTCTCTCCTGGGGAATGACAAGGAAGTACCCTCCTGGAAGCATGCAAGGAGGGGACATGGTCTGCCCTGCTAGGCATCTTCCTTAAAATTACAGGCTTTCTAAAAAATATCGATGTTAATTTTTGTTTACTGTCATAAATAAAAATTTATGGGGTTGAATAGTGGCTTCCAAAAAGAGAGGACCATATCCTAAGAGTCATTCCCCGTGAATGTTATCTTATTAGGAAAAAAACGTCTTTGCAAGTAGAGTTAAATCCTGGATTGGCAAGGTGGGTCCTGAATCCAGGGATGAGTGCTTTTATATGGAGATAGAGGACACGAAGGAGAAGGCCATAGGAAGCTGGAGGCAGAGATGGGAGGGATGCTGCCACAGGCCAAGGAACATCTGCAGCCCCAGAGGCTGGAAGAGGCGAGCAGAGTCTCTCCCGGGGTCTTTAGAGGGAGCACGGCCTTGCTGACACCTTGATTTCAGACCTCTGGCCTCCAGAACCGTGAGAGAATGAATTTCTGTTGTTTTAAGCCATCCAGTTTGTGGTTATTCGTTATAGCAGCCCTAGGAAATTAATACATTTCTAAGAATGAAATAAGGAAGCAGTAGTCCAGTCCGAGGCAGAACATCTAAGGGAGTCTGGTTGCCTTTGCTCTAAACTCAGCTGTGTCCTATCACTCTTTAGAGCAGTAGTTGTTTTTCACGACCCATTTATAATTTTCTTTCACCCAAGAGCACTTCACTGGAGGTTATTCACGGCTCCTTCCTGCTGATGCCTTATTGCAGCTCGTGCCAGGAGGCAAGCTGGGCTCTCGCGCACAGTGCTTAGCTCAGCCCTCTGCTGTTTACCAGCTTTTCCAGGGGGATCTGACTTTTCTACATCATCGGTTTGGTTGCCTGTCAGTCTAACTTCCAGCTCAAACTCTTCATTTTGGTTAAAGCAGAGTGAGGAGCTAACAGAGGCTCTCTCTGTTTGCCGATGGCCTGAGTCCCCCCAGACAAGCTCCTCTAGTTAGGAGGACTTTACTTGGGAAACTTTTATCACTGTGTGTCAACTCATTCAATTCTAAGTTCATCCGCATTGGCCCCTCAGTCATTGTACCAAATAGCTTTACTAAGAGCAACCTTCTTCAGCATCTTTATCTTCTTTGGTCCTTTGTTACCAATCAGTGCTTTAAAAAAGGGATTCAAGTCCTTTACCTTCTTGGTGGGAAATATATGGGACGACAAACTGAACAAAACAGAACGGTTTGGGAACAGTTGTTCTTCCAATGTTCAGCTCATCAAGCCTGTAGCAGGCCGCTGGCAATCCTGACATTGTTGGGGGAGATGACAGGCAGAGTCCTTTAAGGTAGGCCTTCCTTCAGGGAGCATTCTCAGAGCGGCTGGCAGTGCTAGCTTCAGGGAGGTCCCCCTGGTGGGGTCACGTGTGCTCAGTTCAGTGCTTTGCCTGTGCTATCTTGGAGCTGCTAATAATCTCTGAATAAGGGGGTCGCACATTTTCATTTTGAACGGGGCCCTGTAATTATGTAGGTGGTCCTGGTGGCTCTCACAGGTTTGGGACAGCTGAAGTCCCGCCGGTAGTGAACTACCTCCTCCATTGTCCAGTACATCTTTGGTCTGTTGTTTGCTTTCCTTTTGCTATATGCTGTGACCTGAAAGACTTCAGGAAGCAATGCTCTAAGTTTAGCATAGAGTGTCAAGAAGTGGTTCTCAGGGGTGCCTGGTGGCTCAGTCAGTTTAGCAGCTCCCTTCAGCTCAGGTCATGATGTCGGAGTCCTAGGATCAAGCCCTGCATCTGGCTTTCTGCTCAGCGGGGAGCCTGCTTCTTCCTCCCCCTCTGCTTGCCCATCCTTGAGTGCTCTCTCTTTCTCTGTCCTCGTGCTATCTCTCAAATAAGTAAATAAATAAAATCTTAAGAAAAAAAGAAATGGTTCTCAACTGGGATGATTTTGCATCCTGCCACCATGCACAGAGATATTTGGCAACATCTGGAGACATTTTCAGTTTCACAACTGGGGGGTTAAGGCCAGAGTTGCTGCTAGACATGTCATAATGTTCAGAACAATCCCCACAATAATTATCTGGACCCAAATGTGAAGAGTGCCAAGGTTGGGAAATCCTGGGCTAGAAGTCCAGCCACTTGAAGATGACCCTTTCACCAGCAGCCTCAGAAACACCCAGGAGCTTCTTGGAAATGCAGAATCTCAGGCTACATCCAGACTTGTATGAGTCATAATTGGACTTTTGACAAGATCCCCTGGTGACTCATACACACGTTGAAGTTTGAGAAGCACTGGGCTAGAGCAACACTTACCTGGTTTATGGGTGTCTACAAAGATTCTGATTGGAGTGCTGCCCTTTGGAGTGGAAGTTCCCAAGTTCTGATCAAATAGGAAGAATATGGCTAAGGGAATAAAACCTGAAAACTAGCTTAGTACAGAGCAACACATCTAAAAGACAAGGCAGGAGAAGAAATAGGGGAGACTCCCCAGGTGGGTTGGGGGGCCGGAGGGATTGTAATGTGAGGAGTAGGATGGGGCCAGTTGTTCCTCAGATCATGAAGGCCTAGGGAGAGCTTGAATCCCCCTTGCATGTAGCTGGTTGTGTGAGGTGAGTAGGGATGCTTCTAAAGGAATCATGATGGTGAACACATCTATTTGTGACCATTAGAGACCACTCCGTGTCAAGTGGTGTGTCAACTAGACTCAGGATGTGGATGCTGCTTGAGTCTGCCTGTATCAGTTTGCTTGGATGCCGTAATAAAATACCAAGACTGGGGTATAAACAACAGAAATGTATCTTCTTGTTTTTCAATAGGCTAGAAGTTCAAGATCAAGGTGTCAGTGGGGTTGGATTCTTCTGAGGCCTCTCTCCTAGGCTTGGAGATGGCAGTCTTCTCCCTGAGTCTTCACATGATTTTCCCTTTATGTTTGTGTCCTAATCCCCTTTTCTTATAAGGATACCAGTCATATTGGATTAGGGCCCATCCATGTGACCTTGTTTTAACTTAATTACCTCTTTAAAGACCCTGTCTCCAAATATAGTCATATTCTGGAGTACTGGGAGTTAGGACCTCAGTATATGAATTTGGGGTAGGGGACAAAATTTTATTTTTCTAGAGGAATCCATCCAACCACTACATTGGGAGCAGAACCACCCTAGTACCAGAGCTGATCATACTCAGGCAGGCAGTACATCTTACATTTAGAAGTTTTCAGATGTGAATCCATGGTCAACTCAGTGGGCCTAGCAGTGGCCAATATGATCATGGATCCTTTGAGATACAGCATTTCCTATCTCTCTGTGTTGATGCCCTTCAGGGGATAAGCACCTGTCTTTATCTTGTATCAGTTAGCTATTGCCATGAAACAAATAGCCCATTGATCCCTGCTCCCAGGTACTCCTCAACATCAAGGTCTACCAGTCATCTCCACTGGGCTCTCTTAGCCAGCAATTTTGGGTCTTTTCCCCTATGGCCCTCCCCATTGAGGTTCACTAGCTCTTGGGGAACCAAGCACTCGGTTGAATATTAAACCTCTGGGTTATGAACTCTTAAAAAACAAAGTGACTTGTGAGCTAAGACTCTGTTCTTCCCTCCAGAAGGCATTTCCTTCCCTTTTTTAGTATACCACCCCACTTGAGGGCCCCTAAGTTAACCAGGGCAATTATTAGTAAATGGTTACAGCATGGCTGCCTCAAGGTTCTAATAGATAGGTCAAAGGAGGATGAATGCAAATGCATTTTTAAAGCACACTGCAGCTATTACTGGGTATAATGGAAAGTCATTAAGCATATTAGCTGCTGATTTTATAATCAAGTGCTAACATTTTCTGGATGCTAACCTAAGTAACAGGAGATATTGGCCATTTGCAAAACATGTTTAAACAAAAAAGATTCAGAGACAAGAAGTGCCTCTCATCTTAATTATTTTTTTTGCATCATAAAAAACTCTTGAACAATGCTTTTGCAAAGCATAATGGATGTGGAGCAGCTGTAGAAAACATCTCACTTCCTTTGTTTGGAAACAATGTTTTATAGTTGGAAAGAAAAATTCTGGCCAGCTGATTTTATTCCAAGGAGAGGGTGAGTCTGAGAGAGCAATCTTTGCTGTCTGAGGACTATCTATCTGTGTCCATCAAACACTGGTAAAACTTTAGAGGGAGTGGTTTGAAATTCTGCTTGCTTTTTGTCCATGCTGCTTCTTCAAGGTCTCTGGATGGCTGCTGAGTCTACAGGGGAAGGTGGCCTATTGAGCATCACATCTAGTCCTCGATTATCAGGGAGTATACTTGGATGCTTTCGTGAGTGGAGGGAGAATATCTTCTCTTTCCTTGAGCCATTTAGCACCAATCCAGACTTATTTTTCTAGATGGCTAAATAATATTGCTGATCAGTTCAAACATCACATTGGGAGCAGAACTACCCCAGTACCAGAACTGACCATACTCAGGCAGGCAGTACATCTTACATTTAGAAGTTTTCAGATGTGAATCCATGGCCAATGAACTCAGTGGGCCTAGAAGTGGCCAATATGATCATGGACCCTCTGAGATACAGCATTTCCTATCTCTCTGTGTTGATGCCCTTCAAGGGATAAGCACCTGACTTTATCCTGTATCAGTTAGCTATTGCCATGAAACAAAGCACCTCAAAATTTAGTGGCTTAAACAACAGCCATATTCAACTTCTCATGAATAACTGGTAATTGGTTTGGTCTGCTGATTTGGGTCAAGAGTACGTGATCTGATTTGGGCTCACTATTATATCTGTGCCAAGTTAACAGTTTTGCTTGAGGCCAGTTAGTCTAGATGATCTTTGTTGGGATCAGTTTATTTTCCCAAACGTCTCTCTCATCTCTCCTATAGGTAAACTTGGGCATATTCTCATGGTGATAGCATGGGTTTAAGAGAGGGAAGAGAGTTGCTCAAGTATTTTATCAGGCCTCTGGCCCCATTAGCCAGAGCAACTCACAGGAGAGTAAGATGCTCTGCTAAAGACTTAGATCAAGGGGGCATGGAAAATTAGGGTCTCAGTGCAATCAATATATGCACAACCTCCATGTCTATAGACTGTCCACTGACCATATTGAGTTACCCAGTTTAACTGAGGTCCAACTGGCCTGAGTCAAAGTAATTGACATTGCTCTGCTTCCCTTTCCTGGAACAATGAGATCTTACCCTTTGTGTATTGGCATGTATAGGGTCATGAAACCACGGGAACCTTAGGGGAATAGGGCAGAATTGCATCCTCCATGCCTGGAACATGTCAGGGACTCAAATAGTACATAATATGATGGAAAAGAGAACTTCTGCGTTCCCAAGATACAACTTAGTTAAACTTAATTTTATCATTGCCACAAATCGCCTACCAGAAAGACTCTTGCTCCTCCCCCAGTGTGGATATTTGCCTGAGTCACAACTGAATTCTTTGGCCTGCTTTGCTTGACAAACAGCTGTGAGTGGGTGAACAGGAGAAAACTGAACTGTTAACCAATGAGTATCTGAGCAATAGACATGGCTCAAGCTAAGGAGCCCTTTGGTTGTCTTCATCAAGGTAAGAGAGTTTTTTGCTTCTTGGTCCACAAATTCAATTTATGCATTCTCTCAGGAAGTATTAGGTCAGGAAAGGCTTGGTAGGTATTTTTTCCACTTGCTCAATGTCTATTTTTCCCTCAAAATTTTGCCTAACCATTTTCTTTTCTATTAAATCTTCAATTAGCCAAATCCTTTGTGTATGTCCCATTGCATTTGTGCAATAGACTTTTTATTCATTCATCTCTTCACCAAATATGTATTGAATGCTTTCTATGTGCCAGACACATCTTAGGCACTGAGTAGAGACCTTTAAACAATGGCAAGGCCCCTAGTCTCATGGAGCTTATATTTGGAAGGGAGCATTCCATAATGAAAAAGTAATCAAATAAATAGATGCTAATAATAAAAGCAAGATTGGCTAAGATGGCTAAGCCATCATTGACTAAGACAATGATGGTGTGTGTGTGTGTGTGTGTGTGTGTGTGTGTGTGTGTGTTTATTTGAGATCTCTGTTAGACAGTTGGTCAGAGAAGTCCTTTCTATATGTTGCATTTGGACAAAGATGTGAACTACATGAGGGAGTAGGCTATATGGACATTTCGTGGAGGGATTCCTAGGGAGAAGGGACAGCATGTGGAGCAGGCTTAGCCTTTTTGAAGAATAGCAAGAAAGCCAGTGGGGTTTGATTGAACAGAGAGAGAGAGAGTGGTAGAGCATAAGATCAGAGGATAGGAGGGCTGCAGATTTTGTCAGACCTTGTAGGCTGAGAAAACAACTTTTAATTTTCTTCTAAGTAGGATAAGTAAGTGTGGTAGACAGAATAATGGCCCCAAAGATGGCCATATCCTAATCTCCAGAACCTGTGAGTATGTTGCTTTACAGGGCAAAAAAGATTTTGTAGATGTGATTAAGCTAAAAATCTTGAGATAGGGAGATTATTCTGGATTATCAGGGTGGGCACAATGTAATCACAAGGGTCCTTACAAGGGGAACTAAGAGGGTCAGAGTCAGAGAAGGACAACAGAAGCAGAGGCTAAGGTGATGCAGGGCCATGAGTCAAAGAATGAGGGTACCTCCAGAAGCTAGAAAAGGCAAGGAACAAAGTCTTCCTTGGAGCCTTCAGAAAGGAACTGGCCCTGATTACACCTTGTGTTTAACCTATAAGACACCTCAAACCTCTGACCTCCAGAACTGTAAGTCAGTTCATTTGTGTTGCTTTAAGCCACTAAGTTTGTGATAATTTTTTACAGCAGGAAGTCACTAGAGGGTTCTGATGAGAACTATGATATGGCTTGACTTACATTATAAAAAAAAATCACTGGCTGATTATACGGAGACTGGAATGAGGAAGGCCAAGCAGAAGAGTTTGCCAGAGTCCAGAGGAGAGATAATGGTGGCAGTGGTGGAGAGAAGTGATAGAATCTCCATGTGTTTTGAAAGTGGATAGCACTGGACTCAGTATGCAAGAGGTTGGTTGAAGGAGCTGAGGGAGCTAGAGAAGCATGGGGGACTCCCAGACTCTTGACTTGAGTCCCTGAAAAGATGAAAATGTTATTTATTGACAATGGTTGGAGGAAAATCAGTTTTGGAGGTTTGTTGTCTATATGTGCGGTGCAGGAAGAGTGGATCAAGAATTCCATTTGGACATATTATGTTGGAAATGTCTATAAACCATCAAAGTGTAGGTGTCAAATAGGCAGTTGTGTTTTTATGAATTTGGAGCTCAGGGGAGCCTTCCGGACTAGAGGTCTAAATGTGAGAGTTGTCAGTGAAAAGATGTTTTAAGCTATGGGAATGGATGATATTGCCTAGGAAAAAGTGCAGATTGAGGAGAGCATCAGTGGTGAGGAAAAGTGGCAGCATTTCATGTAGAACTTCCTAATGTTTGCAATATTCCCTTTTGTCTGGGACTCAGGTTAGGAAAGAGAGCGCTGCCAGAGTGTTGGGGTGGGGGATGAAACTAGGGAGGTTTCTTTGTTACCCATTGCCCTCTATAGTGTGGAACACAACCAAACTGATATCCCCTAGCATTAATTCATAATGGAAAGATATGATGCTTTCTTAAATCTATCGATAAAACCACCTATTTAAACAAAGGCAGCAATCATATCAAGATGTGTACTATGATAGCCTTTGGCTGAGTATACCCATGAAAGTGCTTTAATATGGGTTCATCAGATAAATAATGATTGTAAGAAAAGGGTAAATACTTGGGGGAAGCAGAAGAAATTGTACTATGTGGAGGGCAAGATGGCTTCCCAGATTGATTCATTTGCTCATGTTGACTATTTTTATGCTATAAATCTCAGTTGAAGAGTCTTGCTGTATCCAAAACGAGGGCCCAGAAACCCCAAACAAGAATACAATGGCTCGCCAGGGAAGGCATTAACTAACCTAAATGCTGCTTTCCTTCCCTGAAGAAATCTCCTCCATCTGTGCTGGAGTCGTTATCTCTGCCTTCCTTGGAAAGGAGGAAATTTGCACTATCAAAAACAGGATTTGTGTGGCCAACCTGACTTCAGAGATATTAAATGATAAACTTTCCAAATGAAGAACAGAATGAACTCAAAGTTCCCACTCCACTTACTGGGTAAATGAAGATGAAGTCACATGGAAAACTTTCTGGAGGAAGGAGATCTAGTTTCTCGGCCCATAGACATGCTCCAACAAGAGCTCTACTTCAAATACCTTGTCCAATATTAGGGCCTGTAGGAAACTCACGATAATTGCTGTCTATTCTGCTATATTCCTGCCATATGGAGAGTGTATTCATTAGCTATTATCACCATAATGACTTACAACAAGCCATCCCCAAACCCAGTGGCCAATAACATTTAAGTATTTCTTGGCCATATATCTGTGAGGCAGCTTGGGTTGATGTTGACTCAGGTGATTCTGCTCCACATATTTTCATTCTTGGGCCTCTCTGGAAGGAGATGATCATCCTTCCAGAGATGATACCTCTCTGGAAGGAGGTCTTCTCATGATAGAGGTTGGAAGCTCTAAGAGAAATGAGTACAATGACACAATGTCTCCTAAGGCCTGGGTCTAAAAGTGGTGAACTCTGGCTTCCCTCTGTATTCCATTGGCCAAAGCAAGTCATAGGACCAGGTTTATTGTCAGTGGAGCAGAGAAATCTGTTCCTCCCATGAAGGCTGGGGACAGGGAATGAGTATTTATTAAGTGACAAGCTAATCTATATAAGAAGGGATACTAGAATTTCTGGTTTCTTGGATCAGAAATCTGAAACACAGTAAGACTGTTGCAATGTCTGTGCAATAGTTCTTAGCTGAACTTAGAGAAAGCATTTGGTATTGATTACCAAAATTGTCATTCACTAAGCTGTTTTTTGCATCTCCATGTATATGGTCACCAGATTAGTTATTTCTAAAAGGGACCAGAGTGACTCTCCTACTATCTATGAAATGCCTGGATGGCACTGACCACATGGGGTTGATCAGAATGACTCTCAAATCATTTGGATGATGGCTTATGATTAGATCACATGGCACAACTTTGAATATTTTCTCTTTACAAAATCAGGGCATTAAAACCTTTGTTCCTGGGAGGTCAAACCATAACTACATTATGCCAACATAGAAAACATAATCAGTTGTTCAAAGATCAATTCATATTTCCCCGGCTGTCTTGATGACTGAGAGTCCAGCAGGGGCATGGTGTCAAAGCCAGTCTGGTTTGGCCAGCTTGCCCAAAGTAACAAGGGCATATGTCACCTCACAGCCTCACAATGAAGACTGAAGATCCTTTGTGCCTTTGAGAGTTACTCAAAGCCCAGTCTTTGACACTGGCTCCGTCTTTCTTTCTTCACCCTTAAGAAAAGTCAAGGTCAGTGTTGCCCACCTTTCTTTGATGTCATGTGTTGGCTGTGCTACTCTTTTTTCAGGAAAGGACATGTCTCATACTATTTTTCCTGCCATCTACATGGACTTGGAATCTAAAGCCAGGCCAAAAGAGAAGAAGGAATTGACTAGCAGTCACATGACTATGATGAACTCCAGAACACAGGGTCTCAGCAGTGCCTCTCCGCACAGAATCCCTCCTGAGCCCTGAGGACAAGCCTTCAAGAATGGGCCTGGCCTCTTGAGAGGAGGCACTTTAATTGTTCATCTCTGTTCATTGAATGTGTTCACCAAAGCTCATTTCCTTTTTCTCCTGAGCACACAGATATTTCCCAGGCTTCCCTGTAGCTCGATGGGGTCAAGTGACTGAGTTCCAGGCAGTGGAATGCAGACTGCTGTGATCTGCATCACCTCAGGCCTGCTGGATGCAAACCTCTCGTGCACTTCCCATGCCCACTTCCTTTTTACCAGCTGGATGTCCTCATGCCAGGCAGCAGATTAAAGACGCAGAGCTGCCCTCCAGCCAGAACACCTATTGTGACCTGCTATATGAGCAAAAAATAAACTTCCATTTTGTTAAGCCACTGCCATTTTGGGGCTCGTTAGATGATTAGTGTTACATTCATTAATATGATTTATCACATTTTTAGTCTTCTAATAAGTTATAATATAATAACTTTCCCATGCCTCCAAGGCCTTACTTGGACATAAGGGACCATTTGAGGACTGAAGCATGTCCTTCCCATCTCTAAGGCCGAATGAGAAGCCTCATCATTGAGCCTTACATTTTGTCGGTAATGCGGCTGGTGACAGTTAACATTTACTGAGGACTTACTATGTGCCAGGAATTTTATATACCTTATCCCATTTTAACCTCAACAATCTACTGACATTTATCACGTTCATTTCACTTTGAGGAAATCTGGACTCAGAGTCAGAGTAGGTAAGTAAGATGTCCAAGAGTACACAGATAGAAACCTAGGGAAGTTAGAAATGGAACCCAGCTTAGGAGACTCCAGAGCTTATGTGCTATCCTTCTAGCTGAGCTGAGTTCCGAGCTGGGCAGATCATTCGCCCTGCTGGCATATCTTTTTCCAGGCAGCCATAGCCTCTCACATCTGATGGCCCTCTCTGGAAACCAGTGGCCGTTTTCACTCCTGAGTGACAGAGCTCTCTGTGCACAGCTCAACCCCAGCCCATCCTTGACTTTCTTGAGATTCAAACAAAAAGACACTCCTCGTGCTTCATGCTGCAGTGCTATTCCTCTTCAGATCACCTCTGTTTGAAGACAGGCCTCCATGAGCCAGCTCTTTCATTAAAAAACCACTGCCTGCCCTTTTGCTCACCCACACTGGGAGGCCACGGCCACAGGAGAATCTCTCCTATTCTCCCTAATGATGGAGGGACTGATTACCAATTGCACTGCTTTCCAGATTGCTGGAGCCCGCACAGCAGGAAAAACGCCATCAAGGCTACCACGTCAAAGCATGGACTTTCTGGAACAATGATGAATGGGCTTGCAGAGGCCTGTGTGTACTCTCTCAGCATAACAAGGTGCTGGCTCGCAGACTCCCGCCAAGAGGGGCATAGATACTCCCCTGCTCGAATCAGGCCTCCCTTTTTCTTCCTCTCGCAGGGGTCTGAGCTCCTGCCACTGTCACTCAACCTTGGTGTCAGTTTCCGGGAAACAGTCAAAGGTAGGAGAACCAGTGAGGCTCTGGGGGGTGACTTGGGGTGAGAGGGTGAGGTGGCAGTGAGCACAGAGCAGGGCTCCTGACCAGCTGAGCCTGCACTTCTCAGCATTCCCCAAGGTGACCTTGGTCTGAACCTGGAGCCGACCCTATAGTCACAACTGAGGGCGTGTATGGAGTAGTGGTCAGAAGTCCATCAGCCTTGCTTGGAATGTTTGCTCCATTACTTCCTACTTGCTGGACCATAAGTTAAAATTTTAATTTCTGAAAGAGTCAGCTTTCCTCCATGTAGAATGGAGATTTTAGAAATAATACCACCCTGAATGGTGAGGACCTATGCCTATAGGCAGAGAGAGTGCTTGGCAAATTATCAGCTTTTATGATGTCCATCCAGGCAACTGCCTCCTAAGCATAGTTTGTTTGGCCAATGATATTTTTTCAAGAAAACATCAGGGCCCTGGAATAGCATGATGGAGAAGTCCATTGTGTTCCCGTGGTCCCCCTACTTTGGTGCTAGGATTTAGACAGAGAGGTAAGAGTGACTCTTTGAACTGCCACCCTTATTTGTCTGTGCTTGTGAGTCTGGAGCTGAAGGATGAAGGAGTGAGAGGCTGCTGTGTTTTCTCCACATGAAGGATCAACTGGCCCATTCAGCCACAGTTGCCTGTGTCCATGAATTTCTCCTACTGGGGTGGCATCTTTCTAAGATGGGAAAGGCTAGAGAGTGTATTACTGTAGAAGACAGAGAGGCAATGGGGGGCGGGGATGCTGACGACAGAGGCGGTGGGAAGATCACCGTGATGGTGATGCTGTAGATCCCGAGAAGGGGGAGGGAAACGGAATCTGCAGTAGGACCGGAGGGACTGATCTTGGCTGTGAGGAAGGGCTCCTCTCTCTTTGCAAGAACACTTAGAAAGCCCTGGCCTAGGTGATCTCATCTCATGATGATAATGTATTTAAAAAAAGTCTAAAGTACAGAGAGAAATTCTAATCTTTTTTTATGTTCTCAAACAGCTAAGAGGGCTTTAGTCTGTCTTTCCACAGAAGCAGACCCTGAGACTAGGATTTGAGAGCAAGAATTTTTGGGGGAAATGATCCTCGGAATTCCAGTGGTGGGGGGTAGGGAAGAGACACAGGTGTGGTAAGCTGAAAAACAGGCAACGGATTTCCACGTCCTAATCCCTGAAACTGTGGCAGAGTCATTACAGATATGGTTGCTAAAGATCTTGAGGTGGTGCATGATCCTAGGTCACCTGGGTGGGCCTTAAATGCAATCATGTGGGTCTTAATAAGAAGGAGGCCGAGGGGGGTTTGATGCGCACAGAGAAGGTGGTGCGAGCACAATTCAAGGAATCTTAGCGGCAGCAGAAGCTGGAAAGATTCTCTCCTAGAGCTTCTGGGAGGAGCATGGCCCAGCTGACACCTTTGTCATGGACTTCCAGGCTCCAGAACAGTGAGAGAACTCATTTCTATTGTTTTAACCTACCAAGTTTATGCTAGTTTGTCACAGCGGACATAGGGAAGGGAAGACATCATCAGGGTGTGTGTTCATAAACTGGTTTTCTTGGTGGGCAGCTAGGTCCTAATCCCACTGGGGCTCTCTTGGAGCTACGAGGCCTCACCTCTCAGTTGCCCCACCTCAGGGCACTGAGGAGTATTTGGTCATGAAGTCCTCAGTCAGTAGTATTCGGTGGCTGCCGTCGGGGACATCAACTCCCTGGAACCCCCCGTCGGCTCAGGAACGAGCTCTCTCCCAGAGGACACTACAGGACAGAGTAGATGTTGCAGTTTGCTCCAGCAAACATTTGCTAGAAGTCTTGCAATGGTGAGGGCTGAGGACAGGGATTGGTCTTGGAGGTCACAATGGACCCTACTTATGTACGTAATCCAAGTCAGCTGTGATTAAACTCTGCTTTTTTTTCTCCTAGTGTCTGAAACTCTCATGCAGCCAGCAGTCTCTCTCTCTCTCTCTCAGCTCTGGACTATCTCACTCAAGTGTAGCACCCTGTTCTGTTATCTCTGATACCTGAAAGCGCTGTCTGGGTCGGGAAAGGGGAAAGTTGGTGAATTCCTACAGGTGAATAATTTTGGTGCCGTGACAATTACAGTAAGAGGCAAAAAGAAATGGATTTGGACATAGGATTGTGGAAATGAATTTCCTTTCTGCCAGCCTAATTATAGGAGAGAACAACATCTGGGCTTTCTGGTGGCCTCCCCCCCTCCCCTGCCATTGCTCCTCTGGAGAATATTTCTCTGCGTTTCAGGTGTGTTTGGGTGATGAACTGAAGACATCCAGGAATATTAATTACCTATGTAGGGTGCTTTACAGGTTACAACCCCGTTTTAGAATCCATGTTTTAGTTACTTCTTATGATGAGAGGGTAAGAATGGTATTATAATCATATTAGCCGTTTTTAACCATTAACCATTATTAATCACTAATCATTATCAATGAAACCCATTTTACAGCAGAGAAAGCTGAAGCTTATGGTCTTGCTACTTAGGTTCTGTAGACAGGCAGCACCAACCTCACCTGGGAGCTTGTTAGGAATGCGGCATCTCAGCATGGCTTCCCTGGCTCATCCCTCCCCTCCCCACACCCCCAGTCCCAAGACCCACTGAAACTACATGTTGACCCAATTCCCAGGTGGCTCACTGAACATTAAGAAGTGCTGATTTGGGACACCTGGGTGGTTTGGTTGGTTAAGCATTCTGACTCTTGATTTTGGCACGAGTCATGATCTCAGGGTCATGGGATTGAGCCCCCCATGGGGCTCCACACTTAGCCAGGAGTCTGCTTGAGATTCTCTCCCCGTCTCCCTCTGCCCCTCCCCTTGCTCACTCTCACATAAATAAATCTTAAAAACAAAATGCTAACTTACTCATCCTAACTGAGGCTTGGCCCTCTCTGTGACTCCGTCACCCGGGGTGTTCTTTGCAGGCTTGAGATGAGGGGATGAGGTGACCTGAAGGAGATACCTCTATTTTCAAGAGGTAGATGCCTACCTTCAAGAGGTAGGCATCCCCACTTCTGGGGGATGCCCCCGAATGGTCCAGCAGGCAAGTCTCTCCGACCTTCCCACTCTTTTCCCTCCAAGTTGGTAGAAGAGGACTCCTTTTTACTGTTGGCCTCCAATTGCCAGTACTCTGCAATTGTGTATTAAAAGGTGGGAAGTTTCCACGAGGCATTCTGGGGGTGGAGAAGGATAAAGGCACCTAAATTTTTACTGGGGGGCCAAGAACTTAGGGTCATTTTTCAGTAAGCTGCTTCCTCTGGCAAATTCCCCTTGCCCTTTCCCCCTCTGTCCTGAGTCTCTGAGGAGCAGGGGAGTATGCCTCGCTTTGCTCAGATACCCCTCTTGGCTCCCTGCCTGTGGTGACTGTCAGAGATTCTGCTCCCTCAGCCTTCCCAGGCTCCAAATGATCCCGTGTTTTTCCCATAAGCTCTTTTGAATTCTCTTGCTCATGTAACATGGAGGAGAAGAGCTGTGTTGTTTTGCCAGAGCCAGCTTCTCCCATGAGTCTTTGTCACACAAATAAAATAGATGTTTGCCTTTGTTCCTTGTGCTCCACTTTTTTGCATTCCCCAGCACAGGCTTTTAACAGAGTTTATTAGAAATGGAAAAGAAAGCTGCTAAAGGCAGCGAAGGGTGCCTGTGCTTTCTTCTCATTCTAGCGCCTGCTTTCCCTGGTGCCTCTATTTTCCATAATGAATGTCACGGGGAGATGGGGAGATCAGTGGGGACTGATAAGTGCACACCGTTATTGCATTTAGCTCTTAGGAGCTTGGGGGGTGCCACCACCTGAGAGCCTGTGCTGGGACAAGAAAAAGAGCTTCCTTTGATGCCCTTTCATGTCCTCCACCTCATCCAGGGGGAGGCTGTTTTTGCTACGGGGCAGAGGAGTCCCAGTGAGTAAGCACTTGGGAGTCCTGATACTTTGGTTACTGGTTCTGGTTTTGCCACCAACATGCTATGAAACCATGGCCACATGACTGAAACTTTCTGGGCTATGGTCTCCTTCTGTGTAGAGTGAACCTATAAACTTGTGCTGCCCAGTCTGTACCATTGCACAACTACATTGTGCATGTGTTAGGATATTCTTCCTTGGATTAAGAAAGAAATGTATAGCTCTGATCATTGACTCCATGGTGCCTACCATGATTGCTTTCCCGTAGGACTTCAAGAAAGACTAACCTGATTTGATGGGATACTATCAGGCAGGCATATGAGCACCTGGTATACTGAGAAGTGCTGTGCCCATTTGTCAATGCCATTATCTTTGGGTCTGCTGGGGTAGTAGCAGGGCTCTTGCGTGGTGTTAAGGGGGGAAAATTGAGGGAAGCTATGAAGGTTCTTCTCTGGGTCTGGTGAGGAGCTATTGATGAGGGAATCCAAAGTAGGAAAAAAGTGGACGATGTGGGAAGAGAAGACTGAGGGAAATGATTAAGTGGTAAGAAAATAGGGCAGACAGTGTGTTGGAGCTAATGATTGTCTTAGTCCGTTTGGGCTGCCTAACAAAATACCACAGACTGAGTGGCTTGGGAACAAAAGAAATGTATTCCTTGCAGCTCTAGAAGTGTGAGATCAGGGTCCCAGCATGGTTGGGCGAGGGCTGTCTTTCAGCTGCAGACTGTTTGCTGTGTCCTCAAGTGCTGGAAGTGGTAAGAGAGCTCTGGAGAGTCTCTTTGGTAAGGGCACCAGTCTACTCGTGAGGCTCCACCCCCACGACCTGACCATCTCCCACCTCCTAATACAGTGGGCTTGGGGATTTAACCTATGCCCTTCGGACGGGTCATAAACACTCTAATGATAGCAATGAGTGTAAAATGCCCGGCATCCTTCTTAGGCTTTCCATTTGGATTTCACTCCTGCTCCCTCATCTCTGAACCTGAGAGTCTGCCTTAACTATTCCAATCATCAGTAAGATGACTACTTTCCTTGATAAACATATTCTGCATCTACTGATACACCTAATATTGCCGTGGATGTTCTTTGGTCTGCTTGTGTCAGTTGTGTTTAAGTTCAGACCATCTGAGCTTATGCTCAACCGGTGCAGCCACATCTTTTCTCTCCTAAGCTGGTAACAATGTGGCTTTCACTGATTCTCCATTATAAAGATAGAGGTTTAAGAGAAGAGTTTTGCGCTAGTAAATAATGACATTTTTAATAATGTAAAATGTTGCAGCTTAGGCAGACATGTTGGGTAAGGGTCCAGTCAGGTGGACAAATCATTGTAGTGGGGGGAGGGGTCCAGGGACTTAAAATGGGAAAGGTGAAGTGGTGACCAGAAGTAGAGAGGGAAGGAAAGGGTCAGATGGTAAATGTGGGAGCCAGCCACCTTGATGGCCTCCAGGGAACCTGTGTTCCTGGTATTTACACCCTTGTGTAATCACCTCCCATGATGACTCAGAGGACCACTCAGGTATGGTGGTGGTTAGAGTTTGTGACTTCTGAGGCTCAGTCGTAAAAGGCATTGCAGTTTCCACCCTGGCGTCTTGGATCTCTCACTCTGGCGGAGCCAGTCACCATGACATGGGGAAGCTCAAGCAGCCCTGTGGCGAGGCCCAGGTGTATAAGACCTGGGTGCCCTGCCAACAGTCACCACTGATTTCCCAGCTGCACAAAAGAACCATTTTGAAATAAGATTCTCCAATTCCAGTCAAGCCGTCAGATGTTTGTAGTCCTAATCCATCTCTGGTCCCTAGTAGAGATCCTAAAGTCAGAGTTGGCCAGCTAAGCTGCTCCTGAATTCCTATGAGTGATAATAAACGTTTGCTGTTGTTTGACACCACTGAGTTTGGGGGCAGCAATAGGTAAATAGTACAGTGGGTACAAGCTTGATGCCAGAGAGAGCTGAGGGTCAAAGCTAGAGAAGGCACATTTTGTTTTTAACCTACGGAGTAAAAGTTTTTGCAAAAAATGAAGACTGATTTTTTTTTTTTAAGCAAAACTTTGTAGTTTATGAGAACTGCATTGCAGGGAAGAGGGGAGCGTACTCACCATTCAGAGGCCTGGGACTGTCACACCCTAGATCTTTAGAACATCAAGTTATAGGTTTAAAAATTCACATAAACCACCAAAGATCCCTGGGGACACTGCCTTGAGGCTGTCAAGGGAGGAGGGTTCTTGTGATATTTGTGGGGGAAGATGAGGCCTATGATGCTCAGCAGAGGAGAGGAAGGTGGTCCTCGCTGTAAGTAAGCGAACATCAAAAAGCCTTTTTGAAAAGCATATAGATAACGTATCTTTAAAAGAAGTCACTACATTTGTCCTGTGAAACATGCAGTTGTCTAAATGGGTGCTAGCACTTTTCCAAGAGAGTAAAGCTTTGAAGATCTATAAAGGGGTCATGGTGTGGGTTGAGTTGAGTAAAACACTCTGGTTCTCTTGTGAGTTGAGATTTTTCAGTTT
The DNA here is from genome assembly GCA_028646535.1 of Procyon lotor. NCBI lineage: Eukaryota > Metazoa > Chordata > Mammalia > Carnivora > Procyonidae > Procyon > Procyon lotor. Next base: position 3,842,979 of record CM053620.1, on the reverse strand, counting down.
TGGAATATGTGATGTGAAGTTCAGTTGACTGTGGATTGTCAACAGCATGAGGACAGAAATAAAAGCCAGACCATAAGGATCAGGAGCTGGGCAGAGCTATGGTGGTTAGGGCCAGGGCCAGGGCTGGGGACCAAGTGAGAACATGACAGTTGTTACAAACACGGCTGCTCAGATATTTTTAGAGGGACTACTAAGTCTCTGTCACTGGGATGAGCAATTCCCTCCTCCATCTGGAATTCTTAAAAGTTGTCTTTCAAAGTTCTGGGAATAATAGGGCTCTGTTTGTGTTTCCCTCCCACTGGGGTATATAGAGAAATCCATTGATTGGGCCAGAATGAGGCCACAGATGTCAGGCAGAGAAGAGGCTGGTCTTTGCCATGAGAGACCCACGCTGCACAGGCAGCCCGGTATGGCTTCTCACTTTCCTTCAGAGAAGGCATGCACGGGTGTACCTCAGCCATCCAGATGGCATGTGAGGACTGGTTGGAGGGTCCCCATCACAGCTGATGACACTGAGAATTACTTATTTTCAAGACATTAAGTCATGTTATATTTTCCATAAGATGGGCCTCTTGATAGTACATACATTTTTAATTTAAAATAAAATGCAACCAATTGAGGAAATTAGAGAATTTTTAAAAGGAAATAAAGCCTCCATCCAATAACTCAAAACTATGGGTCATTTTTATTGACAAATAATATGACCACAAGAGAGGTATGGCCTCGTCAGGAGTGATTTGGTTGCAAGAGCCAAAATCCCACTTGGAACAAAACAAGAAAACCAAAACAACAGCGAGGCCAAAACCAAAAGAAAGAAAAGTAAGAGAAATTGATCAAATGTTTCCACAGGACATTAACTGGACTAAGCACTCATCTTCCAATTTCCATGTTTCTTGGTTCAGATTCTCAAGATAGAGAATCAGACTGGCAAAAGTAGTTCAGGATCCTTCCTAGACAGGTAGGGTAGGATAGCATGGTGGTAGGTCCTACCTTGGTGGGTGGGATGGGGTCATTATCAGAGAGGAGGGCGATGGACCGGACCGACATTCCCAAATGTCTAATACCAACTTCCATTTCTAGTGGGGAGCACTAGTTAGCTCATAACCATGTACAGATTGAGTGGTTATGAGAAATATAAGTTATAAGAAATATGACGTTGGCAGGTTTAAAATAAAACAAAAAGGAAGGGAAGAAGAAAGGGAGAGAGAGAGAGAAAAAAGACAATTATCAGAAGTATTCAATAGTTGTGATATACTAAAAAATTATTTGTTGTTCTTCTGGAATACAAATTTGAGTGAGCATCCTGTGTTCTATCTGGCAACCCTACCCAGAGGTCCTCTTTCTCTGTTGGAGCTGTCACAGAGGACTTGGGGGAATCTAAACTGAATCTCAAACTACGTTTTCCATGCCCCAACACTGCCTGGGTCCATGTTCTGTTTCTTTTCTGTTTCATTTGCAGGAGAGGGAACCTGGCATGATGTAAAAAGCAGAGAATCTGGCTTTGAGGTGTGAATCTGTCACGTAGGAATGGGGTGGTGCTGGACAGGTCCTTGACTCCGAGGTGCCTTGGTTTCCTCATCTGGAAACCTTGGGTGGTCGTGCCTATTTCAGAACACTGCTCTGGGGAAGCAAGGTCATGGAGGTGAAATGAGCAGGTCAGCGGCCACATAGCAGGGGCTCAGCTATTGTGTGTGCTGCCTCCCCTTTGCCTCTTCATGGTGTGAACAGAAGCCCGGTGTCTGTTACTGTGGATTGAATAGCTGTGCGTCGTTTACATGCAGGTATGGGATAACGTGTTGCATAAGCATTGTCTCATTGGATGCAAGCAGCGATCAGGTGAGAGAGCTCTTTTCATTCCCAATTTGCTGAGGATGAATCCGGGGCTCAGGCTGGTATGAGAGTGGTCCAGGGACACGAGTCTTCAAAGCAGAGAAGTGGGCTGTCACCCAGGTCTGTGGGTCTCACGCGTGCATGCTTTCGGCTTCCTCTCGGCTGCCTTTCATTGTATGCATAGAGCACACGCCCCATCGGGTGGCATGCAGAGCATTTGCGGGGTTGGAGCTACTCTCTGTCCGAGCGCAGTTGAGGTGGCAGAGCCTTACACACGTGCTGTGTGTTCACATGGTCCCAGCTTTCCTTCTGAGCACCGAGGAGGTAGTTAGTGTTCATAGAGACCAAGGCCGCCCTCATAGAGTTTCCACCCCAGTCAGGAAATGGAGACGAGAACACATGGTATGTGATAAAAAGAAAACGAAATGGAAATGACAGGTATGACTTGGGGCTAGGAAGTGAAAGAGCGATTTTGAGTAAGGATGTTTATGGGAGTCTTCTCTGAGGAGGTGACACGTGAGCCCAGACCTAAAGAACGTGCAAAAGGTTAGGGGTAGAAGGTGTGGTAGGCGTGAACACTGGGACCACAGCGAGCCGGGGCTGGCGGGGCACAGGAGGGAGGCCGGCCTGAGGCGCTGCGTGCAGTGGAGGGAGGGAGGAGATGAGGTCAGACCCTAGCAAGGAGTTGGGGATTTATTCCTCAGTGATGGAAGACGTGGTGCTGTTCTTGTGACCCACAGCGCCAGCCACAGCTCCAGGAGAAAGGCCCCCTGTCTCCGAGGAGCGGCCTCGCCTACACAGGGAAACCAATCATGCCACTTATCGCCCCAGTTTGGAAAGTAATTGCAGACATATGTGTAAAGGGCAGGGCAATCTTTTCTGCCAATTATGTGCCCTGCTATTAGGTGATTAGAGGCTGGTAAAGTCACAGTGTGAGGGATTAGCGGTACAAGCCCCTTTCCCGGCACCTCTGCATTTCTGCTCCTCCCAAGAGTGCTTCTTCCCTCCCCTGGTACTGGTTTTAGTTTGACCAGGTGCCTCCCCCCAGTTAGGTCCCCTGAACACTCTTGTGTTTTTATCTACAAAAGAATAAAAAGCCTGCAAGAGACCCTTACAAAACAGCAGTTGGAAAACAAGGCAAAGTCTGCCTGCCTACGAGATTGCAAGGCTGGATTTATAGCAATGTTTGTGAAGATTGTGAGGTCCTGTGTATTTCCAAAGCTGCTTATCAAGCAGCCTGTGCTCGTCCTTATCGCCCTGTCATGCACATGCCACCTTTATTGTTTTATTTGGCTTTCATGCCTGTGCACATCTGCCCTTTTCTTTGAGCCTTTTGTTCACTAATCCACCTGTCCCTTCTTCATTCTTCAAGCCATTATTGAGTTAAGCACCTACTTGAAACTTCCTGGCAAAGTCCAGCGGTTAAGAGCTTAGGGTCAAACAGTCCTGACGTCAAATCCCAACTCCGGTCCTCTAGTTACTTTTACAGTCAGTTTTTCCATCTGAAAAACAAGGATGATGGCAGGATGGGGCTTTTAGTCCTTTTAACCCCCTTCATGCACTCTCGTGCTCAGCCCTAGCGAGGAGGGAACTTTTAGCCTAGCCCCTCATCCAGTTCCGGAGTGACAGGGGTCAAGAGCTGTGAGAGGACATTGCCTAGTTTGCAGGTGTCCCACTCTAGAGATGGAGCTGTAATGGCAGGACAGCTCTTGGGGCTATGGGGCAGGGAGGGGGATGGACCACTAGTAACCGGAAGGAGGTGGAAGCCTGGGAGGAAGGAATAGGGAGAGGGCAAAAGATGAAGGGAGCAGAAGCAAGACAAGGGGCCTTCCAAACATGCACCTAAGTGAGCCTAGACCAGCTAAGCTAGCCTAGACTGAGGCCACTGCGTGACTTGGTTGGGTAAGGGAGTGATTTCAGAAAACAGACCGCTGGGGTCGAGTCCTGGCTCTGCCTCTTGTTAGCTACGGAGCCCCAGGCAAGGCTTCTGACCCCTCCGTGCCTCACTGTCTCATCTAAGGCAAGATTCTAAGAGTAGGACTTGCCTCCCAGGGCGGCTGGGAGCATTTAATGAGTGCATACAGGCAAAATGCTTAGCGTGATGACCAGCACAGAATAATCATAAAATGAATGTTGGCAATTAGGGAGTTCTGCGTCTCTTCCTGTGTATTCCTTTCCTCTTCCATTCCTGCCTGTGTTTCACCCGAATCCTTGCCGCCATCTTATTTGCATTTTTTATTTGTTTTTCATGGCCCCCTCCTCCCCGCCCCACTAAAACAAGGATTTTTGTCTGTTTTGTTCACTACTGTATTCCTGGCTCTATTTTCTGGAACTGTGCTTGGCACAGAAAAGGAACACAATCAATACTTCTTTAATGATTGAGTGAATGAACGGAAAAATGAAAGAACGAATGAATGATTATCCTGGGGATTCTAATTATATTCCTGATTAGTTCTGAGTGACAATGGGCTGGCCGCCCGACCTTTCAGATACTGTGAGCATTGTGATGGTATTTCATGACAGTCATAATGATAACCACTTTCTGAGGATTGAGAAGCATAATATCTATAACTAGGGTAAGTGTCATGTTACCCGTCAGTGACATCACTGTTTTTTATGGTGTACCCCCTCCTCCAAGACATAAGCTCCCCCCCCCCCAAGTTTCTGCCCACGGTGTAGAATCTATGACTGGTGTAACTGGGAGATGGGGGAATCCAACCAAGTCTATACAATCTAGTTTTTGTTGGCTCTCTGGAGTCAGCAAGAATTTTACCATCTTGTGACAGGCTACCACTGTTCATATACTCTCAATCTTATATGGGACAGAATTGGCTGAGACCAAAATATTTTGAAACTTTTAATTCAGTGAACAGCCCCCAGAACTGCGCAGGTGCCTAGTTCTGCTACCCAGAGGCTGATTCCAGACCCCTGATGATCATTCTCTTCTTCTTAAACTGCTGCTTGGGTGGTATGTGGGGCCCTTGAGTTTTGATTCCACAGAACCTGAGGACTAGAAGGGATCCATGGGCCGTTAGTCTTATCCACTCATAATAGAGGCCAGGGTGTATTTTACATAAGTCAAATAATTTCATTTGTTCTGCAATCTATGATATGGAAACTATCAGCAGCACTTGACTGAGGGGGCATCTGAGACTCAGAGAGGAGCAAGCAGTTTTAAAAGGTTAGGGGGCAGGATCTGTCTTTCTGCTAACACACAAGGAGAGACAGTATGGCAGGTTTCAAAGATTTTATTTTTTTATTTGAGAGAGAGTGAGAGAGAGAAAGAGCGAGCGAGCCTGAGTGGGATGGGAGGGGCAGAGGGAGAAATGAACTTCCTGCTGAGTAGAAAGCCCCATGCAGGACTCGATCCCAGGACCCTGAGATCATGACCTGAGCCAAAGGTAGATGCATGATAGACTATGCCATCCCGGTGCCCCATGGTCGAGAGTTTCTGTTACATAGTTTAGAGGTCTGTATTCCAGCCCTTTCTCTACGTGGATTCCCTAGATTACTCATTTTAAAGTGGAACTAGAAATAGAACTCTGCTAAAATTGTCCTAAATACTAAACAATGGGATGTGTAAGAGTACATAAACCAGTAAGTTATTACTATTAACAATGAAAGTTAGCTATTAATTATAACAAATATTTAAATAATAAAATACAATATTTCAAATACATAACAATAAAATAGCAAATCTTAAAATAATAAGACAATTCTCAGTTAATGTTAGTTATTTTTTCTGTAATTATTCCCATCATGCAGCCCAGTGCTTGGCAGATGGCAAGTGCGCAGTGGGGATGTGTTGAGGAGCTTGCCTCGGCCTGTTCTAGAAAGTGCCAGAGTGGAAGTGGAGCCTAGGCTTTCTCACTCCAAAGGTTGTGCTTATTAACAAGAAGGGAAACCGAGGCTTGGCGAATACTGCTCTGTTCTCCATAATGGCACAAATAGGGTGTGGAGATGGCCCAGCACTCAGGTACTTGGACTCCAGAGCCAGCTCCCTTGTCTTACCCCCCAGGGCAGGTCACCAGTAAAAGGGAATGATCAGATTTCACATGGGGCTGGTTGTGATTCAATGAGAACTTGGGAAGGTTGCTGGTGCTTAATAAACATCACAGCTCTCATGATTATTTTTCATGTATGTACATATCAATGCATAGATGTTATTTTGAAGTTCTATGTGTGCTTGGTACTGGGATTATTGAGGATATAGATGAGAATAAGACTTGCTTCCTGGGGTGCCTGGGTGGCTCAGGGTTAAAGTGTCTGCCTACGGCTCAGGTCATGATCTCATCATCCTAGGATCGAGCCCCGCATCGGGCTCTCTGCTCAGCGGGGAGCCTGCTTCCCCCTCTCTCTCTGCCTGCCTCTCTGCCTACTTGTGACCTCTCTCTCTCTGTCAAATAAATAAATAATATCTTAAAAAAAAAAAAGACTTGGTTCCTTACCTCAAGCAGCTGATAGTTCAGTGACGGACTCCAGTGAGTGAATAATGAATGTTCTAAGTGCAATTAACCTGGCCTGGGTGGATTGGGGCCAACTTCCTGGAGGAGGCAGCATTTGAGGTGGTTGGTTGTTAATGATGAGATGTGGCTCGCCAAGTGGACCAGGCCTTCATGAGAGAAATCTAGAGAAGCAGCATGGGGACAGGTCCTATGCGATCAATGGTGGAATGTTCTGTATGGTTAGTATATGAGCTATGTTTGTGAAGATAAAGCAGAGCAGCTGTGTAAAATCTTTGCGTGGGGCATTGAATGTCAAATTAGGGATTTGGACTTTAGCTTAGAGGCAATGGGGAGCCATTGAAGTCTGTGTGACAGAACAAAGGCGAGACACAAAGTTGCTGTTACTAATTGCTGAGTAAAACAATGCCTACATTCTAGTAGATACTTGATACTTACTACTTGAATTAAAAATTGTTCTGGCAATAATATGGAAGTCAGACTGGGGAGTTGGAAGAGATTGGCAATCTAGAGATCAAGTACTCGGCTCGATTCCAGAAAAAATAGGTTCTGTTTTTTATTTTTTTGTTTTGTTTTGCTCTTTTTTACTATATCTTGCTGCTTGTTATCAAAACAGTGGCTGAATGAATGAATGAAGAAATAGTTGTCCTGCTACTCTACTTTCTTTGTTAAAAGAGAAGCAGCTTATGGATATGGAAGTCATACTATCTGAGAGTGATAAAATAGGTTAACTCCAAAAATAAAT
>CM053620.1:3808156-3835441 GCA_028646535.1 Procyon lotor | reverse complement strand
TTGAGCCTTCTCTGTTTAAATGGTTTGGATGATTCCCCTTTGTCCATAGGATAAACCTCAACCTGTAGATGTTGACATTTAAGCTGATCTTAATCTGAATCTGAACCGAAAGGGCCCTGTCTTCTGTCTTCTGCCTTCTATCTGGTCACTAGCCCCTCCTCCCAGTGTCTTCCTCATTTCCCCTTTGCTGTAGCTCCAGGTTTCCCTGGTTGGGACTGTAGATAGGCAGTGGCTGGGGTTGGTGGCCATGGTTTCGTTGTAAGAGATCTAACTAGAAGCACACTAAGTATTATCTGTCAACTCTAAATAATGTCCCTCCCCCTGCTGTGCGTGCATGTGTGTGCATGCACATGCACACGTGCACACACATACACAGGCACAGCCATTTGCAACTACGCCTAGATGAACTGTAAAGAATAAACTTCAAATTCAGTTAGAAGGAGGTGTTGAATTTCAGGAGCTTTTTGTTACTATTTATATTTAGTTTCTTATCAACAGATACAAAAAGTACAACTTCTGTCAAGTAAAGATCCCTGATGCTTTTGACATACAACAGACACCAACCACAGTGGACCCCTTACCTCTTTCTGAGCACCTCCTGATCCCCCATAGCTCTGGCTCCCTGGACTCTCAGCACCTCCTCTAGCAGACTGTAATCAAGTGATGTCTTTCTGTGAGGCACATTTTCTGAAGTATACAACCATGCCTTTTCCTTTCTTTCTCTGTTGACTTGCTCAGTGGCTAATACACAATAGGCACTTTATGAATGTTTCTTTGAATGAATGAATGAATGAATGAATGAATATATGTGAGTATTGGAGAATTCTCTACAGTAATGATCCTCACACTATGCAGATACAGAGCATGTAATACACAGATAGTTAAGCCCCACCCCTGAGTTTCTAGGGGGAGACCTGAGAATTTTCATTTTTTAGCAGATTCCCAGGTGTGCCGATGCTACTGGTCCAGGAGGCACACATTGAAAACCACCGCTCTACCAAATTAATACTGAGAGGATTCTCTGTGCAGAAATAACCCCAGTCACTAATTTTGGGTAAGGGAGACACCTAGAGGGGGGTTTTAATGGCTACTAGTTCACAGGATAAAATTGGCGTCTGAATGCCCAATTTTGCTACTAAAGGAAGTGAGGCCATTGAACTGAGATGGCCTAAAAGTCACTCCCAATTTTATCTCTGTGCAAGTGGGGAAGTCATGATGGTATTTATTGTATTCATCGAAGACACTATATTAACGCAGTATCCCCAAAGCCAAAGGAGTATTTTCTGTCTCATTCTCCGGTGTCTGGGCTCTTCATACGTTGCAGAAATTCAGAAGGATGTCACATCCCAAGCATTACTGACCACATACCTCTAAGTACCAACATGCTCACAGCAGCCTCTGTGGGATGTTCTTTACTTTGTCTAATTCTGGCCTAGACTATCGTAAGGAGACCTTGCCTTGTTGTAGGATGAGTTAGATGGCCACATGGGATTGGAGACTATCGAGGTCATAGTATACTTTCCGTGTGGCAGGATTGAACTGTCACCATTAGGAAGCATCTCTGGTAGGGCAGTATATGTAGGGGGCAGTTTTCACAGCAGCAGCACACATGTTTCAGTACAGTACCTTCGCAGCAAAAATCATTTGGGCACATCCTATATGCCAGTGTCCTGGGAGCTGAACCCACAGAAGCAGAAAGTGAGACATGGGACTTACATTTCAGAGAGAGAGACAGATAATAAGTGAACAAATGTCATTATTGGTTAGCCTTTGCTATATTACAGCCACCTCAAATTTAGAGCAATTATTTATTTTTAGTCCTCATGCCTATGGGTCAGATGATCTCGGTGGGGATCTGCTGGGCTTACCTAAGCACCTCTGGGTTCATGGGGGTGCCTGTCTCTCCTCCTCCAACCAATGAGCTCACCCGTGAAGGCATTTGTAGAGGCCCTAGAGGGAGCAAACTGAAACACGCAGGGCCTCTTGGGGCCCGGGCTTATAATTGCCACCTCATTGCTTCTGCCTCATTCCACTGGCCACATCAAGTTCACGGGGCCAAACCCAAAGTCAAGGAGTAAAAGGTGGAGGTGCAGGTTGGGGTGAAAAATGGAGCAGTAATGCAAGTGACCACTTACGGGAGAAAATTAAGAAACATAAAGGGCTATGAAGAAACAAAACAGATTGGTGGCTCAAGAACAATCAAGGGTGCTACTTTTGGGTGACCAGGTATTGTGGGATGGTGCAGTGTCATAGTCTCGGGTGTTTTTTAGCAGACTGTCCCACTGGGAGGGATGTAGCTTCAGCACTGGGCTATGTACATGATGCTGTACAGTTCGGGCCTCCCTCCTCGCTGTCCTAGTATCTCCCAATTACAAAAGGCTCCTGGCATAACTCGTAACTACTGTGTCTCATACGGGCATTTCTCTGGTTTATCACTGTTCTGTACAAATGCCTCATTACAAAAGCACATTCAAAGGGTACCAGAATTTGAGTACGTTATCTCTGCTGGAAGGTACGGCGTGCACCTCCCTATGCACACACATCTGTGTGCTTGTACATGTAACACCCACCGGCTGCACACATGTGCGTGGGGACCTTCCCACAGCCGGAAATGACGTCTTCATCCATGTCAATGAGAGGCAACAGTCTCGATCCCTGGCACCTCAGGATACAGCTACTGAACATTGGCTGATTTCATCAGCCCCAAAGCCAGCCTGATGTGCCTGAGAAAGGAGTGGGAACATGGAATGTGTCCAGAGGCAGACCTAGGTTCTGGGCAAAAGCACCAGGAGCTTGGTGGGGGGCTGGAGTCGGGGTGGTAAAGCAGGGGCCGTTAGGGGCTGGTTTCCATGTTCAGTGCTCACTTGCCACCATCAATCTGTTCAGCAGCCGCAAGACTCCCATTAGGGAGTTGAAGGAAGAATGCAAAACCAACAAAAATGGATTTCTTCTTTAGGGGCCTTTTATCATTGGAGTGAAATGATTTTTCTTCTGTCTTTATTGAACAAAACATGATATCCTCTGTTTGGTGAAATGCATGTTCTCTGAGAACAGATGGGAGTAGGGGATTGGGGCGGGGGTAGTAGCATCCATTTTTACAACAACTCTTATAGTGCTATTGTATTATCATTCCCATTTTCTTGATGAATAAACTGAGCTTTGGGGTGTAAAAGCAGCTTGCCCAATGTAAGTAGAGTCTGGAGATCCTAACCTACATCTTATTTTGCAGACAAATCTTTTCTGCCTTCCTAGATTTCATGGGTTTCTAAAGGTGAGCCTTAAGGCCTAAGAAGACTCTTGAAGTTAACTTCTCCTGGCTCTTAATATCTAAGCCGTGGGGACAGAAGTAGGGGGTATGGGAGAGGCCCTCTGGCCATGCTCGCTCGGACTCAGGTGTGGTTGGCTGGAGCCAACCAGTAACTCGGACAGTAACTCGGGACAAAAGCCCAGGACCATGGTGAATGCCTGCACCGGTACTGTGTGGAGACACAGCTGGCAGATCTTTGCAAATCTGCACCTATCTTCACAGGTACCATCAGGGGCATGTGGTCATCTGCCGCCTGGGACTCACAGCCTCCTGTTGCCTGTTGTGGGTCAATGCATTCATTTTGTATGTGGATGATGAAGCTGAAGTCAGACTGGAATATTGCTCTTGGCCGCGCCAAACTTGGCCTCCCAAGAGATTATTCCCCTCCTCGGGGGAACATCCAACAGCTGGCCTCCTAGGGCACAAAGGCACAGCCCTGACTCTGTTAGGGACGTCTCTGAAAGGAAGGCCCCTCTTGCCTCAGAGCTCCCCTGGGACTGGCTGAGGCCTCCACGGCCACTGCCAATCTTGTTTCCCTTCCTTTTGCAGTTGTTGCTCCTGAGAACACTCCTGACCGATCCACCTGCACAAATTTCCATCTCAGCCCCTACCTAGTCTAGGGAAACCAACCTGTCTCACACTGGTGATGACATGCTCCAGCCCTGAAGTGACACCTGTCACTTTTGCTCACCGCTCATTGGCTCTAACTAGTCACACGGCCCCATGCTGACCACAAGGGGGCTGGCACGTGCCACCCTGCGTGTGCCAGGAAGGGAGCACACTGGACCTATGCAGTCAGCAGCAGTAAGGCTGATGGGATGCATAGACCACAGAAACGGCCTGCCAATCTACGAAATCAATAATACGGTTTCGCGCTTTGGACAAGTGCAGCCTTGCACACCCTACCCTAAGGACTGCTTCCCCAACCAGGTGGCTGCTTGTGGAAACGTGACTGGATGATTTCTGACGTCTTTATCCCTTCCAGTGGTTTATCATCTCCCAAGCTGTCCTCTGCTCTCTGCCTTTGCGTCTGCTGAATCCGTGGGTTTAGCTCAGCTGGCCCCTGACTGACAAGATGACTCCTGCTGTGGAATGGAGAAAAACCAAGGTATTTCAGGGTGCCTTGATTTGAAGCCTGCCTGATTCCAAAATACCCCATTTTACTCTTATTGGTAGGCAGCATGGTTATAGGTCTCAACACACATGAGTTCTGAGCAGGGACAGTCATGCCTATCAAACACCGTGACGCAGAGGTGCAGGGCCAGTTCCTACTTAGGCAAGAGGATGGAAAGTTGAAGAGACTGGAAGAAAGCAGCAACATCCACCTTTCCTGGGCTTTTCTGGAGGCCGTTTGGCAATCATTGCCATCTGTTGGGCCAGTGCTGGCTAATGTAGCCGGGAGGTCAGATGGTATATGCAACTTCATCCGCGACCTTGGGCACATGTGAAGTGACCTTGGGACTAAACAGCTGACAGTGAAGGAATGTTAAAAAGTGCACCAGTTTACATTTATTGAGTAGTCATTTTGTCACTTAATCCTCATCATGACCTTATAAGTTCAGTATGATTTATATTCTCACTTAACTCATGAACAAGCATAGGCAGAGAGAGTGTGAGTAATTTACGTGTCTGTGACAGAACTGGGGGTTAAGCTTAGGCAGTGTGTCTCTAGACTCTATGCCACCCACCCTCTGCCACTTTGATTAGGTCTAGACATCTATTTAACACACAATGATGACTGACTGTCTCCATGTTCTAGGCCCTGTGCCAAGTGCTAGGAATATAGCCCAATCCACTGGATCTCAGCATGGTCCATTGCTCAGTGTCCTGTTATATTAGATGTTATATAATATATGTATTCTACCATTCAGCTCCAGGGATAAATTTCACCAGTCGATATTTGTGTACATTTTTCTATAATAAGGACTATAGGATTTACATGTTTCTCTTATTGCTTTGGCCACCAGGAAGCTCAGATCCAAATCAGAGCAAATATAATAGAATTTCGGCTTAGCATTTTGGTTTTCTGAATTTTTCCTCCCGGCCTGGATTTTTTTGTTTTGGTCTCATCAATGCTGTTGCACAAATGCCCTTTATTTTAAAACACCTTAAATCCTTTTTAGAAGGAGGCTGCATGGAAATGACAAAGTGAGATCTTTACTGCATATTCTTAGATTCCTATTGGGAAAGGTAGACCTATATATCCCTCTTACCCTCATTCCCATAGCTCCCCCACTTATAAAACCCCTTGAGCAGAGCCCATGACTATACTCAGTCTCTGGGGATTGGTAGGAGCTTCTGAAAAATCACATCCATATAGAAAAAGTTTCCCTAAATCATGGCTCCAAATTTGGTGCCAGATGCACATTTGTGGAATAGGCGGCCAGTCAGACTCTCACCTGAGCAGTTAATAAAATCTATTGCCCCTTGATGGATTTTTTTTCTACAAGCAAGAATTGATCTGTCCTCTTTGTGATTTGTGAGATGGCTAGGAAACACCAACACCATCATGACTTGGGCCACAGTAGGAGAGGGGGTAAAAAAAAAAAAAAGGAAGAAAGAAAGAAAAAAAATCCACCACCGAGTCTTTCCAGGCGTGGAAAGGGCTGAAACTGCTGGGGTCATTTTATTAGATTTATTGGAATTAAAGTGGATCTTATTAACATTTTAATAAAGAGAATCTTTTTGCACTGGGCTGGAAGTGCTCGCCAGTCCCCGGTGCAATTCCATTCTCTGCAAAAGTGGAATCGGCTGGCGTTGCCCAGCGTGATTTGTGAGGCTGGGCCCCAACAATCCAAAAAAAAAAGCAAACGGGCTGCCTCCTCCGAGGGGCTCGCTCTGTGCGAGGTGCTCGCCCTGTATCTGCCATGCAAAACGAGGGAGCTTTATGAAGGAATCCGTCTTGTAAAGCCATTGGTCCTGGTCATCAGCCTCTACCCAATGCTTTCGTGATGCTGCCGCTGATCTATTTGGGAAGTTGGCTGGCTGGTGAGGCAGAGCCTCTGCTCAAAGCCTGGCTCCCACGGAAAATATGCTCAGTGCAGCCAAGTGCATGAATGAAAACGCCGCCGGGCGCTTCTAGTCGGGCAAAATGCAGCCGAGAACTCCGCTCCTTCTGTGCGTTCTCCTGTCCCAGGTAGGGAAGAGGGGCTGCGGGGCGCACCCCGCGCCCCGTTTCTGCATTCGGATCGCCTGGCGCGGGCAGGGTGAGGGGGTTTTCGGGGGTCTGGGGACTCTGGGGCGCGGCGGTGAAGAAAGCCTGGGGCTCGAAGGGAGGTCATTCACAGCCCCGGGAGATCCTATGGGGGCCCTGGTTTCCTACTCCGGGTTGCCTCTGTGTGTGTGTGTGTGTGTGTGTGTGTGTACGTTTGGGGGAGGAGGCGAGAGCTCCCGAGTCCTTTTTTTTTTGCAAGCAGGGGCGACATTCTCGCCTACATCAACTGGGGTAACTTTGATTCGCCTCCTCCGGAGGCTCATGCATTGGAGAAAGATTCAGTTGGAGGCGACTCCAAGGAGTCGTGGTTTCCCCCAGCGCAGCGCGGAGCGGAGAAGCGCGGCTCCAGTCCGGATTGCGGGCTGCCGGGCTGAAGAGGCCGGCCTGCCATCGCCGACTTCCCGGGGCGCCGGGAGCCCCCTCGCCCAGCCCCACGGCGCTCTGGAAGCTCTGGAAGGCGCCTCCCGCCAGCCTAGCGCTGCAGCCCGGCTGCTGCTGTCGCTCAAAGGCTCCGCTCTGGCCGCGCCCGCATCGGGGTTCTTTTCCTCCCCGACCTCGGGCCCGGAGCGCGTCCCCCCGCCACGTCCACCCCCACCCCCGCCAGGACGCAGGCCCCAGCCCCCCGCGCCCCCTTTGTCCAGCCAGCTGGAGCTCCGGCTCAGAGCCCCGACTGCCGCCTCTGCTGTCTTCCCGGGCGGGCGCGGAGCGCAGAGAAAAGTTCAAGCCTTGCCCACCAGGGCTGCAGCTGCCTGTTAACCCTCAGAGCGCTGAAGCGCGAGCGAAGGGCCCGTGACCCGGGAGAGGGTGGGGGGTGGGGTGCGATGGAGACTTGGTTTTCTGGCAACCACCTCTGTATCTGGAAGATCTCGGGAAGTTTGTGTGCAGGAAAGCAGTACTCCGAGGAGGCCAGACCGGAGGTGCTGGCAGCTAAGGGGCACGCCCAGCCCTGCTCTGGGGCCTGTGGTTTCTGAGAGCACTGAGACCGGGTCTCCCAAGGCTTCCTGTGAAGCCTATGGGACTCCGGATGAGCTGGCAGCCTACAAGTGGGTGGGTAAGATCGAGGCAGGCCAGACAGAGAGGGCCCTGCGCAGGAGACAGGGAGTGTCTTCGGATGCTAGGAATGGGTGTTGAGTTCCTGACCAGGGCTCCTGAATGCCAGGGGAACAGGCTTATCTGTGTGTGTGTGTGTGTGTGTGTGTGTGTGTGAGAGAGAGAGAGAGAGAGTGTGTGTGTGTGTGGGGGGGGGTTGGTGGTGAGGCAGCTAGAATCCTGGGCAAGGCCTCGCTGGGATGTGGAGATGGAGTGCAGCCTTCTAAGGGAGGCCACCACTAGATCGGTATTGGGGTTAGACTTTGGAAGTGGGCCAGTGTCCCGGGAACACAGTGACCATGGAAATGATGTAAAATGGGGGTTAGTGGGTGGATGCTAGTGCCTGGGGGCAGGGTAAGGTGCCAGGCTGCAGAGCCTCTATCCTGCTTAGGATTTCTGTCTTCCCTGGATACACAGCCCCCATTCAGGACTGCATAGTTTTACTCCTCTTAACACCAGGGCTTTGCTGGCTGAGTCTTTTGGGGGTCTCTGTAACCTTAAGTCCTGCCACAAATCCTGTCTGTCTGTGAATGACTTTTCCAGACTTTCTGGAGTCTGATTGTCCCTGAGGCGTTATGTATGTATATATATATCCCCGTTTAGTAGGGTGCTTTAGAATTTGCCTCTGATTCAGACAGATCCTCTCTGTCATATGCCAGTGGTACCACCCTGGGCAGGTTGTTGACTATCTCTGAGATTTCTGATTTTCCACTGTAAAATAATCTTATCAGCTTCCCGGGATTGCCAGGTAGGTTAATTGCATCCAACAGGATGTCCTAGGCAATGCATTTACCCTGAGGCCTGGCACACCCGGGAACCATTAGCGTCTGGGAGCACTTACCACAGCCTTTCCCCAGGACTTTACAGTCCTTTTCTCTCTCAGCATGTGTGGACCTCAGTTAGGATTCCAGGGCTTGCCCAAAGTTATGCCTCCCTTCGAGCCAGGTGGACCACATGGCAGCACGCAGCAATCTCTGTGCACTAGGGACTTCTCACTTGATACCTTCCGTAAAGCAACTGGCAACTGGTGTGCTGCTCTCTCTGGGTCCAGATGGCACAGGTAGGTCTGAAGGCTGTCAGCTCACTCAGTTCCTTAGCATGGGAAGCAGAGGTTTTGCCGGGAATTGAATTGCCTGTTCTATGAGGCTTATTTCTCTCTTAGATTGTTATGCAAAACCAGAGCAAACGTCCACATTAGGACACTAATTGATATCCTGGTTGCAACAGCACCTTGCAGAGAAATCATTTTGGTGCAGTTCACTTAATCGGCAAGAGGTTCAAGTGCACAGCTCTGTGTGCCATAGTGAAAAGTGGAGAAAGTCTTGGAGCTTTTGAGTCAACAAGCAAGAGCAAAACTTTCTCAAGGCAGAGAGAAAACAGAAGAGAGGGAAAAACAATGTAATAAAGCAAATTAGTCACTTGGTCCTAAGTGGTGTTCAGGCACGCATGTATGTGTTTTTCCACTGCAGTTGTAATACTCTGGGTCTGGCTTTGGAAGCCATCAATCTCTACGTTTATTGGCTGGTTGCTGTTTTAGGCATTTTGGAAGGGGGAAGAAAAATTCTGAACAACAATGGTTGGAAGCTGGCAAAGTCAAGGAACAGTCACCTCTCTTCTCCCCTGGGGTGTTTTGGGAAAGGCTGTCCCAGAAGTGGCCTCTGGCATTTAGCTATGATAAATAATGTGGAGCAGATTAAGGAGCCCTGACATAGAAATTACACTGTCAGTATGATTCCCACCCTCACCCCCATTCGGGTATCACTTACAACTAGCCAAAAGTTCTAACAATGAATGAGTAATCCCCCAAGAATTAGAATTTGAGGGAGTGGTTCAGGTTTAGAGAGCAGTCACTTGGGAGTGACCAAAAATGTTCCAGGGAATTCTGAGATGTTGATTTAAAACGGGGAGTTCTTTGTTGGGGTTAGAATCTTGATTTTCAGGGTTTTAAATGAGAGTCAGTGTTTTTTTAGTACCCCCGAGACACCATTTACTATATGTTAAGGGCAGTGTTTATTTGCAGAAGCGTTCTGATGAGGAGAAAAGGCTACGTACGGGACCCTGGGATGGCTTCAACATGTGACAGCCCGTAAGATTTCAAAAGCACTGGGGAAACAGAGACATAAGTTGTGAAAAGAATCAAAGTGGCAGAGTTCACATGTCTGAACAACTTTTTTTTTTTTTTAGCAAGTCCCCAAAGAGATCTAATAAACCGCAAGGCTGAATATGTGATCTGGAGTTTATGTAACGCCACAGTCTATATTAAAAGCCCAACAGTCATCTTAGCTAATCTCTTTTGCTTTGCCTGCCTCCCTTCTCTCCTGTTCTATCTTTAGCCCTTGGGTTTTCCATTAAATAAAATCTATTTCCTTCTAGAAGTATCGCCTATGTGCTATAGTGGAATTGCCCAGCAAACCAATGTACCCAGTAACTGCAGTATCTAAAGTACCAGCATTTGCATACGTGCACTGGATCTCAGTTTGAGGTTCACTGTTTGGGTAAGAGCGCAGCTGGCTCCTTGAGAATATCCTTCTTTCTTTCCCTCCTTCCAAAGAGACAGTTGCTTGGAGAGTCCAGTTAATTTCTTTCAGGTCGAAGGGAAGGAAAATGGCAAACCATGGGTTCAGTGACCGTCACATCATCTACGTAGCCATAGTATTTCCTATTTCTTTGTGCCCGTGTATGTCCATCTCCCTGTGTTTTGATCTTGTTTTAATACCTGTTGAAAAATTTCTCCAGAAGAGGGCTCCATTCCCAGCCTTACAAAATTCTGAATCTACAGCTTCTATATTTTAAAGAACTTCGGCATAGTAGTTCCATAAAAACCCAGCTATTCTCCTTATTTCCAATTATTTGCTACAGGCTCCCCCAATGAGAAGCCCTGCCATTTTGCACTGAGTGTCTTTCGTCTTTCCTTTCCTCTTTTATTCCCTATTGTGGTTGGTTCTTTTCTGTTTTATTCTGCAACTATGTATCCTCTCTGAGTAATAGAGCAGGGAACGTTTGAAAGACCTTTGTAGACAATGCCGTATGAAATGTGGGGAAGTTCTGAAATTTCCTGGCATTTGATTTTATTTGGACCTGGTTTTACTCAAAAGGCGGGCACAGCTCTCCTGTGAAAGGAGATAATCTTCCCCATTAGGTAACTACCCAGAAGAGTGACTCATGAGCCAGATTCGCTCACCCTCCAGCACCAGTTGAAAAGGAGAGGGAAATATGTCTGCCACCCAGTTACAATAATCAGTTGGGCAGAATTAAATCAAGTGACCAGTGGTTTTGGCATTGTTTCCACTTAGCTGTGGGCAAGGTGCCCACATGCCTAAGAGAATCTGACCTTTCTGAAGGATGCTGCCAATACAATCCCCTGCAGCCTGTCTCCTCTGTAGCTGCCTAGGGATCCCAGGCCTGACTATGCCTCCCTGAGTAGACGGCACAAATGATGATGGGCTGGACTATCGGATCCTACTTCGTTGCACTAAGTAGTGACTTTATGCTAGGGTTAGGCTAGAAAGCAATTTCCTTCTCTACTGAGAGAAGCAGCTAAGGGCAGGCTAGGGAGGAGAAGAAATGTCATTTCAAACTTGAAACACAGACTGAGCCAGGGCTCCTGGTAGTGAGCGGGTCTTCCTTTGGCTTAGCAGGTTGAACCTTGAGATATCTGCTTGGTGGTGCTAAAGCTCATCCATCCCAATTCTGCAACTCTGGCTTCTGGGTAGAGGTTGCAAAGTAGCAGCCACAGGCCAAATATAGCTCATGGGTGTACCTTGTTTGGTAAAATGTTTTGGAAAGTGGGAAATTGTAAATTTAAAAAAATCCAGGTTTCTTGCATTCCTTAAAATGTCAGAAAGTCGGGCAATTCTAGGGTTTCATTCCCCCTTGGCCACATTTCACTAGCGCAGAGAGGGCTTACTGCCCGCTTTAGGAAGGACATGCCTCTGTAAATGCCACTGTCCCTGCCAGTCCCCACTACTCATCCAGCCAGTGGGACTCATTTTTACCCCCTTGCCCCATAGCCATTTGTGCTGAGAACTTCTGCTTTCACAATTTTGAGGCTTAATCAAATCAATACAGTCAAGTTTTTAGTGATAGGCTACTTGAAAAGGAAGGGACAAGCCTCTCTCTGACCACTGTGCTTGAACTGGATTGAGATTTGGTTTGGAAGAACACCATCAAGGGGATCCACATCTCCATCCTGAGAACATTGCTACTATCAGGGCCACTGGGTGACTAGGGGTACCCAGAGCACTGGGACACCCAGATCATTGTTCCATGAGTAATAGTTACACCCAGAGAAGTGACACACTGTAGCTTTGAATAAAGCCGATGTGGGAACACCGGAGTGTTGGTGCACCCAAAATATTGCAGTCAAGGGGCTCTGGGAGTACCGGATAATAGGCCGGCCCCAGTGCACTGGGCCAAGTGTTAGACCAAGAGCATCAGTACCCTTGGAGTACAGTGACAGTCTGGGCATTGTCATTCCCACAGTGTCGCTCACCAGCAAAGTGAGTATCATCAGAACCTCACAATAACTTCTTGTACTCCACCCTGCAGGGGATTCCAGGCACACCGAGTTAGCTCTCAGAATATTTATAACTTCAGGGTAATGTTAGCTCCTTAGCTTCGTTACCTAGGGTACTTTTATACACAGGACATTGTCACCTCTACCTCCACCTGGCATTTGTGTGATGTTCTTACAACTGCTTTGAACAGTTACCACCCAACATAGTCTCTACACAGTGTTAATGCCAGAATTAATGTCCTCTGCCTCCATAAATACTAGATTACTCTGCCCACCCAGCCCCTGCCAATAGGTAAGCCTCGGATCCCAAAGATCAGGGTAAATATAATTACACACACATACCAGAAAAGAAAAAAAAAAAAAGTGATTGTTTTTTCTCTGTCACTTGCCAACAGAAGTCAAATTCCTGAAAATTAGCATTAGCAATCGGCACGTTTTGACATGTCATGTCTCATTTCAGAGGCCCGAGCAAGCGTCACCCAATCTGTTACAGAAGCACAAAGCCCCTGTGTCTCCCAGCTGAGGGTAGGCCGGGCTAGGGTGGAGGGCAGCAGCTGCTCAGCCAAGAGCAGCCCTGCCACATGCCTGGGCAGGGCCAGGAAATGAGCTCAGCCTCTGGAGGAGCCTGGGGACCCTGCAAGGAATGTGGCAGCTTCCATCCCTGCCTTCTGCGGCCTCAAGGCCAAAGTCTCTTTCCTCTGGGGTGGCAGGGAACTGCTTTTCCATGTGCTGTAGGAGATGGTGCCTGCAAATGCCCGGAACTTGAGCTTCTGTGGTCATTTCCCTGTCAACTGACGTAGGGCCTGCAGAAAGTGGCTGGACCCTGGCCGCGGAACCCAGAGCTATCTCAGGCCACACGGGCTCTGCCTTCGATTGCCATAAGCTGCTGGGCATCTGGGGTTGCAAACTGGCCTCCAGGCCAATTCTTGCCTGAAGCCTGCTTTTCTAAATAGTTTTATTGGACCGTAGCCATGCCCATTCATTTATATAATTATCTATGGCTGAGCTTGTGCTCTAACAACAGAGTTGACACCATATGGCCCACAAAGCCTAAAATATTTACTATTTGGCCCTTTACAGAAAAAAGTTTGCTGACTCCTGCTCTGACTCAGAATTACAGCCAGAGGAGCTGCGGGAAATCTTCCCAAAGGGCAGGGAGGCAATAGGGATTCATTCATTAGGGGCTGTCCCTCCTAAGCCCCGAGCACTCAAGTAACTTGACTGTAGGGAGATTTACCTGGAACTAAGTGGACTCAGCCAGTATCTGTGATGCCCATGGAGGACCTACTATGTACTTAGGTTACAGCTACTAGTGAGGCCGACCCAGTCTCTGCTCTCTTGGAGTTCAGATCCTGAGAGATCCCCTGGCAGGGGATATCCCTGTCAATTCAGGAATAATTCAAAACAGAGGCACTGCTGTGAAAATGCAGTTGTATGAGGTGTGCCAAGCTCTGTGTTTTGCTCATCTGTGCCTTGTCTTTTTTGCTCATCTGTGCCTTGTCTTTCTTCCCCACTAAAGTATAAGCTCCCTTAGAGCACATACTACCGTCTGATTGGTTTGCTTCTGCATCCCTAGGGCCTAGAACAGTGCTGGTGTGCAGTAGGCAGGGAAAAACATTCTGGGAAGAAGGAACAGCCTGGGGGAAGTCTCCGCGCGGGGAAGAAATACTGCATAGCCGAAAGGGGATCATCCCAGGAGCTGCTGATTGGTGCCCAAGCCAGTGGGGCTAGGATTTTGGTGTTTGTCCTGGAGCAGTGGGCAGCCATTGAAAGTAACAGGGGGAGGGTGTCGTGTAACAAGGTCAGATTTCCATTTTGGAAAGGTCACCCTGGCTGCAGTTTAGCAGATGCACTGATGCTGGGCACGAGCAGAAGGGAGAAGCCAGTCCAGGCCTGAGATCATAGGAGTGGCAGTGCAGACGAGGGAAAGAGATGCACCACTCTGAGCATCCAAGAGACAGCAGAACCTGGCAGGGCCGGGTAGCTGGGTTCAGAGATGGCAGAGCAACGGCCAGGGAGGGGTTAAGGAGCAAACCTGAGTTCTGCCTCTTTCACTTGGCAGCTTCCTGCCAATTGCCCAAACAAGGAACCTAGGTGTTTGACATTATAAACAGGGCCTGAGGGCCGTTTCCATGGGGGTGTTAGCCAGGCTGCGGTAATGCTCCTCAGGAGAGGCGTCCCAGGCCCCAGCGACACTAATGGCCACAGATCCAATCCGCGCTCGCCTCTGGGATGGGCACTGTGGGGGCTTGGAAATGCCCTTGTCTAGAGAGACTGATGTGTAGCCTCTATAATTAACCAATCTCTGAGGCTTTTCATGCAAAAGATATTTGGGAGAAACATTGCCAAGCCCTTTAATCGTTTCTTGAACATTCAATCAGCAGCACTAGAAATATTTCTTACATGAAGCAAATAATGATCTACTACTTTCAGCAATCACTTTGCGAATGTTAACAAGTCCTCATTTCAGCATGTTGCCTATGGCCTCGGTGACTCTTAGGTTTCCAGGTGGAGTAGCAGAGTCTTCCAAGGGGTGCCAGGAAGTGGTATGTTTATAAATGTTTAACAACTGGCTTCTCTTTTGAAAAAGTGGCACGAGGCAGGTTATCCTCAGAAGGCGAGGGGTGCTCTGGTGTTTGCATTTGTTGATGCACGTAGGGAATTCATAGGTAAACAAGATGGACGTAGGACGTGTCCTCATGGGGCTTGCCATCTACCCAAGGCGGATGGAAACAAGAAAATATATTTTGGGGGGCGCCTGGGTGGCTCAATCAGTTAAGTGTGCGCCTTCTGCTCAGGTTATGATCCCAGGACCCTGGGATGAGCCCCACATTAGGCTCCCTACTCAGCAGGGAACCTGCTTCTCCCTCTCCCTCTGCCCACCCCATCCCATGCTCGCTCGCCTCTCTCTCAGATAAATAAATAAATAAAATCTTAAAAAAAAAAAAAAAAGAAGCAAGAAAACAAATAGCTGAAATAATACGAACTTGGTAATTGTGACCATAGGAAACAACAGGGGCTAAAACAGCATTGAAGGGGTGTTTGCTCTGCCCTCCCTCCCATTCCTTCACCTTTCCCTTCCTCCGCCCACCCCTTCCATCCGTCTTTTCTTCTTCCTTCCCATAAGTACTAAACTCTACCCAGGGCCAAGAATGCTGCTATCTTGGAATTCAGAGACAAACACATACCTGCTCCTAAATAGGGAGAGCGCTGCAGGTGAATGAGGGCCTGTGGTCTGCGAGAACTCAGAGGAGCAAGCATCTCAGGTTGCTTAGGAGTTAGGGAGACTTCTGAGATTTTAAGAAGTCAGTTTGAATCCTGGCCATTTGTGTGCTGCATTTCCTCTCCTTTTTCCTCCTGTGACTGAACAAGGAGAGAGAACACCTATCCGTGCCCGCCAGGGTTTTGTTTAAATAAGCGTATACTTGTGACTTCATCCATGATGGGCAAATGCTGGATGCTAACGGAATGTTGGTCGTATTAACTTTCACACGCTGAGCTCCAAGGGGAACTTGCAGCTTGCAGGTACCAGGGGGCCTTGGCCTTGATCATCTTCCTTACTCAGAAGGGAAAAACTGCTTGCGTATTTAAAATGCATAGACATTAAAAACAATAAAGTTTGCTCTCTGGGGAAGGATTTGCCAGTTCCCGTATTGGTAGCTCCCCAAAGATCCTTCCCCTAAGGATTTCATGCCTCATAAAATCACTTGATCTGGTGGGATCTCTTCTTCTAGGTGTTTCTTCTCAGCAGCTGTTTCCTGAAGGCTTTATCAGGGCAGCGTGTGTGCGGGTGTACATGTCAGTACTGTGAGCACTTATGATTATTATTTAAAATATTTCAAAATACCTGTAGCAAATTTACTGTACAGTTTATTGCTATGTGCCAGTTGCATACATTATGTCAAATCTTTATTGCAACCCTGAGGGACAACTGTTCTTATCCTCATTTTATGTACAATGAAAAGAAGTTCAGAGTGGTTGCGTCATTTGCCTAAGGAAATCCAGCCACTGAGAACTGGGACCAGGGATTGAACCCATTCATTTCTGATTCCTGTGCTTGAGCATTTTCCTCCATATTTCACTAATGTATAAAAGCTTCCTCTCTCATCCCCCCAAATGATGTAGGGATTTTCTTCTTTGAGTATTTTGTTTTCTGATTCTCCTGGAGTCAAAGTGAGTGCATGTAATGATCCCAGTTTTGAATTCCTGGTGTCTAAAAGTGGGCCTGGGACCTGGGTCTCCTGTCTGGCTTAATGGTTACAACCTGGGGTAGCCCAGGGTTATTTGTATTGTCACTGAGTCCTTGTTTTGACCAGGGGCAAATGACCCCCAAGCAGGACTTAGTTAGGGTGTGGCTCCTCTGCACTGTCCAGCGTTGGTCAGTTCTCTACCCGTAAATTTGCTGGCAGTTTCCTGCCTGCTGCTAAGCTCTAAGGCTGGATGGCATTCCTCCCCAGGGGTGCCAAGGAGCTCCAGTGTATCCTGAATGCTTCTGTCTACAGTAATGTTTTCCTTAATCCAGAGAAAACCAGAAATATGCAGCCTGTTTTACCAAAAGAGTTTTCTCTTTTCTTCCCCTTTTTAATTCAATTTAAGTGCCTTTAGTCAGGGTGGCCATTGATTCCATGACCATTTGTTGAATGCCTATTTTGTGTGCCTGGCGCTGTCTTACGCACTGGCGACAGAGCAGGGAGCACTCAGAGCCCCCTGTGCTGGTGGAAATACATATTCCCCGCTTTGACCCAGTCCTTACACTCTGCGTGGTGGCTTTGTATTTCTGCATCTCTCAGTGCATTTGTATCGTGCACCCCAATCTGTACATTTCATGTTTAAGCCATTTAACAAATATTAACTGATCAACCATGTATCTCAAGCATGATGCTTATACTGGGTGAGCAGCAGTGATTAAGAAAGATAAGCTTTGGGGCGCCTGGGTGGCTCAGTGGGTTAAAGCCTCTGCCTTCAGCTCAGGTCATGATCTCAGGGTCCTGGGATTGAGCCCCGCATCGGGCTCTCTGCTCAGCAGGGAGCCTGCTTCCCCCCTTCTCCCTGCCTGCCTCTCTGTCTACTTGTGATCTCTCTCTCTCTCTCTCTGTCAAATAAATAAATAATAAAAAAAAATCTTAAAAAAAAAAAAAAGACAAGCTTGCCTGTCTTCATGGAGTCTACATTCTAATGGGGGAAAAAGACAGTAAACAGCAAAAATAAGTAAGCACAACAATTTTGGATAGTGATGGTGCAGTAAAACAATTAAAATGGGATAGGCACTGAGTTTATCCACAGCCCTCTCTTGGGATAGAAAGTTCATTGTTCTGATGCAATGACCTTTCTACTTTTTAGGGATGAATGTCCTATTGTTTGTAAAAAGTAATTAATTAACTAACTGCCTATCCCATTTTTGCCTTTTTTTTTTTTTTTTTTACCCATTTTTGTCTTCTATTTATCAGGGTAAATAGAGTGGTGAAGTGTTGTTGGCAAAACTTTGTCTATTCTCTATATTTTGTTTTTCTTGAAATTTTGCTTTTGGGACTCTATAAATATGGCAACCAATGACTTAAAGTATTGGTAGGTAATCTTTTTCTGTAAAGAATAAATATATATCTGGGGGCGCCTGGGTAGCTCAGTGGGTTAAAGCCTCTGCCTTTGGCTCAGGTCATGATCTCAGGGTCCTGGGATCCAGCCCCGCGTCGGGCTCTCTGCTCAACAGGGAGACTGCTTCCCCCCCTCTCTCTCTCTGCCTGCCTCTCGGCCTACTTGTGATCTCTGTCAAATAAATAAATAAATAAAATCTTTTTTTAAAAAAAGAAGAAATATACATCTGTAGGATAAATATATGTCTCTTTTGCAATTACTCAACACTACCAACGTAGCATAAAAACAGCCTCACACAATATGTGAACAAATGGGCTGGGCTTTGTTCCAATAAAACTTTATTTAGAAAAACAGGCAGAGCTGGATTAGGCCTTCGGGCTGTAGTCTGCCAACTTCTGATCAAACCATTAGCCACCTCACCAGTAGTTCAAATTGGGATAGGGTTAAGGCCAGGGAGAGAAACCAGACATTTTCTTTGGCCTGTTGATACCATGAGAATGTGGTGCTTCTTTAGGAGGACAGTATCATGGGATTATTCCATGTTAACTTTGATCAAAGTAAAGATTAAGGAACATAATTCTCAAACAAGCACTAAAATATATAATTTAGCTTTTGTAGTAATTGTCTGGACTACGATTTTTAAGGCTTCCTTGCCACCCAAAGGTGTATTGGTGTTCAACACTGTACTTTAGGTTGCATTCCTCCAAATGGTGTTGGGGATATAGGCTTGGATGCAGGGAGCTAACCTGAGAAATGATTCTAAGGCACTGAAGTGAGTAACAAGAAAGAAAGAAAGCCAACAAAGAGCTTGTCATTGAGCTGGTTACTGTCATGGGCAGCTGGGGCTCATTACTGCTAGGGCCCCTCAGAAGAACTGTGTAAAACTTGCTTCTGAAGAGTCCCTTTGCCGGATAGGAGACTGAGGTGTGTATCTGCTGTGCCCATCTTCCATTGATCGAGGGTGGCCCCTGGCACCATTAATTTCTCTGTGCTTCCCTGATGAGCCTTTGTGGCTCTGGGGGAGCAGCCATGGTTTTGGGAAAGTCCCCAGCAGAAAAATGGAGAGGCGTGACAGCTGCTTGGACTGGCAGTATATGCCGTGAGTAGGGTGTGAGTTTATAAGAGATTCCAGGTGCCTCTGTTATGTGTTAACCGGAAACTTTCTCAGTAAATCTTATCTTAAAGGAAAGGGTTATGTTTTTTTTGTTGTTTTTTTCTTTTTAAGCCCAATAAGTTTGGTTTTTCACCCACCTGCAGATTCTCTCTTTCCCACTAGATGGTACCAGTATGCCAAAGCCCTGGAACGCTACCATTGGGCCTCATCTTTGACATGGATATATTCCCACTACTTATAAACAATTCAGAAGGAGTAAGCAAGTTGAGGTTGGAGGAACAGACCGTTGGTGTTTGGAGCACATGAGATGGGAGAAAAGTGGAGGTTGTCTAAATAGTTACCCTCATTCAGTTGTTCACCAACAAATCCTACTGACCACCCGCTGAGTGCTCGACACTCTTCTCAGCATTGGGAATACAGATAAAAGCAACGTACCCAAAGTCCCTAACCTGGTGAGCTTCTGTACTGGTTGGGGGAGAGACAATAAAAACAAACAGGCAGATACGTGGTGTGTGTCATGCGGTGAGTTCTGTAGAAAGCAGTCCTTCTGGTATCTAGTCTGCCTGCCTTGTCAGTTAGGATAGGGCGAGAGATTATTTCCATCTGCTTATTAAACCCCATTCTGCCGTTCACCTACCTCTTGTGATGATGCTTTTATGGTTTAATTTCACAATGAGTCTATGAGCTTGTGGAGGGCAGAAGTTGTGCTTGGCAAATGGGTGCTGACCGACTGGAACTCACTGAAACCCACTTCAACCAACGGCTTGTTGGTTGTGTTAGTTTGTCTGGAATCATTCGGAAATGGTACTGTTGTCGACACACAATAGAGTTGCATTTTACTCAGGGGCTAGATTATAAAGTCAAGGTTTAAGGCAAACGCAGAGTTGTCATTAACCTTGAAATATCTTAAGTTGCCCATTAAATTGCAGTGTGTGTGGTTTTGCATATGCATCCCTGTACTGTAATCAATATGTAACAATGTATAATGCCTGCCGTAATGTACAGTGCATAATAAAGCATATAGGCAAGATATAA
The DNA here is from genome assembly GCA_028646535.1 of Procyon lotor. Lineage (NCBI taxonomy): Eukaryota > Metazoa > Chordata > Mammalia > Carnivora > Procyonidae > Procyon > Procyon lotor. The sequence continues at coordinate 3,815,574 of CM053620.1, read as the reverse complement.
TTTTACAGAATTTAATTGCAGTATTTAAGTTGTTCTTTTTCCTTCCCTTTTTGGTGGAAGAGCTGGATTTCCATTAGTTAAATGTGCATATGATAAGACTTTACTGTATTCATTCAAGCTGGTTTCTTAATCATATGATCCCCACCAGGCTGAGTACTGGGGAGGACAAGAGCTGTGTTCTTTGTGCTCTGTTCCCTCCATCGGCCACATGCTTCGGGGCAGAGGAACAGCATACAAGTAATAATAGTAGTAGTAGCAGTATTGGAGATTAACATTTAAGTAGTGCTTACTATGAACGAGGCCATGTGTGAGTGCTTTAGATGTATTAATTAGCATTTTTAATCCTTCTAAAGACTCTATGGTGTATCTACTATGATTTTAATTCCATTTCACAGATGGGGAAATTCTAGGAGAACTGGATAAAGGTCACACAGCTTTTGAGCTCTGGGGCTGAGATTCCAGCCTGAGCAGTCTCAAAGGCCACATGTATGATTCCATGAAATGGAAAGAATTGTCCAGAACAAGTAAATCCATAGAGATAGAAAGTAGAGTAGTGATTGACTAGGGCCCTGGGTGGGAGGAGTAGAGGGAATGTGGAGCGACTGCTAATGAGCATGGGATTTCTTTTTTGGGAGTAATGGAAATGTTCTGGAATGAGACAGTGATGTTAGTGGCACTAGTGTGTGAATATACTAAGAACCACAGAACTGTATACTTTAACAGGGTGAACCTTATAGTATGTGGCTTTTGTCTCAATAGAGCTGTTACTCAACAGAAAAGCAAGCAACTCTCAGGCAGTGCAACCTCAGGGCTCTCGTGGCCATCCCTGAGCCTTCCTACAGGCGCTCAGCAAGTGCTGGTGGCATTCTACTCTCCCGACTTACATTAACCCTACTATTCCTCAGAAGGGCCTTATCATCCAACCTCGTTGCAGAGATCAGAAAACTGAGGCAGACATATACTGAGGAACTTGGGGCTGGCAAGTGACCCAGGCAGTTCTGGGCCTGAAGCATAATGGTTTTCACACATTTATTATTATTATTATTATTATCAAATGAGTCTTTTTTTTATTGTGTTCCTTTAGCCAATATATATGTCATTATTTCTTTTGTTTTTAAAATTAATTTTAATTATGAAATAATATATACATTTTTCTTTTTAAAATTAGAATATTTATACATAAAGCTAATCTCTCCTGACCTTCAGTTTTTGATGTAGTGTTCAACGATTCATTAGTTGCATATAACACCCAATGCTCATCACATCACGTGCCTTTCTTTTTTTTTTTTTTTTACGTGCCTTTCTTAATATCCATCACCAGGTTACCCTATTCCCCTACCCCACTCCATTCTTTTTTTTTTTTTAACTTCATACATTTTATTAATTAAAAGCAACACTAGTGGACCAGAGCTGTAGGTAACTTTGCTTATCAGAAATGATGTAATAGTTCCTCACTTTCGTTTTGCAGATTTGCAAAGTCTTTGCTCACTGGTTATTATTCCCCTTGGCCTAGATGGGTCTGGTGTAGGGTATTGGCACGAAGACCCAGAGACTATAGGGTCTTAAGGTGTGTTAGTGTGGCTGACTTCTAAAACTAATAAGTATCAATGGCTCAGGAACTGGGAGAGGAGGAAGAGGAAGAGGGGGAGAGAACTAATTGATATGCTAATTGTCATTATACTCAAGTTGATACAAAATTGCTGAAAGGATTCATCCAAATTAACAAGAATGTTTGGCACCCCTTGGCTGGTTCAGATGAAGACTTCACGGCCTGGCAATGAAAAGGAATCTGAGGTCTAAGGCATGGGAAGGAGCTTTTTGCTCTTATACTTGGCAATTGGCACCTCCAAATCAAGGGTCCCACCCCTACCAGAAACATTCCCCTTCAGCACTCTCTTCCCTTGCCAGACATCTTTGGATTCCCAAGCTCTGTAAACATGAGATTTATTCCTCTGTGCCTTCACTCTTGTATTGATGATTTGTATTTGCCTTTCATATTTAAAATGCAGAGTGATGAAGCCATTAGCCAAGCACAGCACAGCAGGAAAGGGCAGAGAGCTTGCCCCTGGATCTGGCCTCAGGTTGCCTGTTTGTGGTACTGGAGGGTGAGGATTTATAAAGACAAAGCTGAGGGACTATAAATATCTTCCTGGGTCTCTAGTCTAGAAGAGCAGCTGTGACATGAGCTGGGGCAGGAGCTGGGATTGGAAGCGTTCTGGCTGAGATCTGGCTTCCCAGGTAGCTGGCCTCGGGTTGGCAAAGAGTGCTGGGCCACCTAGATTCTTAAAGCCTTCCCACGTAGCAACAGGTGATTATACAAAACCACATGAGTGTATGATTATCCACTGTGTTTTGCAAAGTGTATTCTGAAGAGGTACTGGTTCCATGAAATGTTAATAAAGGTTCTGGAAAAAATAGGTTGCATTAGCTACTATTTTGGGAAACCCTGGACTTACCCATAGAAATGAGGCAGGTTGTGTTTTGTTTTTCACAACTGAATGTCTCTGAGACTTTATTGTGCATTTGAGTTTCAAAGAGGGACTCCCCAAGGCTGCATTTTCAATGCTCTTCCTAAATTCCCAGGGCTAAGGAAACTCTTCCATGGAGTATATCATGAGATGGTGATGTACAGGATAAATGTGGGAATAAGCTGTGGACTCTGGAGTCTCAGAGTTTGGTCCTTCACCATCGGGGCCATCAGTGTCCGCATCACTTGGGAGCTTGAGTGGATGTTGTTCTGGATTTAGGAGGGAAACATATGTCTGGGGCCAGAACTATGCTCCCCTGAAGTAAGAGATGACAAAGTGCAGACCACAGAGGTACAGGAGTGGAGGCCAGAAGCTCTGCTCTATCCCATTATGGCCACAAGTATTACTTCTGGGAGACCCTGAGCTATGTTCACAGGATGCCTTCAGTGACAGCTGTGGTCTACATGGGTAGACCAGAAGACCTGGGGTGATGACAGAAGAAGCATTTGGGAAGTCCGTCTAGGGAGGCAAACCTCATCTTAGGTTTTTATCTGAGACTCTTTAAGGAAAAGAAAGATTAACAAGAGAAAAACCAACAGCTCATTAATATGTATACCCCATGTGTACATGGTAGATACCCAGGGAAAAAATGAGAAACTCTCAGAAGTGGCTTAGAACTCCAGCTTAAATACTATCTTAAGCTAAAGACAAGAGAAAGGAAGGTATGGGGAGGCCAGTGAGGGTGTAATAGGTTTGGAAACAAAAATGAGATTTGTTATGCAGGTTTAAGTCAGGGCCTTCTCCATTGGTAAGGATCTGAAGTTATCTGCAAGGAATAATATCTGTCCTTCTTGGTAGAGGGGAGGAGGGACACTTTTATAAATTCAGGTCTTGTTTATAGGCAAATAGGAAGAGGGCAGAGAGGTTTTCTTGCACCTACTTTTTCTCAGTTGCCTTCAGCTCAAAATAATCCTTATGACAGAGTGACATGTTTAGGGTGGCATATTCTGCTATATTTCATCTGACTTAGCAGCCACCCCTTTCATTTTATATGTATGTATATAGCATGTTGTGTATATGTATGCATGTACCTATAATGTATATACATATACATACCACACACATATACACATATAGCACATGCACACACATGTAATAGATATACATATATGTACACCTATATAACATATACATATAAATACATGTGTATGTTCTGTATATACATATGATACCTACCAAACCCTAGTCACAATTGGCACCAACTAAATTCTAGGCTCTGCTCTTTGAATTAAGGTTTCTAAGGTGAACCAGGCTGATGCAGAGGCTGCAATTGCTGAATGTGATGAGATTATAGACCTGAGGGGAGAATGACAATGACATTGCTGGGTCTGTGAGAAGAGGTAGTTCTATAGCCATTGAGTTTTGAAGCCCATCCAGAATAATTCTTTGTGTGCCATTATGAGTCTTTGCTGATCTTTCTAATATTGCCCATGATTTTTGTGAAATATAGTCTAAACTGGTGGTTCTCAAATAGGGGCGATTGTGCCTCCCAGGGGACATATGGTAATATCTAGAGACAGGTTGCTTGTCACAAGTGGAGGAGAAGCAGCTATTGGCATTTGGTAGGTAGAGGCCAGGGATGCTGTTCAACAGCCTACAGTACACAGGATAGCCCCCGCCACGAAGAATTAGCCCAACCCAAATGTCAGTAGTGTGAGTGTGAGGAAACCGGGTCTAACTGTAGAGCTTCATGCTCACCCAGCACAGACAGGAATGACTGTCTCTACCCCATCCCATTCTAGAAGCCACAATCCAAAGTTGGCTCTGTGAAAAGAAATCATGGGTAGCAAGTTACTATCCTTGTATAATTTTTCAGAAGGTAAAAGCATGACTCTCTGGTAAATGTAAACATTAATTCATTAATTTATGAGGAAACCCATAAGATGCTATGATGGTTTCAAAGGGCATTTAAGAAGCTAGGGTGTTTCTGAGCAATTTGACAAATATTAGGATGAGATTCCTGAGTTAGAATAAAAAACAGTTAATGTGCAACATGCCTAAACCTTAGCGGTTATCTGTTCCATTAGACAAATTATTTTTATTTCTACTAGACAAAAATTGACAAGTAACTGGTAAGCTCACTAAGTCTGGGGACTTCCTTTAAGAGCAAACAACAAGATGAACTAAAAACATGTACCTAGACATCTACTGGTGACCTTTGTCCCTGAATGATATTCAAAGGATTTCCGTCAATCATTTTGGCCATGTTTACAAACTTTGGATAATGTTTTTCTGATTCCTTACACAGGACTTTTAATTTACCAGTACTGCCTGACCTGAAATAGTCTGTGAAATGCGGAGCAAAGAAATGGAAGAGTCAGTTGAGGTCTAGGAGGTGGTGGGAGGAGAGATTCCATAAGTCCAGTTGATTGTGTAGATGCCATCTGTTAACTGTCTTGGATTAAGTGTGTGCTGTGCTACATGCTTTCATTCAACCCTATTAGGGGGGACTGACCATCGTCCACATCTACTGATGAGGAAACTGAGTCAGAGGGAGAGTTAGGATGTCAGTAGCAGACACATGCAGAGGCCGTGAAAATGGTGTGGGATCAAGGTCAAAAGGGGGAGAAATAGAGAAGGAAGGGGGAGTGTTACAAGCTGGAGGGAAGCATGAGTTCAGTTTGAGGCAAAAGCACTCATAGCACATTCAGAGGGAACAAGGAGGCTGTTCTGGGTGACAGTAAATGTGAACACAGTGAAATTGGATCAGGGCTACAGAGATGGCAGCTATTAATAGTATCAGTGTTATTTTAGCCAAAGGATCTCACTACTGCTACAGGGCAGTGCCTGGCAGTAACCCATGGTGGTTAGGAGCCCAAGCCTTGGGGGAAGCTGGAATTGGTTTGGACTTCAACTCTGCCCCTCAAGGTCTGTGTGGCCATGGACAAGTGGCTTAACATCTCTGTGCCTCAGTTATCAGGTCTATGAAATGAGGGCCATGATGTCTACCTGATACAGCTGGCATGGGGATTCAAGTCAACCTTGTAAAAGCTTGGCTGAGCAAATGATAAGCCCTTGGGAAATGGCATTTGGTTTTTTGAGGAGGTGAATAGACAGGATTTAGCAGATGATGGTTGTTAGCCATTTGTCTGTAAGTATCACAGTCTCAGTCTGAGTTCCCCAAAAGCAGATTCTGAAAGGATTTGAGTGCAGTTAATTCATCTGGGAGGTGATCCAGGCAAAACTACAGGGGGTTGGGGAAATGAAGCAAGGAAGGGAGGGCAGCTGTGTGAAGTGTCTTTTACTCAGCCAGTTACTGTGGCTGCTTGGACCTAACTCCCTTGGGACCCTTGGGAGCCAGTGCAGAATATGTCAGAGTTATCTCATCTGAGGGACATGGGAGGTCCAGACTTTATGCCACAAATCTGGGTGGGCATTGTTTTGGGGCTCTTCCAGGTGGCATTGATTTTAAGCACTACTGGACTTATGAGCATGGACTCTGTTCCCACAGAAAGCCATCAGCAAAGAGGTGTGGAGTTTTTCAGCTGGAAATGGGGCCAGCCCTTTAATGGAAAGGCCAGAGGGATATGGGCTTAGGGGGTAGGTGGGAAGTTCTCAGCATCTGCTGTAGTCAGTATCTGAAGGCATAAAAACAGTGATGCTCTTTGGGCCAGGAATCTACATCTGAGAAGTTAAAGAAACAGAGGTAGGTATAAAAAAAGATACACAGAAATACTTCTCTGCATTATATGTGATAGCCCGAATTGAGGACAATAACAATGGTCAATATGAATTGAATATTTGCCATGTGCCTGACTCTCCTAAGTGCTCAACAAATAAGCTAAATTCTAGCAAACGGCAACTGGCTAAGTGGCTCGATGGAATATTACGCAGGCATTGAAGAGGACATTTATGAAGACAGCAATGGCATGAAGAAATCACCTAAGTGAGAAATGATACAGAACAGGAGACTGTATGGAATAAGATTCCTACTAAGCAAAAAAAAAGCCTCTATATATGGGAAAGGGGGTGATGCCTGAAAGGAAATTTATCGAAATCATAACTGTGGTTTTGTTCGTGTCATGGGTTTGTGAGTGATTTCTCTCCCTCTAGTTAACAAATCTCCATTGATGTGCGTGTGTTATGTTTACAATGAAAAAATGTGGTAAATACGAAAAAGTGAAAGAAGGGAAGAAAACGTCTAAAAAATAGGTTTCAAGGAAGGGAGTGGGAATCCAGCAGAGGTCCAGCAGAGATTTCAAACAAGGGGATAGAAAATGATATTTCAGAAAAATTAACCTGTGGGTGGTGTGGAAGATGGATTGGACTGGGGAAGAACCAAGGTAAGAACTTAGTTCAGCTTGTGAGCAAACAAAGGTCACAGGGAGTGCGGAAAGGAAAGGGCCAGTTTTGAAGGTTTGGTGGTTAATGGGATGATGGGGAAGAAAGGGAAAAATGCCAGAAATGATCCCGAGATTTTACTTTAAGAGTGCTTTAAGAATGATTCTGAATGATACAGGGATTATTCTGACATTATTTTCCCTGCCTACATTTGCATTGCATGGTGTGTGATAACAGTCATTTTGAGTATATTTCACTACTAAAACATAAAGCAATTTCTTTTTAAAAAGATGTTATTTATTTATTTGGGAGAAAGAGTGAGAGTGTGAGAGAGAAAGTGCAGGTAGAGAGGTAGAGGGAGAGGGAGTAGGAGACTCCTTGCCGAGCAGGGAGCTCCAAAACATAATGCAATTTCATCTAAAAAAGAAAATTAGCAATGGAACAACAAATATATATTGAGCATCTCTTTGACAGGTGCTCTACTTACATCTACTGTCTCATCTAAACCTAACAACAATCCTATAAGCTATATTCTTAGTATTTCTGTTTTACAAGTGAGATAAGAGAAGATCGGAGAAGTAAAGGCACTTATCCAAGGCCACAAAGAAT
>CM053620.1:3773985-3807656 GCA_028646535.1 Procyon lotor | reverse complement strand
CATGATAAATGCCATTTCCTGGGAAACAACTCCAAGCTGTACATCAAGAAACTGAGATGAAGTCACTTAAAGAATATGCCCCAAAAGAGTATACCTGGGGCCCCAGCATTGCACTGCCCATGACAGCAAGAGGTCAGCTCTCCCTTCTTTTAGGAGAAAATAGATTTTCTGCAAGATCCTATGCCATATGCACTTTTTTTAAGTTGGAAACTAACCTTCTGCAATTTGTAATGAGGAATATTGGGGTGCACATTTCTGTTGGGTTTTTTTTTTTGACCGAACCGTTAATAAACAGAGGCTGCTCATTAAAGCAAAGTTAGAGGAGTTTGGGAGGCATGGGTGATTGGCCAGGAGAGGAAAGTAGTGAAGCACTTGGAAGATTCCGGGGGGGGAGGGGAATGAAGATCCGTCAGACCCCAGCAAGCACCATGAACTCAGTGCCCTTCCTCCATTCCAGAAAGTTTTATGCTTTTATAATTGATGCTTGCAGAAGTCTGCACACTGCAGACTCGGCATGAGGAATCCTGAAAGCCTTATTAACCCAGCCACTCAGCCTTTATGAGTACAACCCCTACCCCTGGCTATTTTGGCTCAGGATTAGCTGAGCCCCAAGATGTTCCACCGTTAGGATAAAGAGGTTCGATTTAGTTCCTTTCTCTGGTCATTTCTCCTCCCCAGTCCCCTTACCTATCCAGCTCTGGCTGCTGGCAAGCTGCATCAGTGCTCAGCTGGTATGCTCCCACTGCCCTTTGCTGTCCTGTAACCTGCCAAGGAAGCATTCTCTCTGAGGCTGAGCCACCGGAGAAATTGCATGCCCAGGATTGATTTTGCATAGTGTAAAAATCAATCCACACATCGGGCAGCAGAGACACCCTCGAAGGCTCCCGTCAGCAAAAGACTAGTTCAGGCTGGTTGGAGGCCCAGTGGGGCAGGGTGGCAAGCAGATGAAGTCAGAAAGTTAAATAAATAAATAAATAAATAAACAGAAAAAAGGAAAAAAGATGAAACTGAGGGGTGTGCTTTGTCAGGCTAGAACAGTTTTTCTCCTTCTGTGTTAATGAGCCTTATCTGGCTCAGCTGGCCTCTACCTGTTGGGTAGTTTTGGGGGAAGAGGAAAACTGTAAAGAGCCCTTCCCGCTAGACACACACCCCTGCTGGCAGAAGGGCCCCAGGGTGACACTCTCAGCTTGACGTAATCTCTCCAAGGATAGAACTTCAATTTGCTTTGTTGGGAAGACGAAGAACAGTCATTTTCTGTGCTCCAATAATCATTGTTTAATTAAATGCCACTCTAATAATTAAGTTAAAATAACTAACATTTATGGAGCACCATCTATGTGTCAGGCACTCTGTGAGGTACTTATATACAAGTCGTCTAATTCAAGACTCTGAATGTCAGAGCTGCTGTGATTCATCTCATTTCAGAGCCAAGGAGTTCACGGTTTGTGAGGCGTGCTCACGTACGCCGTCTTCACTGATTGTCACTCAGCCCTGAGGGGGCCACAGATGATATTTTGCAGTTAAGGAAACTGAGCGTCAGGGACCTGTCTTTTTCAGCGAAATTGGCAGAACCAGATTCAGATCTTGGTGTTCTGATTCTCTATTGTTGCAGTTTTATCGGGGGAGAGAAGTGGGGTATATTCACGAAATTCCTTTTGTATGCCAAGTGCAGAGAAAAGAGCGTGTGGTTCATTGTCTCGATCTCCAGTCAGGAGGTTGTTCCTTTTCCACTTTACAGTTATAGAGACTGAGGCTCAGAGAGGGGAAGCCATTGGAATAAAGCCACACAGGTAACTGACAGAGTAGAGCTGGGGCTCGTAGCTTCCCATTACATCCTATGGGTTTTCTTACTCTCAGCACCTTTTCACGGCTGTGCCTTCCACAGGAGGAGCAAAGCCCTGTGATTTTCCAGCAGGGACAGTGAGTGGATAATTCTGGCCTTGGATGGTAGGATTCAGGATTGGTTGTGGGTACTGACAGTTGAACAGGCCAGAAATAAGATCTTGGCCTAGAGGGAAAGTCAGACATGAGTGAGAATTCAGGAAGGAGCAGCTCTAATTGGGGTCCTTTCGTCTTGAAGTCTCCAAGTTCCACTGTGCGCTTTGAAAGCACACAAGAGAGCTTGCTGGGGTAACCTATTGTTGCTGCCTTCCTTCTGCTAGTCCGTCATGAAAGCGAAGCTCTAACAACATGCTAACGTCACTGCACTTTCTAAGGAGCTCATTGTTCTAAGCAAGTCTCGGGTTCTCAGAAGAAAGAAGCAAACTGTCGAGTCGGATCTCTGTTTTTCTGGAGTCTTGTGCTTTGAGAAACATTACTGGTTTGTCGTTCTGGGCTGTCACCCGTGTGACACCTCCAGGCTCTGAAAGGTTACAGGAAAATAACAGACCCTCTGGCATTTTCTAGCAGGTTCTGTTTCTCACCTGGGTCAGAACTGTGCATGTGCTTTTTATTCATGACAAGATGAGAAAAGCTTGGTTAAATAAGGATCAGCCGCTCTTTATACATCTTCCCTGATGGATAGCATCAGAAAGCCATTCATCTGGTTTGAAGATAGACAGGTGGTTGCCGTCACTAGACTGTGAGCTTTTGAAGTTTGCTCTGTGATGTGATTACAGCACATACTTAGCTTGTGCTCCAGGGGGTAAAGTTGACCTTTGATCCTACTTCTCATTTAAAAATCACAGATCTTGGAAAATGAGCCAATCTAGGAAGATGCTGGAAGCTACATTTGCTGCTGAGGTTGGCTGCCAAACTAATTTAACTGGCCTGCTTTACCTAGAATTCTGATTCTTCTGATGAAAACAGATGACCTTTAGAGCCTTTTCCCCCTCAACAATCTTGAGAAGACATCTGGTCTTTTGTGAGTGCCAATGGGAATCCCAGAATCATGGCACTACTGTGGGTTCCAAATGAGGAAAGTGTGCTCAACAAAGCTTTGATCAGGAGAAATTCAAAACCATTGTCCAAACTGAGCGTGCGTATTCTTTACCATTCCCATTCATTCCTTCCTACGTTCATTCAACATTTATAGATGAGATGCCTATCTGAGATGGCAACTGGTGATAAGGAGGTAAGCAAATTGTAGTTTCTGATCCCAGAATCTTATAATTCTTTAGGTAAAACAGACAAGATCACCAACTCTGTCAAAACAAGATGAAAGGGGCTGGGAGTAAAACCACTTTGGAAGACAGTTTGGTTTTAGCTTTGGTAGATACCACCAGACACTTTTCCAAAGTGGTTATAAAGAAGGCAGGAAGGGGAACTTCTGAGAAGCTGATAGTGTTTTATTTTTTTGACCTCAGTACTGGTTGCATGGCACCTTATGAAAAATACTGAATTGTATAATGAGGCTTTTGCACACTTTCGGTAATGCTTTGGCTTAATTTATACAAAAAAATAAAGAAATGTATTAGCGGCTTCAGGCCCTTTGGGAGCACAGAGGAGAGACTGGCCCTGCTTAGGGGAGGAGGAGAGAGAGATTGAGGTAAGCTTTCTGATGGAGACCGTTTGAACTAGGCCCCAAAGGATCAAGAAGTAGGCAGTCAGAAAATGGGACTGGAGGTACTTGCACAAAGCCCTCAGTGGGAAAGAAGGCGTGGCATGGAGGGGGCTGGGAACTGGGGCTAAGGGAGTGTGAGGGGGCTTCAGGGGAGTGGACTAGACAGTTTCACAGACACAGTGTGCTGAAGGTGGTGGGGGCCAGGAGAGGTTTTTAAGCAGCAGAGTGACACTGTCACGCCTGGGTTTTTGAGTCATCTGTATGCTTGTGCCTACATGGGGAGATGTAGGTGCCTTTTGCAATCGTTCCAGAGAGGAAGGCTGAAGAGCCCGTTCAAGGCACTGAGGGAGAAGAGGAAGAGGCATATCAGAGATCAGAAGATATGAAACCGGTGAGACTTGTTGATGAGCTACAAAGTGGGGGTCAGGGAAGAGATGGGGAAATTGGGTTGCTTCTCCAGGGTGGCCTCTGGTGAGAAACACTTGAGCCCGAGAGTCAATTTCCCTTATTACATAAAACCATGAAGATCCTCATTAGTCATACCAGAAACATCTATTTCATGCCTACAATGTGCCAGGCAGTGTGGGAGGCTGTGAAACTACAGAGATGGAAGGCGTCAATTCTTGGGCTCAAGGAGCCACCTGTAGAGTGTAGGGGGACAGCAGGTCTGATTCTCTCTGCCTCAAACCTCAGCGTGTTTAAGTTTACATGATGGTGCCAGCGTCTTATTCGATTCAAGGTCAGCTCCCTGGCCCCTGCAGCGTCAGTGATATGGCATTCCCCAAATCCCTTGCAGAAAGGATCATTCTTTCCCCTTGAGTAGTTTTGAGCCAAGCATATAATATTGCGTGAATGTTTGAAAACTTCTCCTGGTTCTCAGAATGCAATTCTGACAGTGCTGAAGGCTGCCAATTAAATGAAGATTTAGATAAAGGCTGTGTGGGAGAGGGAACGTAATATTCTTAAACCTAATAATGGTTTCCTTCTGTCTTTTTGAAGCTCTCAAATAATCCTGATTGACTGGCTCTCTGCTTTGGGCATTCCCATTTACTGGACAATTTAATAACATTTAAAATGTTTGACAACCTTTATTTGGGGGCAGACATCCCCAGGGGAGCAGGCTTTGGGTAAGGATATGAATGCTCTACAGTTAAAAAAGAGGAACCAGGATTTAAATGGGTTCTTTTTACATTCAGAACAAGTCCCCTGCATGCTGAATAGCAGGGGGTACAGAAGGGGCAAGAACAGGCTCTCAGATTATAATATTAAACATGGGAAATGTGTAATAACTGCCATGTGTCTTGCCTTGAGCTGAGTGCTTTCCTCTTATCACCTCATTTACTTCTCAGAGCAGGGATGACGTGAGTGCTAAGACTATACCCATTATGCAGATGAGGTAGCTGAAGCTCATAGCTATGCAACTAATAAGCCATGGCACTGAGATTTCTCTAGATTGTGCTCATTCTCTTGGCTCTGGAGTATAGGCTGGGCTCTAGGGATTGGAGAGGGAATTCAGAAAGAAATTCAAGACAATTTCCTGCCTTTTCCCATTGTATCAGAGGATTCATCTATTCATACAGTTATTTATTTAACACATTTATTGAGTGCCAGGCATGGTAGGCACCAAGAAAATGGTAATGGACACAGCCAGATCCCTGCTTCATAGACCTTTTGTTTTAGTAGAAGCAGACAGTAAAGAAGGTCCATTAGTCATAAGTGCAGCACAAAAACCAAGGCACCATGACAGATAAAGTGTGATGCTGCTGCTCTTTTTAGCATTGTGGAAACTGAGACCCAGAGTGGGCAAGGGCACCCACATAAGAAGCAATGGAAACGGGATGCCTTAGGGTTACAGCTCACCACCCAAGGGCTTTAAATTTCAGCTAGCATTTAGTGTGCATCAGCTATGTGCCGGGCTCTTCACGAGGTTCTAAGATACCTCAACACATCCTTTAGACGGTGGCACATTTCCAGGCCAGTGGGCGGGGGGCAGAGAGTTAAGCAGAGAGTTAATGTGCAGAAATGCAAGTGTTGGGCTGGTGGGATGAGCTCTGATTTTGATTTGGGAGTACAGAGAAAGAGCATCTGGCCCAGTCAGGGTGGGGCAGCCAAAGGGTTGTATCTAAGCTGGTAGTAGGCACCATATTGGAGATAGTCAAGCAAAGCTTGACTTCCCAGCTTTGCTTGTGGGAGGGAGGATTCTAAGTAGAGAAATCAGTGATTCAAAAGTTAAGGGTGGAGAGGGAATGTGAGCCAACTCAGCATGGCTGGAGAGAGAGAGGCAGGAATGCACCTGCTTGCATTTAAACAGTGTGTGTGTGGGGGGGGGGTTGCATAAGTGTGTGTTGGTGAGGGTGATGAGATAGGGGGCTGGAGAGGGAGGTAGGGTTGCACCTGGTTGCATTTATTGTTTTCAGTTTTCAAATAGACTTTATTTTGAAGAGCAGTGTTGGGTTCACAGTAAAATTGAGTGGAAGGTACAGAGATTTCATAGATAACCTCTGGCCCTCACATATGCACAGCCTCCTCCACTATCAAAATCCTGTGCCACAGTGCTGCATTTATTACAACAGATGAACCTACACTGACACATCAATATCACTCAAAGCCCATAGCTTACATTAGGGCTCACTCTTGGTGTTGTATATGCTGTGGGCTTGAAAATGGGTTTAAAAATAATGACACATATTCATCATTGTAGTATCATATAGAATATTTGACTACCCTTAAGATTTACGTTCTGCCTTTTCATTCCTATCTCTTCCTTAATGCCTAGCAACCACTAATTCTTTTACCATCTCCATAGTTTTGCCTTTTCCAGAATGTCACATACAGTTGACCCTTGAATAGTATGGCGGTTAGAGGCACTGAACCTTTGACTCCTCAAAAATGTAACTATTAGTAAATTATTGTTGACTAAAAGCCTTACTGGTAACAAAAACAATTGATTGACACATATTTTGTAAGTTATAGGTATTGTATATGGTATTCTTATAATAAAGTAGGCTAGAGAAAAGAAATTGTTATCAAGAAAATCATAATGAAGATAAAATACATTTATAGTATTATACTGTATAGGAAAAATGCACATGCAAGTGGACCTACGCAGTTCAAACCTGTGTTGTTTAAGTTGTTGTCAAATGTAATTGGGACTACACCTTTTCACATTGGCTTCTTTTACATAGTAATATGCATTTAAGTTTTCTCTGTGTCTTTTCATGGCTTAATAGCTCCTTCTTTATCACTGAATAATATTCCATTGTCTGGATGTATCACAGTTTATTTGTCCATCCACCTACTGATGGACGTCTTGCTGGCTTTCAGGTTTTGGCAGTTATGAATAAAGCTGTTCTAAACATTTGTGTGCAGGTTTTTGTGTAGACATAAGTTTTCAACTCCTTTGGGTAAATAAATACCAAGAAGAGCAATTCTGGATCATATGGTATGTTTACTTTCGTAAGAAACTGCCGAACTGTCTTCCAAAGTGGTTGTACCATTTTGCATTCTCACCAACAATGAATGAGAATTCCTGTTACTCCATAACCTCATCAGAATTTGGTGTTGTTGTTTTAAATCTTGGCCATCTTAATAGGTACATAGTACTATCTCATTGTTTTACTTTGTAGTTTCCTAATGACACAGAATGTTGAGCATCTTTCCATGTGCTTATTTGCCATTTGTATAACTTCTTTGGTGAAGTGTCTGTTAATGTCTTTGGCCAATTTTGTAGTTGAGTTGTTTGTTTTCTTATTGCTGAGTTTTAAAAGTTTTTTGTATATTTTGAAAACAGGTCCTTTAGCAGATATGTTTTTTGGCAATTGTTTTCTCTTAGTCTATGAATTGTTTTCTTGTTCTCTTAAGAGTGTCTTTTGCAGAGCAGAATTTTTAAATTTTAATAAAGTTTAGTTTATCAGTTCTTTCTTTCTTAGATCATGCCTTTGTTGTTGGATGTAAAAAGTCTTTGCTATACCCAAGGCCATCTAAGTTTTTACCTATGTTATCTCTCAGGAGTTTTATGGTTTTGTGTTTTACATTTAAGTCTCTGATCCATTTTGAGTTAATCTTTGTGAAGGATATAAAGTCTGTGTCTAGACCTTTTTTTTTTGGAATGTGGATATACAGTCGTTCTAGCTGAATAATCTTTGCTGAAAAAAACTATCTTTGTTCCCTTGTATTGCCTTTGCTTCTTTTTCAAAGATTAGTTGACTATAGTTGCATGGCTCTGTAGTCCACTCTAGTTATCTTTGTGTTTATTTTCCCACCAGTACCACACTGCCTTTATTATTGTAGTTTTATGCTAAGTCTTAAAGTTGAGTCGTGTCAGTTCTCTGACTTTACTCTTCTTCAGTGTTGTAGTGGCTATTCTTGGGGTTTTGATTCTCCATAGACTCAAGAATCAATTTGTTGATACCTGAGAGGTAACTTTCTAGGATTTTGATGGGGATTGTGTTGACTCCATAGATGATGTTGGGAAGAACTTACATGTTGCCAATGTTGAGTCTTCCTATTCATAAACATGAAATACCTCCCCATTTATTTACTTCTTTGATTTTACTCAACAGATATTTATAATTTTTCTCATATAGGTTTTGTACATGTTCTAGATTTATACCTAAGTATTTCATTTTGGGAGGGTGCTAAAATAAATGACATTATGTTTTTAATTTCAGATTTCTCTTGTTCATTACTGGTATATAGGAAGGTGATTGATTTTGGTATATTAATATTGTCTCCTGGAAACTTAGTATTACTTATTACTTTAAGGAGTTTTGTTGATTCCTTCAGATTTTGTACACAGATAATCATCAGAAGACTTAGTTTTATTTTTTTCCTTCTTAATCAGTATACCTTTTATTTTATTTTCTTGTCTTATTACACTAGCTCGGACTCCAGGGCAATGTTGAAAGGAGTGGTGAGAAGGGACCTTTTTCCCTTGTACCTGATTTTATGAGAAAAGTTTTTAATTTCTTACCATTAAATGTAATGTTAGCTATAGGATTTTTGTAGATGTTATCTATCAAATCAAGTTACCCTTCATTGCTCCTATACCAAGAGTTTCTATTATGAATAGGTGTTGGAGTTTGCCAAGTGCTTTTTTTGAACCCATTTATATAATCATGTGATTTCTGTTTTTTCAGTTTTTTGTGTGATGGATTACATTAATTGATTTTTAAATGTTAAGCCAAACCTGCATACCTGGGATAAATTCCATCTTACTTGCATTTTAATATACTTTCTTCTTTCTGTATCTGTATCAAGGAAGAGTATAGCCCAGGGTTTAAGATTTGAGTCAGGTTGCCTGAATTTAAATTATATCTCTGTTGTTTACTAAGCATGTGAACTTGGGCAAGTTATTTTAAGTTCTTTGTGCCTCAGTTTCCACATCTATTGAATAATGTAAAATAGTACTGATCCCAAAGGGTGGTTGTGAAAAGTAAATTACCCCTGAAGATCTCATGACTCTACCCAGTACATGATGGATGCCACGATGGTTTGCCATTCTTATTTCTATCCCTTTAAATGTATGCTCAGCGTGTTTTGTTTCTCTTTGCATTCCCAGTGCCTATTCCAAAATAGAAATATAGATACTCAACGAAAAAAGCACTATGGAAAAAGTGAAAAATTTTTCCTCTGTGTGTGTGTGTGTGTGGTAAGAATTCTGTAATTGTACCTCGATAAATTAGCCCCCAAGAAGGTTGTCAAGGGGATGAATTTTCTTGGATTTCTCTGATCACAACCCTGAAAATATTCTCCATTGTCTCATGGTGACTTTCATCTCTTCCTGGTCATCATGCTTCCATTGTTCATAGCAGCTGCAAACAGCCTTCCAGTAAGGTGAATGGGTTTTATTATCCCTATTTTAGACAAAATTATACCAGAAGGAAAACCATATGTAGTTGCTGCTAGGGTTGTTACAACTTCTTCTAAGAATTAGCTTTACCCCAAGTATACCCTTTATACTCTACCCCAAAGGTAGAAACACATAATTCATAAACAGATATGAATAAGACTGGTGATAACAATAGAAAGACGGTTTTGGTGTTGATGGGGAAGTGCCAGAAGCAAGACCAGAGAAGCCCAGTGTCCTGGCTGAGCTTACGTGCTGTCTGTGTGCGTTTGTACAAAATTATTAAAAGTAGTAGTGTGTATCTACTCCCCCATAGAAATTGGTACAAAAATTATGTAAAAATATATACTTTAGATAAGGAAAGAGTATATGCTGGCTGTTGCAAACACTATGAAAACAATATGTATGAACGGAACTCCTCTATGGGAATTTCCCTAAAGGAATAATCCTAAAGAGAAAGAACACCATGTCCACAGGCGCTCCCCACAGGCTAGGTACTTGTGAAGCACTGGGAACACAGCAGTCAGTAAGACGGGCTTGAGGACTCATGAAAATGTCGTGACAAAATGGGAAAATCGGAACAATAGGGCAAGGTTTCTCCACTGTGGTACTGTGTCATTTGGACCAGACGATGTGGCGTGCCAGGCACTAGTCTGTGCATAGTAGGATGTCTGGAGGCATCCCTGGCCTTGACCCACTAGACCTACTTCCTACCAACTGTGACAAGCAGAAGTGTCGCAGATGTTGTCGGGTGTCCTCTGGTGGGGAGTACAAAGTTGTTCCACACTGAGTCCTTTACTTTAAGAAAACAGGAAGTGATGGAGCACTTCAACAGGAGACTAACACTGTGAAGCGGAGGCTTATACAGTAGCATTGGGAAAAAATGATGCTATTTTTGAAAAGCAGAAAGCATGACTTCATTTACTCTAGAGATTGCAAACGGTTTGGCTGAGGTTTTGGGTGCAGAAGAAGCTGTTGAGAAAAGCAGAGAAAAGTGGTGGCCCAGAGACCACAGGGACCAGGCAACCTCCGTGAACTGAGTATAGCGGTTTGTCTAGGATTAAGAACCCGGAGGTAAACAGAGGTCAGGCAGATACAAGGAAAACAGTCGAGGGTGAGAGCGTGGAGATTGGGTGTCCAAAGTGAGTTAAACTAAGGCAGACAAACATGAGTCTCTCGGGGGTCATGTGTAAAATGTTTCACAACAAAATACGGCAGGAGAGCCACCGATCATAACAGCCACGTGCTGAAAACACCCAGGACGGGCATTCCTGCACCTGCCAGGGTGTGGGGGAAATCCTGCCAGCGAGGAAGCATCTGTTGGCCAGAGTCAGTCAATCCAGCCATGGTCCAACAGGGACACAGGGATTAATCATAGATCAAGACCTGGTAAAACAGCAACAGTCAGAGGCCAGGGGTGACGTGGAAGAAATAAGACCTAGGGCCCAGGAGAAAATCGGCTGGAGGTTTGAGTTATATTGAATCCCATTCACTGCATATCCGGAACCAAAGACACCAGAGCAGCTTCAGACATAAATTATGTCCACATACGAGCAAAGACAGAAAGAGAGCACAGAAAAATGAAAACAGTTTGATTTGTAGGGCTTTCAGCATTGTGGGTGATTTTTCTCCCCTTCCTTTATTTAGAGTTCTGTTGATGCTGCTACGATTTTGTTCCAACAGTAAAATATATGTGGATGTTAACAAAGATGAGCAGAGCCTTTGGACAGATGTAACTGGTTGGGATTTAATATTCATTAGGTTTTAAAAAAAAATCTATTAAGTTCTCTGAAGAAGTCATGAGGACAAACCAAACACCCACCACGTCCCTCTCAGGAACATGGCAGTGGCCCCTTCAAAGCAGACCTGGTCCCTGCGAAGGAAGGGGTCACTGAATATGTGATGATTGCCCAGGGCCCGCTGTGATGTTTCACGCCGGAGGGCTACAGCTGTCCATTTCCTCTGCCTCCTCTCATCCCGCTCCCGCATCAGCTCATTGTTCATGCTGACCAGAGACGCTGCCATGAAGCTCTCCCCTCCCCATGTTGTACGGAGAGATAGTCCTGAGGACACACACATCATCCATCGCAACAGATTAGCTCTGATCACAGCCTAATTACGTGAAGTGCAGCCAAACCCCTTATTTATGCTTTTCTGGGGACGGGCAGGAACAGATAGGAATGGGAAATTGAGGGACATTAAAAAACAGACTGAAATATTGCTTGTCGTGCTTTAATATGAGCGCAATTAATGATGCATTATTGCAAGCACTGAGTAAAGAGGTTGTTGCCAACTCACTCATGCCAGGTGGACCGCAGACCTTTCTTCCCAAGAGGGGGGTTAGTGCAGGTCCCTCCTTGGTGAAAGCCTGGCTATCAGCAGTAGCACCTTGTAGAAGGTCCAGCCTGTCAGATTGCTGCAGGGCAAGGGTGCAACTCCAAAAGGGATGCTAAATGCATTCTGGAAGCTCTGTGCCTTCAAGCTACTTCACAGCAAATATATGGACACATAGGCCTTTTATTCTATTAGAAATGAATGCAAATTATGGAAACCTGGCTTATTATTAATAGAGAACACAAAGTGTTGGGGAAAACCTCAATTAGGGAATAATCAGCTAGCACTCAGATACTCTCACACACACAGATGTGTATCCCATCAGAATACCTAATGGAAACAATTTAGGAAAAAGCTAATGTGTGCCCTTCAATTAGGGGACTCATTATGTCTACGCTGTCCAATACAGCAGCTACTAGCCACATGTGACTAGTTATGTTTAAATTTTAATTAATCCAATTAAATAAAATTAAAAATTTACAATTCAGCCCCTTAGTCCCATGGGGCCCATTTCAAGTGTTCAGTAGGCTCCTGTGGCTAGTGGTACACATCATACGGTGCAGACATAGGACGTCCCTGTCATCCCAGGGAGATCTGTTGGGCAGCACTGGGTCAAATAAATGACGGGGTACCCAAATAATGGACTGCTCTGCACATTCTCTGAAGAACAAGGTAGGTACAGATACTCTGTCGCCAAAAGGTCTCCTTTGTGGGTTGCATGTAAATAAATTACAAGACTTTATATTAATTTTACTTAGAAACAAGTGCAATATGCACACATACACAAACACACACACACACACACATTTTTTGTCTTTGTGTAGGAAAAGTAGAGGAAGGATATTCACCAAATTGTTAGCAGTGGTTGTCTTGAGAAGGAAGCAGGTGTTGAATTTTGATTTTCTCCGCTTCCGTGTGGTCTGAATATAGCTCATTGAGAATGTATTACTTTTGTATTTAAAAAGACGTTAATAAATGATGAGACCTGATGAAGACAATTGAGAAACAATTGAGGGTGTTTTCTTCCTTTGGGTCTCTTAGTTGTGAAAGCCGAGCTAGTGAGGCCACCTGAGTGACCCGGTCAACCAGATGGCCTGTTGGGAAGGGTCCCTGTGGGAGGGGAAGGGGGCCCGTCTGGCGCAGATCACACCCACAGGCATGCCCTCCTTGTCTTGAGTTGTGTTCTGGTCTGGAGACAAAAGCCCC
The DNA here is from genome assembly GCA_028646535.1 of Procyon lotor. Taxonomy (NCBI): domain Eukaryota; kingdom Metazoa; phylum Chordata; class Mammalia; order Carnivora; family Procyonidae; genus Procyon; species Procyon lotor. The sequence continues at coordinate 3,794,766 of CM053620.1, read as the reverse complement.
TTATAATCAATAGTGAGAGCACCTCTTCCTATTAATCTTTGAGAGAGTCCGTAGAAGCCTCTGCTATGGGATAAAGCAGAAAAACACTGGGCTTAAATGTCAAATGGCGCTCAGGAGGCACGTGCAGCCACAGGGCCACGTCAGCCAGCAGAAGGCGGAGCCCCTCTGCCATGTAGGAGGGGAACAAAATACACGTCTGTCAGGCCGGGGTCAAAGAATTAAAATTGTGGGTGCGTGGGCAACTGAGATGCCTTATCCCTCTTATCCTAGGGAACCTACCTCTCTGTTGGATTACATACTAGGAGAACAAAGGATGGATGTGGAAAAGAAATACTTTGTTTTTTAGTTTCCCTTGAGAAATTCATCTCTGCCCTGTAGCTTCACAGGACTACTCTGGGCTGTGCGTTGCTTGAACTCTTAGGACAGTTCTAGATTCACTTGTGCTCCTATAGCTGTGAGTCACTGGGCACAGCTCCTTGACCTTTGAAATTCAGTCTCATTTTGGGGAAAGTAGAATATTACTAGCCCCTCCCTCATAGGGTGGTTGCTCAAAGTCAGAGGTAGGAGGGTGAGCGCCTTAGGCTTGGCACAAGGGAAGTGCTACATAAATGTTAGCATCCGCTGAAATTAGTGCAACTTCTTGCTGAGCGACCCTGCAAAGCAATTTGCCATTGCCTGTTCTTCTTGAGGATGCGTCTCTCCCCCCGGATGGAAGGAGTGTTGTTGGAGGGCAAGAGTGTGCAACTGCACGATTTCATTTGTTGGTTTGTTTGTTTGTTTGTTTGTTTGTATCTCCCTGGTCTGTGACAGTAGCTACTCTAGCTAACTGGTAAGTTTAGGCTGAGTGCTAGGTGTCTGGTCGTGAGCGCTGAGGGATGCCTACTGGAAACCATCAGCCAGTGAGCCCAGCGCAGTCCTGGGGTCCTGTTAATGCAGTAGGTGGGGAAGAGGAATGAGCCATGACTTTGAAACATAACTTTCTGAGGGAGAAGGCTGGTAGCCTTTCCATCTTATGGCAGGGAGAAGGGATCCAAATTTTCCTAGTCTCACTTTCCCTACAGGATGTTTTTTTTGTTTTTTTGTTTTTTTTTTTCCTCCTTGAAAAGACAAGAAAATTTTGTTTATCTTGGACTATCAACTGTACTTAAAACTACACCTAGCTTGTTTGGTCCATGAAGTGGAGGATTTATTTTTGCCTAGTGACAGATTTTTAAAACATTACTCACATCTTTTGATAATGCATGGTATAGAGACTAGGCTCAGGTATTTTATATACACATATGTATGCGTATATATGTATAAGCATGTGTATATATTATATATATGTACACAAAATTCATATTCATTATTTGATAATTCTGTGTTTGTGAATTTGCCTATTTACTAAAATGTATTTGTAACCCACAATTCAACGCTCCCAACTCTTTTGTGGTCATTTGCACAGGATAATGAACATTGTGTTGTCTGACATGCATGTTCCACGCTGAGGCCCCAAAAGGCGACAGTCGGCCTTTCTGTTTTAATTCTCACGTGCAAACAAGTGTCCTTTGGGTGATATTCAGTGCCATTCCCCCCCCCCCACATTTTTGTTCTTTCTGTTGGCACTTTTGCTGTTTAAAATGGCCCACAAGTGTAATGGGAAAGTGCTGTCTGCTGTCCCCAAGCCTGGGAGGCTGTGTCAACACTATATATTAAATAAATTGTCTTTAAACAGAAACACATTTAAAAAAAAAAAAAAAGGTTATGTATTGATTGAATGGCAGAGATGTGACCAGAGGCTCCCAGGTACCTAACCCTGTATTTCCACCAGGAGCAGCGGTTTACTGTTTGCTAATTCATCGTTCACAGAGACTTTATAGAACGTAACTACCATCAAGGAGAGCCAATTGTGTGTCTAAATCTCCTCAAGTCCTTGCAGAGCTGTATGACAGGAGTAGAGAGAGTATGGTGCTCACGTTCTCGGACTCTGGGCCGCAGTAACCGCGTCCCTCTCCGCCCGTGGCCGTTGCGCTCCTGGCTGGGCCAGGGCCCGTTGCTGCTCGGGGACCTGCTCAGGGAGGCTGGGGTGAGTTTGTCCTGAGGTGTCTTTCTGTCTTCCCAAGCTCCTGCAGTCAGCCACCTTGGCCTATCACTTGTTGTACCAATTAGGCCACAGGCCAAACCTTTTGTGCCCATTAAGTGATGTACTTCGAGGAATAGAGCCACTGCAGTACGGCAGCGAGTCTCCCCTCTGAAGGCAAGGTCCCTGGAACACCGCACCGCACGGCAAGGCCAGAAGCAGCCTTCCCTCGCAAATGCATGGATGACCACACACTGTTTATTGCTTCTGTAAAGAGGGCTTGGCTTGCAGGTGCAGTGGGTGCCTCGAGCTGAGCTCCCACGGTCTGTGGGGTAGGCGGTGGGCCCTGAGGGACAGCACAGACATCGAAGCCTGGCTCGCATGCCCTGGAGTCTGGGCCCCATCACACAGCAGTGACAGTGATAACAAAAGCTCATCTGATGATTATTTCTTACTACTTACTAGAACCCAGGCACTGTGATGAGTGAGGCACGTGGGTTAACTCCAATCATCTCCTGTGCACGTCACGGCAATACGAGGACGGCCCTTTTGCCAGTGAGAAAACTAACGCGTAGAGAGGAGAGTCTTTATGACCAAGATCACACAGATGGAAGCTGGTGAAGCCAGGATTGAAGTTAGGCTGTTTAACCGCAGAGCCAGCCTGCCTTCCGACCACCCCGGTGATGCCATTACACATCCTTGAGAATCAGGGTCTTTGTTAAGATGGCTGATGATTCCCACGGAGAACCCATATTGATGTATTGTGCAGGTCCGGTCACTGAATTAAATTCACTGACAGATCCTGGTCCTCCTCTTTAGACACATATTCCCCTCCTGCCCCGAGGCCAACTCTAAGCATTCTGGGGTTTCTCTCCAAATTGACAAAGGATTCAGGTGTGTCTTCTGGGAAGGGAATGATTTGACTTGTATCTTTAGAAGCGATTTTATACCAACTCATTCATGTTGTCTCGCCTACTAGCAGAGAAATGAAAGAGTCAGGTATTGAATTTAGGAGGTCAGCCTTCAGTCATTGCTTTAGCTGAGTATCCCACAGAGCGGAGGGCTTATGTGTTCGTATTGTATTAGAGGAGATAAGTCCGAAGAGCGAGGATGAAGGAGCAAGGTGGTGATGTACAGAAGGAGGGGAAGTCATGGGAGGGTGTGCTATTGAGCAGGACACTGCCAGGGGCAACTGACAGGTTTGTGGGACCCTGTCCCTGAGAAGCCTGCCTCTGGGGGTTGTAGGGTGAGGAGAAGGAGGAAAAATCTATCCACTCTCGTCTATGCCATTGGCCGAGTATTTGCTCAAGGGGCTTTCCCTCTCTTGCACCATTGGGTTGTGTGTACATGGCTGAGGCCCCCCTACAGAGTCCAGAAGGAAGCCCTTGGGCAGGAGGTGAGAGTCATAGGCCAGAGCTGGGTGCGGTCACACTGCTATCTGAAGCTGGCCAGAGCCACAAGGAGCTGGGACTGGGTGAGGGCAGGGGGCTCTGCAGCAGTGCATACCCAGTGTCTGAGAGTCATGAAATTACAGTCACCCTTGCACCCCGATCCATGTGCCCACAGCTCATTCTTGCTTACTGTGTCCCTGGGCTTCTCTGTACCTCTGCCCTGCCACGGCAGGCATTACAACTATGTGGTTAGGGAGCCTTTTCAATCTTTTTATGCTCTACTTTCAAAGCTGTCTCAAAATGAGATAAGTTAAAGCCTAATACAGTTTTTCAGAAACACCTGTGTTTGTCTGGCTGACCTAGTATTAACACAGGTTCTCGTCTCTACTTGAATGTTACTCCATCTATTGCTACATCATTACCAGGGCTGCGCTCTGAGTCTTTAGAGCTCATCTGTGCACCCGATGCCATGAATACCAAATAGATGTTGTAGGATGTCTCACACCCTGCAGGGGAGACGGCGGTAGGCTACCTTGTGAGTTTATGAAGGCTCAAAGAGGCAGCGTATACCAGCCATGGGCTGTGGCTTCCAGTTCAACTGCTCTGCTAAATCCTGGCCCCTACAATTTTGGTTGTTCCCTGTGGCTCACGAGCCCTGATCACAAGGTGTGAGTGGTGCTGTGCAGGGTAGGAGAGGAGTGTTGCAAGAACCGATAACCCCAGAGAGGTGTCAGGCCCACCGATAATTCAAGGGTGCCTGGGATACGTTGCCAAGGCTATTATTGGTTCTAGGGACTTGATTTCATTCCACAGGGGACACAAGATGACAGTGAAACATTCAAGGTCTGTACTGGCATAGGGGAGACGGTCCTTAGCCTAAAGCTACAACGCAGAGATGGACGTTTGGGCTGTGTTTTTGCCTTAAGCAGGAGTCTGGACTACACACTTCAGTATCACCCAGAATGGTATGAAAAAGGAAGGGATTTGGGGGACCTGCCTCTGACCTACAGATTCAGAATTCCTTGGGGTGGGGCCTAGGCATCTGTATTTTAACAAGCTTCCCACGTGAGTCTGGGGCACAATAAAGTTTGGGAGCTAGTGCCTTGGATGTCATCAGCAAATGGGGCTCCTGGAGTACGCTAAGCTGTATCGTGGTCCAGCACAGTGTCTGGAAGAGATCAGGGAGAGCCAAGGAGTGGCTGTGACACACGGGGTATGAGCCCTGGCTTTGTTGTAGGATCTGTACCTCTTTGAACCTTTAGCAAATTCCAGAATTTCTGTGAATATGAGTCTCCCCCTGTGAAAGTGGAGATGAGAGTAGTAGTGCCTGTTACAATCCTAGGCATTGGAGGATTAAATGATTTGGTGCCCATGGCATGCTTAGCTCGGTGGCTTCATTCTGACTGTGTTTGTTATTGCTCTCATTACTGTCAGCATCAGGGAGGCCAGATCAGCTGGACCCACAGGCCGTGGAGGCGCCTCAAATCAGAGAAGCCCAAGATTCACTTTTAGGAATTCCTGAGGCTTAGGCTTGAACAATGCCTCCCAAAGGCATGTCAGGAAACACTGCAGACCATCGATCGGTCACCTCTCAGCAATGCCATTGCTCTCTGCAAGCCTTTGGAACATGGTCAGACACAGGGACAGTGTGTTGGGTAAAATCAAGTCTCAGATGTAAGGACTGCCTTCTCAGACACCTGGTATAGGGCAAATGGGCCCAGCCCTCCCTCTCAAGCCCAGTAGACCATGTTGCCCCATCAAACACCCGAGAAAGGTACATGGATAAGATATATCTTATCTATGACCACATTAATAAAGTCTACAGAGAAAATAGTGGGTCTTTTAGGACCTACCCATTGAGCCTTTTATTTTAAGTGACATATTCTAGTACTAGCGTAATTGTAATTCTGATAACATTACTTGTAATACTGTCTCTAGTCCTCAGAATTAATTTGACTGGAAAAATTCCAGAAGGACTTAAATGTTTCTCATTAAAAGCATTATAGATAACTTATTAGACACTGTAACTAATTGTAATATTGCCCAATGTAAAGCCACCCAATTAAGATGCTGTTTCTTTTCTTGTGATTAGTTGGCAAACCTTTTCCATATGAGTATGCCCTCTAGAATCTAGATCAATTAAGCATATATAATTGGGCTGAACCATTTGCTCCCCCATCATCACTCTCTCTAGTGAGATATGTCCCAGCTGGGTTGGTTGGCTTGTAAAGACAAATGTCCCGAACTCTAGTTAGGGAGGTGACAAATGGATCTCTATAAGCGGCTTAAGTGCTAAATATTTCTCCTGGTCCCTTTGGCAAAGATGTATTCTGTTTTCTCAGTATGGAGAATGTCTTGCAATTTGTATATTTTCTCTTTAAAAAAAATAAAGGGAAGACATTATGTGCTCCTCCTTCTTGACCTACCTTAAGGAACAAATACACAGATCAAAAATCAGCCCCTGTTGGGTTGTTGCTGCTGGTCTAGGGATTTGAGGCTCTGCCTGGGTTTCTTGAGTCACTGAGTTATACAGGATGTCTGGCTGGACTGCCCCCTCCTTGTACCTGGGGATTTATTGAGGAGGTTTAATAAAGCAAAGCAGAGATTTTGCAGTTGTCACCAAAGTATTTGACCTCATGCTGAATTACAAATGCTCCCCTAATCAGAACTTTTGAACGTCACCTAGAGAGATCAGGAAATAACCAGTAGATTTTATAGGAGGGTTAGAACAATGGCTGCTGTGGCCTGTTAATAAGAGGGAATAGCTTAGAGCTATTCTTTCTTCTTCCTTCCCTCTACTTTCCCCCAGTGGATTCTCCTTCAGGCACCTATGAGTGTGAAATGGGTGGGTGGGGGGGAAGAAATCGGAAGCGACAATGACTCTGGAATCACTGAAAAGTTCACATCTACCAGGAAGCATGAGCTTATAGGTTGTGTAACTGTATACTGCCCAGACTTGTTGTGCCTGGAGGCCGCAGGGCAGAGGTACACAGAACCCGAGGTAGAGGGAGAGATGGGGATGTAATGGGGGATGAGCTTCCAACAGAATCTCAGAATGGGCCAGACATTTGCAGTGTTTGGAGTATATTGACTGACATGCAATTTGGGATAGTCGGGCATGAAACTTAAAGACACATCCATGGATTTCCCTTTAATAAATCATCTCCTCTAGTAGTCATATTTCATCAACGAGCAATTCAGTAAAAGTTGGAATTGAGCATAATGTTGCATATCATTTCAGAACATCTGGTCCTAATATGTAGTAACAGCTGTTTAGTACCTGAGATATAAACAAAACATTTTTCCTATGGCTGTTACTGTTTATCCTCTTGGAGGCGCAGGATCTTTGAGGTAAATCTGCTTCCCAGTCTCTGCCATCATGGGTAATAGTGATAGGAACAATGTCAGTATTGCAGTGATGATTATCACGTATTGTTTCACTGTGTGCCAGACACTGTGCTAAGCATGTTTCATATGTGATCTCATTAAATCTTCATATCTGCCTTTTGGAAGCATTTAAATGAAAAAAGTGAAGAAAGTCATAAAGCCAGAGATTGGCTGTGCTGAAAGTTGAACCCAAGTCTGTTTGACGCCAAAGCTAACATTCTTTTACCATTACAATAAATTGCTCCTAAGTAAAGTACATGTAAATAGAACATGACTGTATAAGTAATACATGGCAAAGACAACAGAAGAGAATCCAGAAGGATTTTTTTTTTATGGTTTTGTTTGGAACGTAAGACTGATTTTTGACACTGGATTGTGTTGTGTACAATGTCACCAGGTGGCAGTATTGTACCTTGGTCACATGAGCCAATCAACAAGCCCAGCTCTTTCCCCACTATTCAAGATGGTAACTTCTTGAGCAAAGCCTCATTTATAAACATGCCTTTACAAATCTTCAATCAAAATTTGTAAAATGAAATTTTAAATAAAATAATTATACACCCAATATCAACACATATAAATCTGAAAGCAAACTTCATAAAAATAATTTCAAGGTATATATAGTTGTGTTTTTTTCTTATCATTAACCCTTATCTCTTACTTACATCTCATAGTCTACCCATAATCTTCTACTCAGACTTTGATAAAAATGCTAAACTTCACAAACTTGAGTGAAATATTAGCTTACTACCAAGCTTCTCCAGAGCTCAAAATTTCTCAGATCCATCTTTGAGTTCCTGATGATTTTAGTTGTTTACCTTCTGGGTGTTCTTAGAGCTTCTTTTCCATTCATGGCATTTTGCTTTATATAAGAGGAGATACACCAGGGGGCAGACATGCCCAAGAGTAAGGGGAAGAGAAAGTTAACACACCTGAGAAGTGCCCTTTCCCATGAGCGTCCTTTACACTGTGCCTCACTGAAGGAGAGGGAATTTGTTTAGATAACTTCCTGCCCCTGCCTTACACTGTCATGGTCATCCATTCTGGAAAGAATTGCTTCATTTCCAGGATGCTTCCAGGGACCATCCTTATTTTCTCTTGGGCACTCTTTCCCTTGCTTTTCAGTGCTTAAGTTAAGAACTAAGACTTCAAGTGGGAAGATTTGTGTTCGAATTCTAATTTTGTAACTTTCCAGTTGTGTGAGTTTGGGAACAATTACTTAACCTCCTATGCCTTATTTTTCTCATCTGCAAAATAGGACAAATAACAATAAATACCCCATGAGGCTGTTATAAAGATTGACTGAAATTATGTGCAAGCCATTTAGCAGAGTGCCATGCTCATCTTTAACCCTCTATAAATGATAGCTGCTATTATTATGTGGCTGGCTCATATATCTCTTTCTCTATTCTAATTTTTCTCCAAAATTCCCATCACCTTAGATTCAGAACATCAGTATACTATGACCACACCTAAAGTTAGCTTTAGTCCTCCCCACCACATTTCCATCAATGATATTAATATTCTTGAAATCCCTCGGACTTGGAATGCCCAGTATCATTCTTGACTATTTCATTCTTCAGTTTGTCCAATATCCTTTTGTCCCATATTGTTCCACCCACTTTTCTACTCACACTTCTGGGTAATCAGCCACTGACTCCCATCATTGCCTCTTTTATCTGCCTTAGGGGATAACTCTTATAAGCCTTGGTTCTATTCTCTCTGAAATAGTCTTTGCATTGAATTACCTAGACTTCCTGATTTGCTGTTTTACAAAGAATTCCTTGTGACTTTCTTGGTAGGTGGGGATATCATGTTTCACTTAAGAAAAGAAGCATATTTTTTACTTCTTGTGTCTTCCCTCAGTGCCCAGTAAAGTCCTGTGCCCAGTAAAGTCCTATCTCCAGTTAGGAATTTGATAGACGTGTGTGGTTGATTCATTTAGTCTTGCCATTATTTCTACTCATGGTCGTTTGTCCCTTTGTCCTGTTATCCATTCAACAATTCACTCATTCAGTAAATGCTCACTGGGCTTCAGGCTCCTTAGTAATATAACAGTTCTCTCTAGGATCTCACCAGGAGGAAAAAAACAGTAACTCTAAGGAAAGAGCCTTGGGAATTAAAATTTCTGATGCAACAAACATTTACTGAGCACTGACTATAACCCAGACACTTCACTGGGTTCTGGGTTTTCAGCAGTGAACAAATAGACTCAGTCCTGGTGGAACGCACACTCTAGTAGGGAAGATTGTATTAGTTGAATAATGCCAGAAGCCATGAAGGTTACAAAAGAGAGAATGCAGTCACACAATGAAAAGGTTTTTATCCTGTCTGGGTTGGGAAGTATCTCCTTGAGGAAACTGTATTTAACCTGAAGATGAAAAATTGAATATAACAGAGCTGAGCATGGTGTGTGTTGGGGCAAGAGGAGGAGTGTTCATATTAGCATGGATTGAGGGGGGTTTCCCGGAGAAGATGGCACTGGCATAGGTTGTTGACATATGCAGAGAAGCTCAGTCTTCAGTGTGGGAGCATTAGCAACTCCCAAATCTCCTGAAATTGAGAGACCTTTTAAGCTCTTTCCACGTCTGGCAAATGCTCTCTTTCTTGCATCTTTAGTATATGAGTTGGTTTAGTGTGGTAATGGAGTCTATAGAATAAGTTTTCTTTCTCCTACAAAATTTCCAAAGGCCGTACTCCAGGGCTCAAGGAGGGAGAATGGAGTTGATTATGCTGGTTCTTCTATTTGTGTTTGTCTTCTCCTTTAAGAAGAGACTTTTGAAGGTGCGGCCCTAAAGTCTTTAGGATTAGAACTGCAAACAGGCTTTGCCTTGTGATGGGAGAGGAATTAGCAAGAAATTCCACCCCAGTTCAATAAACCTTGAACCCTTATGGTGGCATTGTGGCCACCTTGCTTCAGTTTAGGAGAGTTACCCCCTTAACTGGCAGGATTGACAGATTAAATTTCACTCTTCTAAGTTGTCTTTATCAAGACCTCTTTCTTTATTTTTAAAATTTTGATTATTATTATTTTTTAAGTTGGCTCTACACTCAGCGTGGAGGCCAGTGTGGGGCTTGAACTCATGGTCCTGAGATCAGGACCTGAGCTGAAACCAAGAGTCAGTTACTTAAGTGACTGAGCCCCCCAGGTGCCCTGGAAGATCTTTCTTTAAACCAGACTAGACATCGTACTATAACCAACACTGTAATTAGATCACTTGGTTTCCCTCTCTGATTTAAGGTATTGGAAATGAACGGGAGATATATGCAAATGAAGGAGCGTGAAAAGTGTTAGCAGTTTTTCAGGTAGTCAGGGAAGTTTCCTTCTGTCTCGGTCTCTACTATGTCAGAGTTGAAATCCTCAGTTAAATGCAACAGGGCCAAGTACCTGGACTTGAAAATATCTTGATTCTTGTATTCCCAATTCTGCTTCAGAGAAGCCCTTGGATAAGACACATAAAACCAGAGGGGAGTTCTCATCAGGGATTACATAGATGGTGGATATTTAAATTTGCAAAACATTATCAAGAAATATGAGACATGTCAGCCATCTCCTGTGCTAACATTTTTTCAAAGTGAATTACTTTGTGGATGTTCGAGGTGGGGGAATACTGGAAAGAAAAAAAGACAGGAGGAACCGAATTATTTATAATTATGATATGTATGTGTTGGCGGGATGGGGGCTGCGTTCTGAGACACAAATGGATGACAAAGAATAAGTTATCTCTTTATAGATAGAACATGGCAATAATTGCATAGTTTCTGGCTTCAAAAAGTCATAATCTATTAATTTGATGGATATCCAAAAGCCATAATCTGTCAATCAGGTGTCAGAAGAAAGAGTGTCTCAGAGCTTTGAAGCATGACATTTAGAATACTGCTGGATACCTTTATTTTTATTCTGATAGCAACAGGGAGAAAGAATTCAAACGTTCTTGGCAGAGGTAGGGAATGATTATCGTTTTAGCCGTCTTAACCATTTTGCAACCAAAAAGCGGTATTGGATCAGTATGCTGTATTGAAAAAGTGTAGAAGTCACACGGCCGTGAATTAGAGAGAGATAATTTTGTCCTGAGATTTTACTGACATACCTATTGTGGCATTGCTTTCTTGGTTTAAATGTGAACAGAACCTGAGGTTTTGTTTCTTTTGTCTCCTGTGACCCATCTATTATTTCTGTAAACAGGGTGAATATGTCCTTGAAACTCACTAATGATCATTGAGGAAAATGCTCTAATCTAGCAATGAAATGTTAGATTAATGGAAGGAATAAATGGGAGATGTCTCACATCTAGAAAAATAGAGTTTTTCCAGAACCCAGTAAGCATGCTGGTACCAGTGAATAAAGACCGCCCCCCGCCCCCGCCTCCGATAGGAAGAGAAGAATTTAATGCCATAGCCCCTTGATGTTAGAGCATCTCTTTCAAAACTGAATGGAGTTGCATTCATCTCATTACAATTCCTTTAGTTTAAGATGCTCTTCTAGGTACAGCAGAAATTTTATGCAAAAATATTTCTGGCGCAGAGGTCAGCAAACCCATTGGGTTTGCTTTCCTGCTCACGGCCAGCATAGCAAAGAAGTATTCTGTGTTCCCTTCCTGCCTTTACTCCTGAGATCTAGCTAAAGTTCAAGTCAAAGAGGGAATTGCTCTGCATATCCAGTTTAGCCTTTGTGGCCTCTGTCCTTGACACAAGCACCTTGTTTGAAAAGCAGAGAGTAGGAAGGGCATCAGGGTTCAGAAGCCAAGATAAAGGGGCATTGCTCTTCCTGCAGAGCGATTGTGAACCTAGACCATGTCTTCAGGAGATCAGAGCAGCTGTAAGAAGCAGACTGGCTCTTCTCTCTCCTTTCCCATGAACCAGCTTCCCTGGGGGTTTGCCCAAACTCACCGTTGTATTCTAAGAACAGGGAAGGAGTGAGGGAGGTAAGATTTATTTATACCCAACCTGTGCCCCACAGCATTCTCAGTGCTTTGTATGTGGAGATGTATTTTATTTTCACAATGATCTCATCCATGTTCATGGTTTTAATTTCATCTACCTGACCACTGATGACTCACATATTTAGTCATCTCTGAACTCCAGGGCTGTATACACAACAGCCTGGTTGATACTTCCCCTTCATATCTCAAAGGCACATCGGACTCAACATCTCCCAACCCAACACATGATTCTCACTCCCCAACCTCACTGCTTTCTACCTACCTTAATCCATGGCGCCACCATCCAACCAGTTTTATGCCTCCCTCCTTTCCAAACTTAAATCCTGCCTCCCAACTCTCTGGAGAATCCACTCACCTCTCTCCATCCCCAAAGCCAGCACTATCATCTGGGATGCCATGATTCTCCCTAGAGTATCAGTATAGCCTCCCTTCTGGTCTCCTCTCAGCCACCCTTACCTTCTTGCAATCTGTTCTTTTCTCCCTAGCCGGGACGATCCTTTGCATTGATAGAATGTATGTAATCACATCACTGCTTTGCTTAAGGTCCTGCAATGGTTTTCCATTGCTTTGAGTATAAATAAAAACAAACCCTTGACATGAGCTACAAGGCCTTGGATGGGATGCACTTACCAAAAACAGCTGCTCTAATCTCTTCTCACATACCTCTGTACTTTGAACTCCAGCCATACCTGTCCTTGTTCATTTGCTGAGACCATCACATACCAAGACCTTTGCATGTGCTGTTTTCTCTACCAAGAATCTACCTTTAGTCTGCCTTTGAGCCTTTTACCTAACACAGACTCATTCATTCTTCTGTTCTCAGCTCTATTCTCAGTCTCGACGAGACACCCCTCCTCTTCTTTCCTCTAATGCCATTGATCTTTCTCCATCGTCCATCATGTCCATTTATTCATGTTGAATATTTGATTAGTGTTTATCTCCCCGACTCAAAGCTACACAAGGACTTTTTTTTTTGATTCATCATTGAATCCCCACTGTTGAGTACAGTGATTGGCATCTTATAGGTAGTTAATAAGTAATGACTGAATTAATGAATACATGGATTAGGTAGATAGTATTAGATCCTTTATCAGATTAGGAAATCGAGGCTCACTCTAAGAGCTTAGAAGTTTCAGAGGCAGAATTCTGACCTGGGGTCATAAAACCTAAGACACTGTAATATCTATAATAGCACCGACAGATTTTTTTTTTTTTAAGAATCCTCTGATCACACTATAGTAACACACTGTTTTTAGTGCAACACTCTACCTTTCTTTTCTTTCCATGCACACGGAATATTTTGAGGGCAGAAACTAGACACTCTAGTTGGAAAAAGGCATTGCCTCTTCTTTTCACCACTGTGATATTTTCAGGGTATACTGGTTAAGCCTTTCTTCAAGTGTCCAGTTGAACCAACCCAAGTGAACTTGGCTGCTGACCTTGCTTTCACAAATTTGCCATCTCAGATTGATTGATATCTGCTTGGTCCCTGTTGGAAAAGTGGCTGCAAATATGATCCAGGAAATCTATAGTCGCAAATCTAGCATAATTTTAATAAGTCGTGATCAGAATAGTAAGAAGCAGTGCATGGAAGTCTTGCATGAAAATTACTTATTTTCTGTCATCTTTGCCCTTTACACTGGCTTCCCCAAGTCCCTCTGTGAGATATCTGCACCAAAAACCTCTGAATGTTGTGGCCAAACATGCTTGTATTACATAGACAGTGCATGGACGGATGGATGGATAGATGGGTGGATGTTTTGGAATATATTTTTGTCTCAGTATAATTCACAGATCTAGAACCAGAAAGAAAATAAGATAAAGCTAATGATTACCTTTATTAATGCTGGCTTAAAATGCAGTGCATGGTATGTAGAAAAGATCTGTCTATGGAAGCTCAATTTTCACTTATGTGTTTATCTCAATTACAGTACTTTTTGCAAGGTGTTGGAATTTCCTATTTACTCATCTGTTTTCAATCTAGAATGTTCACTCCTTAAGGGCAAGGATTAGGTTATGTTTACCCTCTTATTCCTAGAGACTTGCATAATCCTGGCTGGTCTTAGGTACTCAAAACTTTTCTTGACTGAAGCATAGCCTTCTCCCAATGACAATGAAGCATATTGAAGGTATGAGTGCCTTGTCAGGAGGGTAAGTCTCTGTTTTGTATTACTGAGGACTATTTGAATCTCTTGGTGAGGTCAAGGGTGCAAGTCTACCCCATTGCAATAGGTAGCCTGGTCTGCCCTTGAGGAGTGCAGAGCTTAAGGAAATAGCACTTCATATAGTCTTCTCCTTAAAGATCCTGGCTACTCAGAGGAATCCATTTCTTAGGCAAGGAGAGACTATTATTCACAGCAGATATTTACTAAACAAAATAACTCTTTCATCATCCCTGCCTTAGCTTGAGCTCACCCCAGAAAGCAAAGCCAAATATGAGGAATTGTATGATTCCAGGAAATAGGATGGAAGGATGGGGAGAGTGTGACAGAGAAGGAGGGGCAGGCCCTTCAAGGGAACAGATGCAGAGTGGACGACCGAGACAGACTCCTCCCAGGACCCTCTGAGAAGAGCCACAGAAAGTATCTCCAAAATGTGTTGTCTCTAGGAAACAATTCCATCCCCCCACTGGGCAAAGCTTGCCCATGGAAGGTCGACTCCCACTGATTCCCAGGCTGTGCTAACATGAATCATTGACTTTGTGGGTTCCCTCAAGCATTCTAGTTCAGGGTATCTGAGAAAACCCCAGGGCAGAATGCAGGAATGAGAGGTGCAACTGAGCCCAGGTGCTCTCTGCTCACACCTGTGGGAAGCTCATTGTCACAGTGATGGGTCAGAAGGGCTGGGTCCAAGGTCTAGAGGAACTTGCTGGTCCCCACGTTCCCTTCTCCCTCAACTGGGAGAGAATTGGTGTTAGTCTACTTCCAGCACCAGTCATCATTGGCTCAGAGTCTGGGGAGAATCTGGGCCAGCAGAGAGGACTCAGAGATGGTGTTGCAAGATGATGATACAGATCGGGAGAGGGGACCGGGAGGCCAGGACTAATGGGGGTTAACGCAGTAGCTGACATGTACTGTGCACTTCTAATGTGTGGCTCTGTTCTGAGAACTTTCTGCATATTATCTGTTTAGTCATAGATCGTCCGGGCACCCTAATTTACATTTGAGATTCAGAGAAATTAGGTAACTTGCTCCAGGTCGCAGTGCCGGGAGGTAGAGAGTTGAGAATTGAAGCCAGGAAATGTGATTCCAGAATCCACATACATAATTGCCCTGTTGCAGTGCCGGCCAGCACTTGCTCTCTGGTTGCCACCTGGTCTGTGGCAGGAGAAGTGGGGAGAACACACAGGGGCCCAGAGCAGTTCTCAGGCCCTACGCTATGAACTTGCCGTATGAAATGTGCCTCCTCACTGGGGTAAAATATTGATGAGGTTCTCCATCATTGATCACGATTGTAGTAGTCAGGGTCCCAGCAGGAAGAGGAGACTCACACATACACTGGAATCACTCGAAGGACATGGAATAGACTATTAACAGAGATGTGGAAAGATCTGGGGAAAGCTAATGAAGGACCAGGCAGCACTTGAGAGCTGCCAGCAGCAGGAAGCCATGTCTCCTCTGGGCTTGAAAGTGCAAGAGAGAGGGCCCGACAGAACCGGGAGAGAGAAGCTTAGAGACTTAGGGAGCTCTGTCTTCCTGGAGGGACCCAGCCAGGGAGAGAGCCGGAGGGGAAGACACCTTAACCACACCGGCCCCTGTCTGATAGCCCACGAGTCACTTCCGTTAGCCAGACCTCAAAGGAGGCCAGAGAAGATCGAGGGGAGAAAGCCGCCCCCAGAGGCCGGTGTCTCGGAGCGACATGGAGACAAGTGGCAGGCTGGTCTGGCATTGTGACCGGGGTCCACACAGCGCTGTTGCCAGCCTGCAAGTCCAGATCCCGGGAGAGCTCTGTGGCCCAAAACACGAGAGGGAGGATGATCCTCGGAACGGAACATTCTTCAACCAGACAAAACAATGAAGCAGCCACACGCACTGCAACGTGGATGGACCTTGAGAACGTGAAGCCAGACGGAAGACCACATGCTGCACGATTCCATTTGTGGGAAATGTCCACGACGGACTAATCCAGGGAGACAGATTCGTGGTCAGCAGGGCCCGAGAGAGGAAGGGATGGAGAGTCGCTGCTGCTAGGTATGGGGTTTCCTTTGGGGGTGTTGGAAATGTTCTGGAACGAGACCGTGGCGATGGCTGCATAGCACTGGGAATGAGGTAAATGTCACTAATGGTGAAATTTATGTTATGCGTAACTGATGACAATCAGAGAAGCACATAAATAAATAAACGAGAGGGAACTTCCTTCTCACAGTGCTCGCATGTATCTTTTATTCACGCTGTGAGCAGGCACCAGAACACACCTGACATTTTCTTGCTAGAAGGTTGACGGGAGAGGCTTGCTCTTGGTGGCCCAGGTGTGTCCCCTCACCTTTATGCCAGCCCAGCTTCCCACTCCAGTGCCTGCCACGGTCCACGCACGCAGTAGCAGTGCTGGGGAGTTACCAGCCCCCGGGGGGCCAGCAGGGCGGGGACTGGAGGCAGTCGACACCAGCCTTCCTCCCCAGCAGGTGGGATTTCAGGGAGGTATGTGCCCCATGCCTGTTTCTGGAGGCCCCCCAGGCTGGAGTTAACGACAGCAACGCCCTTCACTCTCCCTTCCTCTCTTTGTCTCACTTTTCCACTCACCTGTTTGTGCTGCCTGCCCCTCTCAGATCAGCTACAGCTCTCAAGCCCTGTCTGAGCATTTATAACAACTATAAAATAATGATAGCATGCATTGAATTCTTTTTATTAAAATATGTATGGGAAGAGACTGGCTTGTGTTCACTTTGCCTCTCCTGTTCCCTTGATAAGGCTGTCTTTAAGTACGCCTTTCTGTCTTTAGGGTAGTCAGGCACATGACTGTCCCTGGTTCCTAGACACTCGTGTTATCAGAATCCCCCAGGGAGAGCGCTGAAAGTGCAGATTCCCACGCTCTGCCCTCAGATATGCTGATTCAGTAAGTCTACACGCGGGATCTTGGAATGTTCCTTTATCGAGGTCTTCAGGTTATTCTTTGGCAGAATAGAATGGGAACAGTCTCCACCGGAAACATCTGGACAATGATGTCGTGAGGGCTGAGGGGGGAGGCCACTTAGTGTAGGTACCCATGAGCGCCTGCTCAAGTTCCCCAAATTCTGCAGGGAGAAATACCCCACTGTACGTGCACTTTCTTTTCAACTGATGGAATCCATATCCATGTATGGAAGTTAATTTCAGTATTTAATGATCATTAAGTAAAGAGAGTGAAATATCTACACTTTGTAATTACATAAAACATGCTTCTGGCAATATTTGCCCCCTTGGAAATTCAAATAGGAAGTCTCTAAGGAGCAAGGTTGTACTCTTGGAGGTGGACACAAAGTAATTGAGCTTAGCTAATGGAGATAATTAATTAGGAAATGGTTGTGCTTGCTTCTAAGAAAAATATTGGGAGGATCTCCCAGAAGGCCTAGTCCTCTGTTCTTGCTATTTTCAGAAGTCAATGACACCTAGGGAGCCTGGGGTCTCCTCTGAGCCATGGCCTAGCCACACTCAGGAATTGAGAGGACAGAGAATAAGCAGCTCAGGACAACTCTAAGGATATCTGGGCTCTACCCAGATACCACCCAGGAAACTACCCAGTTCGACCTGGAGTTCAAGTCCCAGCCCTCTATTTATCAGCCCTCTGAACTTAGCCATGTTATTCAACTTCCACGAGGCTTAGTGTTCTCATCTTGAAACCAGGAGTTATAATAGTAATAATACAAAAGAGTACCAGGGAGGCAGCACCCTGCAGGAGAAGGGGATGTAAACCAGAAGATGCTGGGGCACTTGGGTGGCTCAGTTGGTTGAGTGTCTGACTCTTGATTTCAGCTTACGTTGTCATCTCAGGGTCATGGGATCATGCCCCAAGTCAGACTCTGTGCTCAGCATGGAGTCTGCTTGGGATTCTCTCTGTCTCTCCCTCTCTTCCTCTTCCCTTTCCCCTCCCCACAAACAAATAAATAAAATCTTACTTAAAAAAAAAGGGAGAAGATGCTGCCCAGGTGTGGTCCTGCTAAACTCTCTTTTTTAGAAGAAAAAGTCTTATTTTCCTGCATCTGGTTCACCTTTCTGTCCAAGTTGGATCTGCACAAGCCTAGCATTCTGGCCTGACCTTTCTAGCTTGTCTGCTTGCCGGGCCCCTTTCTGCCCCTCTCTGGTTCCAAAGGCTAGCCCCATCTTGCCTAATATTCCTGGCTTACTAGGTCTACTCCTGGTGCCACCAAGTGGCAGTGCCATGAATCTTCTAGCCCAGCCCTACATTTTGTTACTCCAGTGATAGGGAATGACCACCCAGTGGTAAGAGGTTTCATTCAAACCCTCTAGCTACTGCATCCCTAATCATATCACACCAGGATGGGCCAGGATAAGAAGTGCAGAAATATGGTTGGATCAGAAGGACCAGCAGCTCTCAAGGGGCAGGAGAATAAAGGGGCAAGTCATAGAGGGCATAGACAAGGTATGTGAGCAAACATGGGATGCAAAAATGCATCCGTCACATGGGCAAAACCACATTTGTCTGTGTGCTCAGCACATTGTCCATACCATCCAGCTCAGTCAGTGATTACCATCCAGCTCAGTCAGTAATTGTGGAATGAGAGAGAAGCTGACGCCCCAGCCAAAGAGGCAGAGACTTGACCTGGATGATATTTTTGCTTTCTGGTGGTGGCAGACATTACATTACATTACATTAAATGTTATTAGGATATGATACAGGAAGGCCTTTGTTTTCTATGTTGATGAAAAATGCATGCTTTTTATTCTTTCAAAGAAGTAATAGAATCATAGCATATTTGTCCTTGACTTTTCTATCCTTCTCTTTTATTAGATCTACTGTAGGAAGATGGATGGGCGTGTC
Organism: Procyon lotor; assembly: GCA_028646535.1. NCBI lineage: Eukaryota > Metazoa > Chordata > Mammalia > Carnivora > Procyonidae > Procyon > Procyon lotor. The sequence continues at coordinate 3,776,011 of CM053620.1, read as the reverse complement.
TTTCCCTCTGTCTACCCTTTCCCATTTGTGTTGGAACAAGCAATGAAAAAATCAATGAATGGCTGGGACACTTGCGGGAAGACTAAGAAATTCCTCAGGGGAGTGAGGGACTCAAGCCTATTTAGAGGAAAAGGTCTAATAAGGAGAAAATAACCAGGTTCTGGTACCTACAGACATCTCTTGATGTCCAGGATGAGAAAGCAGGTTGAGAGTGCAGGTCCAGGATTCAGAACAAAAAAGTGACCATGAGAGTGTGCCATGGAGTCTGAGGTGAGTGTTCCTGCCACTTATTCCATTAGGGCCAGATAGGAATGTCTGTGGGTCATCAGTCCCTTAGCTATAATCATGTGTCTGTATCTGGAATAGCAACTAGTTTTCATTTTATGAGTCCGCTGTCATGTAGGGGCCACCCAGATCTCTGTACTTAGTAAGATTCTGAAGCTCATCAGGAAGTCATGCCTCAGTTGATTAATGATGTCTATCATACACATAGGTATAGAAGTTGTGTTATGCGTACCACACACTCACCATCTCAGGTTGACCTATATGTAATGAAGTCTTTAGATCTGGGGAGTTACCTCGATACATGAAGACTCCTTCCAAAATTTTTCTTTGAAAGATATGGATATGAGGTCCTACCTGGAGTCTATTTTGGTTATATAGAACAGAACTATTTATAATTGTTTTGGATCCCTTTTCCAAATGATTGAGTGCATTAACATAAAAGGGCAAGGCACAGAAGACGCATCATTTAGGGAATTATCCTTTATAAACATGACTTTTAGGTGGACCATGAACCTGAACTCAGAGCCAACTCTCAGTCTCTAGCCTAAGTTCTTCTTTTCAAGGCCCCAGTCTCCTTCTCAGAGTTGGGGAGGATAAGAGTGGAAGATAAAGAACTTGTGTGTCCTTTGATAAAAAAAATAATCACATTTGAAAAGTTGCTTGAAAATGATTAAATTGAACTATTTATCGTGTGATATTCTGGAGTCTGGCAAATTTAGATGAGCTGGGCAAAACTTAAGATAAAGAGCAATTACTGTTACAGAGCAATAGGTGTATATTGTGTGTTTTCCCAGTAAATCTTGTAAGTAATTCAGAGTGCCACCATGGGCAGGCAAGTACTATTTTGGAGAAATGATCCAGTGAGGGGGAAGAAAAGCTTCTGTTTTGTTGAAAGATCATGAGATCATGTCTACACTGTAAAAAGTGACATCTGGGTGAAGAACTATTAGTTGCTGACAAAGCTGTGTTTGTGTGTGCATAAATATGTGTGTGTGCCCCCGTGCAGACGCTTGTGTGCATGCACGGGTCCTGATGTGCGGGCTTTTCTACATGAAATAGACTTCTTAGGCTGTGAGGAGGCATTTAACCAGGCTTGGCTCGGGCAAGGCTTAGCCTTGGTTGTCAGTCCTTAGCCTTGTGCTCAGCCCTCGGGCTCCATGAAGAAATTGGGCCAGTTCTAGGATTCTAGAATGTTTACTGTGCCTAGGTGCCATTTCAGAGGTCTTCAAACACAGCTTTGGTTTTACACCTAAACAAATTTTTGATGAGTGGTTTTCAGGCACACCTCTTGGGAACGGTCCTCTGGGAGTTAAGTCATGATGAAGAAGCCTGGTGCCTTTGCCCAGAGAGCTGAGTAATAAGGTGGAAAAGAATGTATCTCTCTTCTGTGTTCTCCCTAGTGAATTAGAGTTAGCATTTTCTTCCTAACTGCAAGAGGAAATGATAATGACCCTTAGCACCCCCTTCCACACCCTTCTCAGAAATTCAAGTAAAGCATAGTCAATTTAATCGTCAACCTGGATGGTTACCATTTGTAGAGAACATGTGTTTGATGTATGTGGGTCCTCGAGAGAGTGACCTAGTTCACACCAGGATACCCTAAAAAGCAAAGAGGGCTGCTATTGATATACTGAGGCAATTAGATGAGGCTGGGACCTTTCTGGGCAACCGAACATGTTGTCACCTTAGTTAGGAAAGATCTTTGAGCTTTTCCCCTGCTCGTCCTGCAGAGGATACTGAG
>CM053620.1:3734958-3754263 GCA_028646535.1 Procyon lotor | reverse complement strand
CTCTCAATTGTCATCAATATGTCTTGTGAACTCCCCAGGGCTTTGCTCCTCCTTGGGGGCTACCTTCCTATCTCACCTTCATGCAGATCAAGTGTTCACATATTTCCTCTGCTGTGCTCTGAGCTTCATGAGGTCAGCCGTCTTTGTAGTCCTGCCACCTGGGTACTTTATACTTACTATGTGAATAGATTTTGGAGAGGGCTCTGTGTATGGATTTGTGTGTGTGTGTGTGTGTGTGTGTGTGTGTAACAAAGGATACTTGACAAGAAAAGGGAGTCAGGGGAGAGAAAAGCAACTCTAAGGGATTTTCCCTCAGTTTGGGGTTCTTGCACCACCCACATTAGAATTCCTTGGGGTGCTGAATAAACACTTAGATTCTCCAACCTGGCCAAGGCCTATCAAAACAGGGCTTTTGGGTATGAGAGCCAAAGCTCTGCATTTTTAACATGCTCTCCAGATGACCTACACCCGATGTCTAAGAATCATTGCCCTCTGAACTAGCATTCACATCAAGCCTGTTCTGAAGAATCTGAGTGAGTCCCTGTGACACAAAGAGAACAAGAGAGCTTGTGAGTCCTTGAGATCCTGGGGCATGTGTCCTTGAGACACTTTCCTTGCCTTCTCCAAGAAGGGTTGGGTTCCCCTGCTCTCTGCCAACACTTGTTGGAACGTTTCTGGAAATCAGAATAGCAGAGAGATCAAGAGTGCTACTAATGATTGCTATGGACTAGTGATTGCTGTGTCTCCTAAATGTAAAATTCCAGGATCTACTCTAGGTTTCCATCAAAAAGCCAAGAGAAGCAAAAACATAATTTTAAAAGGAGGTTAAGTATTAGAAAGCATAGGTTCAAATCTCACCAAGACCCTTATTGATTTGGTGACCTGGGGCAAATTAGTGAACTTCTTTAAAACTTCTATATCTGCAAAAGAGGGGAAACAATAGTTTCTCTTTCATAGAGTTCTTTCAAGAATGAAGTGAGACTTTATATATTTGAAGTGCTAGGTTGAGGGTCAGGGAGCAGAAAAAATGCTCACCAAATGTCCCTGTGATAAGTATGATTAGTGTTGTTAATATTCAAATCATATTTTTTATTTTTTTATTTTTTTTTTTACATTTTTAGAACCATTTCCTCATCTCTGTGTCTAGGCTCAGAGCCCAGGGCTCAGAAGGACCCAGCGGTTCTCGGTGATTAGTCAATGTCTCCTTGAATGAAAAGAACCACAGAGCGGTCAGGAGGTAGAACCAGTGGGCAGACTTCTCTAGTGTACAAGTGGTAACTCCTGAGAGGAAATACCTCACTAGCCTCTGGCCAGCCTCAGCTTGTCATCCTGAGGGGACGTTCTGTCCGGCATCTTCCTGTCTGGATGACAGAACCTCTGACCGTCCCCTCTAATGCCTGACCCTAGTTGGGGAAGTGAACACAGAGGAGTCCTGGAATCTGCCATCATACAAGGAGCCCTTGTAGGGCTTCCACTTGTGACAAGGGACAAAGAAAAACTGCCTTCATCACATGCTTAGCTGGAAATGATTTTTAGTGGGTGGTGCCTGGGCTCACTAAAACAGACGTGGCATATCCATAACTTGTATTGCCCAGCAACAGCGAACCCCTCAGAAATATGAGCAGGCAACTCATGATTGTAAAACTACTAGTAACCGCTGCCCCACCCCCCACCCCCCAGTGCCCACTCACCCTGCCAAATGGTTGAGATTCTAGGCCAGCTGGGTGACTGCTTATTTACATAATTAATCTAGTATGAAGTGTTTATATGTCCCTCCTCAGCCCTCTCTTTTCCAGGATAAATAACCCCTAATTCCTCCATCCATAAGCCCCAATTTTACAACCTTTTAATCATTTTTGTGACTCCCTCCTGAATCTTCTTTGGGTCCTATTTAAGCCTTATCTAAATTTAACAGACATGCTACACAGGCAATTAGGAGAGATGAATCCATTAGAACCTGGAACTGTCTTAGCCCCAGTTTGGATTTGACTCTCTTTCTGTGTAAGGGTCGCATGGAGGAGTCTCATCACCTTTCCCCTGACAAATGGGCTCGGGATGGGCTGTCACCTTTGATTTCTTACAAGATGTTCTTCCAGGGTCTGGAAAAGCCAGTTCCCATAAAGGCAGGAATGAAAGGACATGCCTGAGCCTAAGAAGAAAGTCTTTCCCCAAGTAGGTTTCGTGCACGTGATTTCAGTGCCTGGAGATGGCAGGGGTCCACTGTTGGCTGGAGAGAGAGGTGATCAGCAAATGGAGCCCCAAGCTCCTGGGGTACTGCCAGAGATCAGGCACCCTCTGAGAGATTTTGCAGTCCCCCGGGCAGGCCTGCTGCTCTGTGTCCTGTGATCTTAAATCTGACCTTCCCTGGAAGGCCATTGCCTTAACTGACTTCAGGCTGAGCCAAAGAACTGAGCCACTGGCAGAGTGGGGAGAGGCTGACTCTTGCTTTTTCAACACCAACTAGCGGCCAACACATGGCTTAGCTACTCCAAACAGCCCACAGAAGGCATCCGGTAAAATTAGGATGGAGCTAAGGAAGAGAGGGCATTTCTAGGGTTCTTGGATCAGAAATTTCTAGACAGGGAATATTTTGAGGGCAGAAGAAAAGAAAGGAGATGGGCTGATGAGATTGTAGCTTGTCATTTTGCAAAGACAGAACCCCGTCATTGCCACTTTGTGCTGCACAGCAATGTCCTCTCGTGGTTCTAATCTCCCCTGTTGCTGCGTTTTCCCCCTTCCACAGCATGGCCTGCTACTTTTCAGGGACTCATTTGACAGGGTGCCAGCAGCGAGATATATATTTGAACAAGGATTAGCAAATACAGACATTCCTGTTTTGCTACCCTGTCAACAATTTCAAGGTGAAATCCCCACCCATCCTGCAGTCCAGCAACTAATTTGGTGAGGGAGATTATTGTTCTGTGCAAAAATCAAATAAAATCCTTTGGGGCTTTTCTTAGGCCGCATCCCACTGTAGCTTTGGTCTGCAGATCGATAAGGCAGAACCTACTGTTCATTACACATTAATAACGTAACCGGAGTAGGGAGCAAGGCCTGACTTGGTTGTGAGCAGTGCAGGTGGGGGCTGATGTCTGTGCAACTCATCTGCAGCCACGAGTGACTTTGAGCCTGTGCGTCCCAGAATTAGAACGTCTTTTGCAACGTGAAGAGCTGCTCGTGGTACTTGTGACATCTTTAGAAAAGCCGTATCCTGGATCCAAGTGCTTCCTGATGCTCACTAACAGAGCACTAACAGAGTGGGTTAATGACAAATAATAACTGAGAGAGCATGGCTGTTATACTTCAGAAATGCATGTAGAAAGGGTTCTAGGTCCCCGGTGCCGCCTGAGCCAGACCTTTAGGTGACTTTGGATTTTAGACAGCAGAAAGGGTTTGAAACTTTGTGTTAGTACCTTAGGGCTGCTAGATTAAAGGATCACAAGCTGGGTGGCTTAAAATAACAGAAATGTATTCTGTCACCGTTCTGGAGATAACAAAGTCTCAAATCAGGGTGTGAGCCAGGCCTTGTTCCCTCTGATGTCTCTCGGGAAGAATCTGTCGCATGTCTCTCTCCCAGCTTCTGGCTTTGCCTCACACCCTTGGCATTCCTTGACTTATCAACACCACTGCAACCTCTGCCTCCATCGTTACACGGCATTTCCCTCTGTGTGTCTCTGTGTCTTTTCTCTTCCTATTAGGACCCTAGTCCTATTGGGTTAGCTCTCCCCTCCCCCCCAAATGACTTCATCTTAACTTGATTACATCGGCAAAGACCTCTTTCCAAATAAGGTCACCTTCCTAGCTGCTGGGGGTTAAGACTTCAGCACATCTTTTTGGAGAACATAATTCAACCCTTAACAGATGTGGGTACAGATGTTGTCGGTTCAGCCCCAGGTACGAAGACTTGAGAGGAGCTGCCAGCGTCAAGGAACAGGGAAGCTGCTTTTATGGATGTATTAGTTTCCTCCGGCTGCTGTAACAAATTACCATTAACTCAGTAGCTTAAAACAACATATGTTTATTCTCTTACAGTTCTGGAGGCCAAAACTGACTTCAGTGGGCTACAGTCAAGGTGTTGGCAGGTTCTAGAGGAGAATACATTTCTTGCCTCTTCCAGCTTTGGGTGGCTGTCAGGATTCCTTGATTTGTAGCCACATCATTGCAGTTTCCGTCTCTGGTCACATGGCCTCTCTTCTTCTGTGTCAAATCTCCCTTGGTCTCCTTCTTATAAGGATATTGGTAATTGCATTTAGTGCCCACTCAGATAATTCACGATAATCTCCTCACCTCAAAAGCATTCCTTTAATTATACCTGCCAAATTGTCGCCACGTAAGTTAACATTTACAGGTTCCAAGGATGATATCTTTGGGGGCTCTTATTCAGTCCAGTACAACAGGGACCCCCCAGTAAGTGCAGGGGACAACCAGGCATCAGATAATCCTCCCAAATGCATGTGTAATCACAACTCAAGATGAGTTCCCTGAAAGGAAAAAGCAGTGTCTTGTGGACGTCACCAAATGAGACCTGACTTAACCTATGTGCCCAGGAAAGCTGTTTCAGCTGGATTACTAAAGAAACAGAACCTGTGGCAAGGATCTGTGTGCAAGGTGTTTCTTTGGGAGGTGACCCCAGGAAACACTGGTGGAGGAATGGGGACATGAGACAGTGAAGAGAAGGCAGACAACAAAGGGACTGTTATCAAGCCAGCTGGTAACCCCTGTGGGCAACGGCAGCTGATTCCACTGGAGACTCTTGGAGACACTGTGAGCATATGTCACAGTTATCCCCACCAGTGAGTGAGGTGGCTGGGATATTTGTCACCAATTCCCCATTTGCCATTGTTGGAGGGCAGCTTCTATACGTGTCTCCGGTAAGCAGCCTCTGTAGGATAGAGGTGAGTGCTGAAGGGATTCATCACTGGCAGCTCTGTTCTGGAAGCTTTCCCTGAGCATGTGACCTTGGAAGTGCACCTGAAGTATCAGTAGGAGGTAACTAGCAATGGGGAGCAGAGGAAGGAGGAGGTGTTAAGGGAGGAAGTAGAAAATGCCAAAGCCCCGAGGTGGGCAGGGCATGCTCTAGTCACTGGTATGAAGGGAATTCAGGTGGGACAGTGTTTCACCCAGACCTGAGAGTCAGCAGATACGCCCTGGTATGGCCATATTGGGTGGATATGGCCAGTTTCTATTTGGATTGGTGGGTGCCCATGTTGCAGTGGTTTTTAAGTATTTTGAATACCCTCCATGCTGAGGTCAATGTCTCTTTCACTGGGTGGCCATGAAGAGTAAATCAGATATTACAAGGGAAAGCTGTCTGCAATTTGTGAAGTCCAATGTGAATGTTGTTGCTGTTATGCTGCTGGAGGTTTCATGTTGAAATCTGATAAGAGGAAAAGATTTGAGCCCTGGCTCCTGGTCTCAGGGGTCCCCATGAGCAGGACACTTTTAAGTTGCTGCCATTAGCTGGTAATGTAATTTTAACTTGAGTCTTTCTGGGACAGATGGTGTGGAGAGACCCTGTTCCTAGACTCTTTGAGCTTGGGAGTTAAAAGTCCACATTTTTCTTAGAGTCAGGTAGTCCTGGGTTCAAGATTAAGCTCCACCACTGACTTCCGCGTGCTCTTGGGTAGGCCCCCTGAACCTCTCTAAGCCTCAGTTTCCCCATCTGTAACCCATAGGTGACCGGAGGAGTGAATGCCATAATGGAAATGGAGTAGGGTCCAGTGGTTCTTCTGTTTTTAAGCTTGTATTAAAATACAAGCCTTATTGTATTTATCGTGAGGGCTTTTGTTCACACTGGCCAGCTTTTTGTGAACTGTTGAGTCAGTTGCGGTGAGTGGCAAACACTACAAGTCATCAATTTGCCCGAAACAGTGGTTCTTAAAGCCAATGCCTGGGTTCCACTTGGCTATCCCAGATGTGTTTGCAATACAGGAACCTAGTGTAGGAGAACCAGTTTGTAATCAGGTTCTGAGTCAGCTCTTGTAATAGGTGGGATGTTAGCCGAGTGAAGCTCTTTGTCCTTCAGTGATAAGTAAAAGGCCCACCTCTCAGGGCTGAGGTGGGAACTCGGTTAATGTAGGCAAAACCATTATCTGAATGCTAGAGTGTCATAGCACCTCAACAAATATGAGCTAATATAATTCCTGGAATTGAAGCTCCATGAGGGCAAGGCCTTGGCCTGACTTATTTGCAACTGGGTCTCCGATGCCAGAAACAAGGTCTGGCAAGTAATAGGTGCTCAATAAGTATTCTCTGAATGAATGAGTGAATGAAGTTTCCTGGAGGTATGATTAAGAACCTGCATTTTTGAGCTCTTTCCATAAGATTATGGGATATAGCCGTGAGTAAGAACTATTGGAACAAAATATTCATTTTATAGATGGTGAAGTTGTAGCTAGGGATGCTAAGTAATTCACTGCAAGAGCACTTGGTTAATTTACTCAACAAACAGTCATTCCTTCCTTTTATTTAACAAACATTCACTGGGTACTTACAATGGTGCTGATGGTACTTAAGGTTCTTCCAAAAATATTCAGGGATTTGCCCAGCCCTTGATAAACTCATGGTGTGGTCGAGGAGTCACATATATAAACAAATGAATACATTACTATGTGCCATGGTGTGAGATTTACCCACATCATATGCTGAAGGAATATAGATGAAGGAACATTGATTCTTCCATGGGGCCAATAGGATGACTGGGGAATGGGGCAGTCGGGGATTCTTAGGCAGCTAAGAGGGAGTGATAGAAGGCATAGGATAAGCATAGGCACATATAAAGGTCATGGAACTGGTGAATCCTCCTATGAGGCTAGAGCAGAGGGCCAGAGCTTCTGGGGTTGCTCTTCAGGTTGGGAGAAGGGCACTCCAGGTGGAAGTAGCAGGGTCAAAGGTCAGGAGTCAACAAATAGATTAATAAATCAGAAGAATTAAAAACTAAACCATGTGGGTTTAGGGGAGAGTGGGAAAAAATGCAGCCTGATGGATAGCCTAGATCATCTTTGTAGGCCAAGATAAAGAGTTCAGATTTTACTCTAAGGAAGCCATTGGTGATTTTAAGCAGGAGACATTCTGTGAATTAAATCTGAGGGTCACTCTTGTTACTATGATGGAGCAGGGAGGATAAGTGTGCACAGGGAGAGGCATCAGGAGGCTGTGAATGTAGCCTAGGTGGGAAATGGCAGTTGGGCTAGACTAAGCTGATGGTACTGGAGATGGAAAGAAATCCATTATTCATGATGTGCTTTCCTAGAATAGTAGTGCAGGGAGAGTATGCCGATTGCTTGAGTCCTGTACTCCTATCCTCCTCCACTTCTCCACCTCAGACACACCACACTGTGACTGGGCCCATCATGAGGTGGGGACGTGGACTCAAGGAAGACTTCATGGTTTGAATTGAAACCAAACAGAATATATATAGAATAAAAATATTCTAAATGTTATTTCAGTTTGATTCAACAAGCATTTTGATACCCATTTTTGTCAGGACCCTTCCAGTCTGAAGAGACTGATGCCCAACTCCAAATGGAGAATGCATAGTCAGTCTACTTAACTGAAAAAGTCCAGGGAGTTGAGCTCTGGGAACAACTAAATACTGGGGTTTGAATATCGTCAAACAGCATTGGTTTCTCTCCATCTCTTGGCTCTGTTTCCTTGCTGACTTCACTCTTAGGCAGGATCTCCCTGTAATGTACCAAGTGGCTGCTGATAGGCAGTTGTAGATCTGCCTCATACCACATCTGCAGCCTCATAGTTTCACAACCCAGCAGAAAGATCCCTGTTGTTCCCTGACTGTCTTTGCAGAGGACTACCCATGATTCCCCCAGCTTGTGTCCTGTGAACATCCCCAATCCAGGCACAATGCCAGATGGACTGCTGAGATGGACCAAGCCAGGGCCCATTTCCAGTTCTGGAGCTGGATACAGAGTCGCCCTTAATTTCATAGCCTAACCGTAGAGAGCGAGGTGGTTTCCCAAAGACAAGCCGGGCACTACTGCATGAAGCCAAGGGATGGTGGGTAGACCAGAAGGACAGATATTTACTGCCAACACCTGCCATCATGTGTAAGGCTCTGCTGGGCAATCTTGCTAGGGAGTCAAAGATGAATAATTCAGTCCCTGCCCTCCAGATGCTTGCAGGGTACCAGGGATGCAGACGCATACATAAGCTTCTTTAATATGAGCCTGCCTGTGATAAGTGCCCTGATTTGATGGCGTATCCGGCACCATAAAGCTCCGACTGCTTATTCAATTGGCACCTGGGGCTTGGTACATGTCTCCTCACATTTCTATTTTAAAAGTCAATAAATCGTTTCTGGTATCTTAACTGGAAATTAAATCTGGGTGTTTTTCTTCCCCTGATTATGGGGTTGATGTCCAGCAGTAGCCCTGGGTTGACTCCCAGCAGGAGCACTGGGTCAGTCTGACCCAGCATCTGGAAATTATGGATGCAGCTGCCAGCGCAGGTATAATGATGGAACAGGTGGGCCTGGGGGACAGTATGGGGAAGCAGGGACTCCACGGGAGCTGGTAGCTGCACGGAGCAGTCGGAGACCTGAGTTCAAGCCAGATACTGACTGCAGTAAATCTCCTGCTTCTTCCTACCACTGTGTATCCTCCACTGTGCTTCTTGTAGGCATTTACTTTTCCACTCCACACATATTTAGTGAACTGTGTGGTGGAGACTGGCTAGTTACTCACCAAATAATTTCCTTCTTTCTCCAGGGCACACAGCCAGGTTCCATTTTTAGTGTCCCTTTGGCTGGGTTTTGGCTAGTGGAGTGCAGGTGGATGTAAGGGTAAGCCTTCCTTCTGTAAGACCTCCTGCTAGTTTGGTGCACATTTGCTCTGTTGTCCTGTCTGCTAGCCACAGGCAGAGGATCTGGTGGCGGACAGTAGAGCCACAAGATGGGAGCAATCTTACATGACCGCAGGGAGCCATCAAATCCCTTCTCCCATCCCCAGACAAAACTATCTACACGGATTGTATCTGAGGTGACAGCTTAATCTTCATAGTGTTCATATGTTGAAATTGTGAGGTTTTGTTGTTGTTATTGTTATTGCTGCTGCGTTTTTGCTTTTAGCATCTAGTCTACCTTGACTGATCAAAGAGTTACAGGAAACTGTGCTATGTGCTAGGGACTCAGTGTTAAGCAAAGTAGGTACAGCTCTAACCTTGATGGGGGTTTAGTCTCATCTGTTACTTTATCTCTTCTCACCTGCTTGGTGCCTTCTTGTCAACATCTAGAAATAATGCTAGGAATAGGAACTCTGAGGTAACTGATGAATGTGCAGCAGAATCAGCTGCTGGGTTGAGTTTTGGAAATGAACATCTTGCTTATGTGTGGGTCCCAACCTGATCCTGTAGTCCTTCAACTGCGCAGGTTAAAGATCTTTTTTATTACATAAAATAATAATAATAATAATAACTTCTCTCTCATTTTCTGTTTCTGATCCAGTCCTCTCTTTTTTAAGTTCTATTTATTTATTTTAGAGAGAGCATGCGAGTAGGGAGAGGGACAGAGGAAAAAGGAGAGAAGCAGACTCCCCACCAAGCACAGAGCAGGGCTCCATCTCAGGACCCTGAAATCCTGACTCAAGTTGGAATCAAGATCCAGACACTTAACTGTGCCATCCAGGTGCCCTCTAAATCAGACCTTCTAATCAGCTAGAATTGCATCCATCCAATCCTCTATTAATTCATGCATCATCCATCTATCAATTCATCTGTTCTTTCTACCTGGTTTTAGTAACAATAGTTGTCTTTTGTCAACTGCTCATTTGCCAGGTGCTGCATTGAGATATTGATGCGGCAATCCTACATTATGGTCGGTGCCGTAGTTATCACTTAACAAAGGGTGGAACTGAGCCCCTAAGATATTAACTTGGGTAAAGCTACGGTGCTGGTAAGTCAGGAAGGAAGGTCTGAACCTATGTCTTTGGTAGAGCCTAGATTCTAGATCACTGTGCTGTCCTTAATTTCACTACTGATCAGGGTGCTCTTCAGTGTGGTGTCTGATGGAGGAGGATTCACACAGAAGAGCTGACCTGCCGGAGTTGACGTGGTGTGTGTGTGTGTGTGTACACATGTGTACACGTTATTGTGTGAACATGGGGTGGTTGGAGGAGACAGCCATGTAAATTGGTAATGCAGTCAGAAAAGCACTCTGAAACACAGCTGAGAGAATCAAGGAGCCCAGCAAGAGCTGGGACGGCAGCCTGATTGATCCAAGGTGAGGAGAAACCCTGGGGCTCTAGTCCACCGAGGCGGGGAATCAAGAAGAAGCGGGGATGAGAAGTGTGCATTCCAGAGTCAGACAGATTGTACACCCTCAGCCTCCTAGCCGGGGGGTGGGGGGGGTCCTAAAGATAGGACACTTCATCTCTGTGACTCAGTTTCCCCATCTATATACCTGGGACAATATAGGTCATACCCAAAACATGGTTTTAAGGATTAAATAAGATGACACTGTAAGGACTCATTGAGATAATGCACTTGGAACAGGACTTGACACATAAATTCTCCATAAATAATAGCTTCTTTGATGATGATGGTGATGGTGATGATACGGGATTGGAATCAACAGAGTAAGTGCTCTTACCCTTTTCTTCTTCACAAACAGTGCGCATGTGGCCCTATCCTCATTTTCAGTATTGATGTCCAAGCTCTGAATTGTCCCAGCTCTACCACCAACCAGCTTTGTGACCCCAGACATAGCATATCATCCGTCTTGGCCAATTTCCTTTTTTTTTTAATCTATAGGGAGTGTGGAGTAGTGTGCTCTGCAGCTGAAGTCCCATAGTAGCTCCTTCCTTTATCAGTCGTGCGCCCTCGGGCAAGTAATTCAGCTCCTCAGAGCCTCAGTTTGTTCATCTGCAAAATGGAAATGAAAATAGCAGTCTTTTCATGGGAGAATTTTAATGATAAAATAAATGACCCACACAGGCTACTGGCCTGGTTCCTGGCACATGGTAATCGCTCCATGAATGCTAGCTATTCTCACTATAAAACTAAGAGGTCCCTTCAACTCTACTCAGAGGGTTTTTCTCCTGTGTTTTACCTCTGTTTTTACTTTGGATCGTTGTACTCAGTGCCCCAGGCGGTGCATTCTCAATTTGTAAACCAATTTTGACAGAATCTCCATTCCAGTTGGCTCTCTGAGAAATGTTCCTCTTTAATGAATATGATAGCGGGGCTCACTCATTACCAGGTTATTTTAGGCAAGAGTGATTTTTAACTCGTTACCTAGATAATTATTGCAGTTCTCTAGCTGCCTTTCTGTGCACAGACTTAATAAGCTCTGAGGATATGTGGCAGGGCTTTTCTTGGCTGACATAAGAGAATTATTGAAGCTCTCAGGTGAAAGTGTGAAACCTTAGCTAGGCAGGGAGTGGCTGGGCCAGCCAAGCGGCCTCTGACGTGAGGGGCTCAGCTCCTTTGGGAACCAAAGCAAGATTTCCTTCATCGTGGGACCCTTCCAGTGTGTCTGAAGATGTTAGTTTTGCTTATGGGAAAGATGTCCGCAAACGTGTGCGAGAATGCACTGAGCGTGCACGGAGGTACATAGTAAGTTACTTGCAATGCAAAGCAGGACTGACCTAATTTACCCTTGGGTACCCTGGCACCTAGGGGTCTGTAAACTGGTTGCCTATATCCTGTAGTGGTTTGGACCAGGGATCGACAGACCCTACTTTTTTTTTTTTCTGTAAGATATTTTTTGTAAATCTTTTCACCTTTGTGGGCCATAAGGTTTCTCTTTCAGCTACTCAATTCTGCTGATAGAGCAGGAAGGCAGCAGAGGTAACCTGTCAGGTTGGCAAACTGTTGGAGGTTACACTTGTAAGATGTGCATTTATCCTCTCCCATACCATGATTCTTTCTTCCCTAATGTACCAAATTAGAAGATTGGCCGATTTTCATTTTCCCTAAAAAGCAAAATTTCAGCTTAAATCACAAATGTCTGTGATGCACTTAGCAGCTACAACAGCTTCTAACTGGCAGCCGTTCCTCCTTATTCCCTCTCTACCCGAGAATAATCAGGTCTATTGTGATTTAGAGATGCATTAGCTCCACTTAGAGTTAAGGATCAACTTTGACTTCTGAGGAAGTTACCCAAAATTTAAATGGTAAGAATCCATCCTAGTTAGATCATGGTATATTCATTCCTCTCCCTCTTTGCTCATACGCTTCCTGAGAGGATAAGTGATCTGAGAAAGTGTCCAAGTAGATTCTGGAGGGGCTTAAATTACTGGGGCAAAAATCATCCATGACTGGTGGCTGGCAAGTTCTGCATGTTCCTATGCAGTCCGCTTCCAAAGTTCTTTCTCTCGGAACACAGATGGCTCCAGCCTACGGGAATCCAGTCACCGTGGGAGGGTTTTCTGATGGACCCCAGACCCACCACACCCGTCTTTGCCATCATGGCTCCAGACTCATCATTCTGTGTCCTGAAACCCTCACATATATTTTAGAGACAGGCTTCTCTCTGCAGGTTCAAATTCCTCGGGCTGAGAGAACAGTTAAAAGACTCTGCACATATCTCAGCTTCAACTCTCATTAATCCAGTCCTTGGAGCAAGTTGCTTATTGTTTACTATCTCTTTCCTCTTTAAAATTGGGAGGTAATATTAATACCTTACCTCACGGGGTTGTTGTGAGAATGAACATTTGTAAAACGCATAGAATTGAGCTTGACACATAGAAATCACTTCAGAAGTGTTCGCTGGGATTAAAACCCCTACATAATGGGAGCTGAGAGAGATCAAGTTACTTCCCAGCTATAAACCTTCACTGGCCATTTCTTAGAGGATAAACCCTAATCTCTTGAATCTGGCTTACAAAGCCTTGCTTAGTTTGCCCACTTGGCCTTATTCCACTTACCCATCTCTGCTCCCAGCCACACAGTACCCCCCTTCAGCTGGGTAGAGCACGGATGTGCCGGAGCTGGCTCAGACCAGCCCTGAGAGCTAATCATTAGATTTTCCCGAATTTGGCAAGTCAGCTGTTAAATACAGCTATCATTAAAATTAAATTGCAAAAGCTTGTAAAGAAGCGAGTTGCAGTAAAAAAAAAAACAAGGAAACTTATCACTTGCTAATTATTTTATGACATTTTAGTGTTCTTTATGTTTTGGGGCTATTCAGGTCTGTTGTGTGTGGGACATGGGGTGGGGGGCCTGGATGATGGTGTGCAGCTACTCCATGACTCTTCCAAGCTCCTCATTCTGCGATGTCACCGTGGTGGCTGGAAATCAGTGGGAGTATTTACACGGCAGGAATTGGCAAACACTACAGATTGGGACTTGTTTTATTGTTTTGTTGAGGATCTAGAAGAGCTGTCAACAGAGGACTGTAAAAGGCTAGATAATAAGGATCTTAGGCTTTGTGGGCAATAAAACCTCTGTTGCACTTACTCAGCTCTGCAGCTATAGAGCAAAAAGAGCCCTAGAGGAAACATCAATGAATGAACACAGCTCTGGTTCAGCGTATCTTTATTCACCAAGACGGGCAGTAGCCTCATCAGTTGCTAACTCTAGTCTGGACTTACAAAAGTGTTGGAGAAAAGTGTCCACAATGCCAATTAAATTGAAAGTTATGCTGTGTCTGTTAGCTGCCATATTGTGCATAGCCCCCTGAAACCTGAAGACTTATTCTTCTAGCATTTGAAAACTATTCTAGGATTCAGTACAGAAGCTGTTCACATCATTGACGGGTGCAGTTCTGACTCAAGTCCTTTTTATTCCTTCACTTTCATCTTCCTTGTCAACTTAAATGAAAACATCAGCCAACACTGAAATGGGAACCACACTCACTCATCAATTCTGATCATAGATAGCTATCTATCTATTTCTTAGAGGATATACAGATATGAGTTTGGCAAAACTCCACAAAAGCGTTCCATGAGAATCAATTGGCTATGTGTGGAATTTACAATAGAGAATATCATATATTTTGTTATTGTTTTTAAATCATGTGTTACCTATCTTAGATGTCAGTAACATGTATAATAAACTTGATATAGATACACACATAATTGTTTTTTGTGGAGGGCCTGTTAACTTTTCCCAGTGTACCATGGCTTCAAGAAGTCAGGCTCTTTCCAGCCTCTAGGCCTTTGTTAGGTCCTTCCATTGGAAATAGTTCTCATTCTTCTTCACTTGGCCTATCTTAACTCCTGCGCAACCTTTGGTTTACAGCTTAAATGTGACTTCTTCAAAAAAGACTTCCTGATTCCCTCAAGACTGAGTTCATTCCCTTATGCACAATTTTCCTTGCAATACTTGCCTTAATTAGAGTTAAATGCTGAATTTTGTGGTGGCTTATTATCTTCTTTCACCAAAAGAATGCTAGTGTCCCTAGACAAGGATGGCCCATTTCTTTATCATGGTGCTCTTAGAGCCTCACACAGTTTCTTGAAAATAGTAGATACCCAATATATTCGTAGCTGAACTGAGGAAATATAAAAGGGCTCTGTATTTAAGAGTTTTAACATCAACTCCATCCCATCCAAGTTAAGTACAGATTTAGCAAGTTAAGTAATAAATGGCTATCACTCCACTCTAACATACTCGAAACCCAGTTTTGAGGCCCTAGTCATTGTTAAAATCGATGCCCACTTTCTGAAAGTATAGTAATTATTTTTCATATTGTTATTGGCTATCTCTTTAAATACCAGCCAGGACAAATCTATTTCTCAAGCTGTTGTAAAGTATTTGAAGCAGGAAGATGAATGGAATGGAATGAGGGTTGTTTACAAGAAATTTCTCCTCCTTCACCTTGGTCAAGAAATGCATGGTCTTTGGCTACCAAAATATCCCAAGCGAAAGCATTTTTCAACTCATTTACTAGTGACTACAATCATCAAAGTACTGATTTCCAAAGGCTTATTATAATTCCAACTGACAGCATATATTTTCAGATACCTTGGGAGTCTGTTTACTTGTTTTAGATTTCTGGTTTCATGATGTGAGGCATCTAAGGATGGTGTCATGCATCTAAGGGTGACTAGGGGTCTGGGATCATATTAGGGAGGAAGACTCTTGTTGGGAACCTGGAGGGAGCACCCATAAGGAATTTAAATTTAAATTTAAGTTCAGGGCCCCAGAGGGAGGAATGAAACTGAGTGATGAAACTCTCTTAAACAGCATTATCTCCATTTTTTTTTCTGCTTTCCCTATGCAGAGCAAATGTTGGCATTTCACCAGCTGTATTCCATAGTTATATTCTGTGGTGCATGGGCAATTGTTTCTATCAATTGTGACAAAGTCTCCAAGAATGGAGCAGTGAAGTTTACCTCTCAGTCAATGGGAGGACATGCCCGGCCAGTGAGACGACATGTGGAGAATCATTCCACTGGTCTTCCCCAGTGTATCATTGTTTATATGAAGGACAAACATGCAAATTTATCAGACCATCAGTGGGCATGGAATGAGCACTAACAAATGGTCATTATAATTCTTTTGTTTTTCTTATTAGAATCTCTTTTAGTATACATAAAAAAGTCATGTATATGATACATGTGCCTTGATTAAAGGCACATGAAGACCCAATCTGTAAACATGATCCTTGAATTATTCTGGCAGGATATTGACCAAGGACAAGAGCTAGTGATCCGGCTGGTTATAGCCCCCATGTACTGAGAGATTTCTGGATGACAGATGTGAGTGTTTTGTATCATCAAGATCATATGATATGTTCAGTGTTATGACTTGAAACTGAGGCTTATAGGTAAGGAAACAGAGGCTTGGTGAGGTTATATATATGTACAAGGTCATAAAGTTAGTAGGTAACTGATTTGGGGTTTAAAGCTCAGGGGATCTCTCTAAAAGGCTTGTACTTTTTAAAAATTTTATTTATTTCTTTATTTTAAAAATATTCTTTGCACCCATGTGGGGCTCGAACTCATGACCCTGCGATCAAGAGTTAGATATTCTGACCGAGCCAGCCAGGCATCCCTAAAAGGCTTGTACTTTTAATCATCTTCATTTACTGGGATATAAAAGGTAAAAGAAATCTCTTAGAATTTGAGGAGAAAGGAAACACAGACCCAGACACATACACACACACAAAACAAAAACTGGAGAAACTATTGAATTACCTGAATGTTCATTCACTTTTTTGTTCATTCATCAAATGTTTACTTAGCAGTTATCTTGTGCTAGTTGGTGTTAAGGGCCTCAAAGCAGAAGAAATCCCTGCCTTGACTGAACTTCCCTCTTAATGGGGAAGATGGAGGACAAACACAGCAATAAATAAAATACAGTGTCAGGTACAGTGAATGAGTGCTGTGGTGAAAATAAGACAGGAAAGAGACAAATATTGTTGGGGGTTGGAATTTCAAGAGTGATCAGGGAAGGAAACATTCGAGTCAAGACCTGACAGAGGTAAGGGAGCCAGCCATGCGACCATCTAGGGCAGAGGTCAGTAAATCCCAGTCTACAGGCCAAATCCTGCCACCACCTGTGTTTATAAATAAGGCTTATTGGAACAAAGATGGGCCATTAGTTTATGCACGGTCTGTGGCTGTTCTCATGCTAAAATGGTAGAGTTGAGTAGTTAAAACAGATTTTTTGTGGCCTGCAGAGCCTGAAGTATATACTATTTGGCCTTTTATGGAAGTTGTCTACCTCTGATCTAGAGGAAGAGTTTTCTAGGGAGAGAGAACAAATAGCAAATGCAAAAGCTTCATGATGGGAGTATGCCCCGTGTGTTTGAGAAGGTAGGTGTGGCTAAGAGTAGAGTGAGCACAAGAGGATGAGTTGGAGGAAATGAAGCTAAGAGTGGGAGTCAGATCCTGTGAGGCCTCATGGGTCACTGTAAGGCCTCTGAAGACAGTGGAAAGAGAGGGAGGGGGAGTCCTTATCATACTTAGAGTTACCAGGATGACTCAGGCTGTTGATGACACATGGGCTGTCACAGGCTGGGGAAGCAGCTCTGAGATAGAGTTGAGCATGAAAGGATGTTTCCAACCCCTCAGGATCAACTGCTGTGCAAAGGAGGGTCAGGAAGCAGGAGTGCGCCAAAGAAGTTCAGCTATGATGCAACCTAACGACAGCCTTAGTCACTCGTACAAGAGATT
Organism: Procyon lotor; assembly: GCA_028646535.1. Taxonomy (NCBI): domain Eukaryota; kingdom Metazoa; phylum Chordata; class Mammalia; order Carnivora; family Procyonidae; genus Procyon; species Procyon lotor. The sequence continues at coordinate 3,737,188 of CM053620.1, read as the reverse complement.
CAGAATTGTCCCTTTTCAGTCTGAGTTGGCCAGCCTTTATACCTAAGTGTCCATCAGTCACTGAACATAAATTGTTTAATGGGGATGACAATGACAATGAAGGAGCACGATCTAGGCAATGCCTGAAGGGCTGACAGCTGGGGACGGTTTGCTAACTGTACCACTAGAAGCTGGGGCAATGGGACCTCTATTTAAAGTCAGATCTTGGTGACACATTGTAGTGTCCACTGCATAGAGGATACGGGGAGCAAGAGATAAAACAAGACTGATGAGTAGGCTATGCGCTAATCTGAGAGATGAAAGTAGCTTGAGCCAGGTGAACAATAGATCAAGTCTGAATATTTTCTGAATAGAATAATTTCTGAAGTTTCTGAATAATTCTGAAGAATTATTATCTGTGGATGGTCTTTGGCTCAGTTTAACCTGGAATCATCTTTTTCTGGGGTGTGTAGTCAAAATGTGATATAATCACCAATGCTCCAATGATCTTGTCACAGGAGATGACAGGGCAAGCAAGTCCTTGTCATATGGCCAGGTCTGTCCCAGCAGTGACCGTACTATTCATAGACTGGCCAACTAGAATATTGTGTTGCTAAACTTGGCATGAAACAATACCAGTTATTTATGCATCTTCATGGCATAGAGTATTGCCTTGGATTTGAGATTCTGCTAGAGCTACATGAGTGGGCAAATCAACAAATTGTATTCCATAATGTATCTCCAATATGACAGAGTACTGTGTGTAATAGGAGGAGTGAGCTCGTAGATTTTAGCACATATATTGCAGCGTGATATGGTTTGACACGGTGTCTATGAACCATGTGGGGTGAAATGGAAGGTTTAAATGGATTCCAATTTCATTATCCCACTGTGATCTGAGGAAAGCCGAGACTAAAATGTTGCCACCCAATAAAGCACTTTATCAAATTCCCTCTGTTCTGCCAAAGAAAGCTATCTGCTGGGCGGACTGTTTAGCAAGATGCATTTTTAATGCAGATGCCCAGCCAGCTGATGGAGTCTAGCAGGCTTTCCTTACAGTGTGCGTGGCTTGGCTATTTACACGAGATTGGCAATATGAGAAAAACTAGATTCTACACTTTCTAGGCTGAGTGAGAGGCTACTCTGCTCGTCTGAATGCAAGTGAACTGGTCAGGCTAGCCCTGGAAAGCTTGCAGAAGAAAAGGAGAACTGATAGGAGTTATTTCTGAGAAACATAAGGTGCACAGGAAATTAATTCCCTTGAGTTTCCAAACCAGTCAGTGAGTCCCACTGTGCCTTTGCTGTGTTTCTTCCTTGCTTAGGGGCTGGTAAAAATCCATTTGTTGACTTTTTTTTTCTCTTTAGACTGAAAGATAGGTGGAAGAACACCCAGGGTGGAATTGGGCACACAGAGGGGTGACTAACTCAATCCAAGAGGTCGAAGAAAGCTTCCTGAAAGAAGCAAATGTCTAAGTTTAGACCCAAAAAGCAAAGGAGATTTAACCAAACAAAGGTGGGGAGGAATGTCTTAAAGGTTGAGATTTTGTCACTCACTGTGTCCATAAGTGTGTGCTGAGGGTCTGTCATGCAGCAGATTCGGTGCTAGGCTCCCTGGAGACCCTGGTGAAGAAGTAACGATTCTTGCTCCAGGGAGATAATGGTCTAAGTAAACAGAACATTGCAGTACAGTGCCACGTGTGGGAGTTCACATCTTGCTCTGCATCATATTCCAAGGCCTGGTAGTGGTAGGAACCCATCAAATATTTGTAGAATTAAAGCTCACTGTGTCAGGTGCCTGGGCGCCTCAGTTGTTTAACTGTCTGACTCTTGATTTCAGCTCAGGTCATGATCTCGGGGTCGTGAGATCAAGCCCCACGTCTGGCACCATGCTCAGAGGGTAGTCTGCTTAAGATTCTGTCTCTCTTTCTGCCGCTTCCCCTGCTCACACACTCTCTTTAATAAGTAAACCTTCAAAAAACGCAAAAGTTCATGTGTCATATTTTTCTCTCTCTCAACTAGCTCATTGCTTTCTATTCAAGTCTGATTTACTTAATTGTTTACTACTATTATTATTTTTCTCCTATTTTTCACCAACAAATTTTTGGAAAAACTAGAGTACATGGTCACTATCTCCATCTCTTTCTGACACACTTGCCCCTTCAATAAATTTGATGTGATATTTACCCATACCACTTTAGGAGAAAGGCTGTCTTGACATTCATCCAGACCTCCATGCTTGGTCTAGTGGCCT
>CM053620.1:3712324-3734458 GCA_028646535.1 Procyon lotor | reverse complement strand
GGGTGATGGGCACTAAAGAGGGCACTTTTGTGATGAGCACTGGGTGTTATATGCAACTAATGAATCACTGAACACTACATCAAAAACTAATGATGTACTATATAGTGGCTAAGTGAACATAATAAAAAAAAGTGGAAAAAAAAATTTATCTGCAGCTGAACTCTTGTGCGGGCTTCTCCAGCCTCAAAAAGCTGATGTGAGTGGTGCCTGGCTGGCTTGAGGGGAAGAGCATGTAGCTCTTGATCTTGGGGTTATGAGTGCAAGCTCCACCTTGGGTGTAGAGATTGCTTAAAAATAAAATCTTAGAAAAGAAAACCAAAAAAAAAAAAAAAAAGAATATCTTTATTGCTGAATAAGGAAACAAGCCAGGTGCCGATCTAAAGGAGCAGAAGTTTCCTGAACATTAAGGAAGGATGTCTGGTCTTTAATCTGTTAACCAGAGAGAGCTGGGCCTGGGTGTTTGTCTCACCCAGGCTCCATCTTGATCATGTGGTTTACTGCCCACTCTCTCCTTTCTGGGGAGCCTGCGGGTGATCCCCTTGCGGTGCCATGTAAGGGATTCCCCATGCGTATCCCCTTTGGGCCTGAGTGCTTACTAGACTACTGACCTGACACAGGACTAAAGAAGGCTCTGAAGACTCTCTGGAAAGCTGACTTCTGTTCTGGTTACAATTGTCTTGAGGTCCTCTGATGGGAAAGGAAGACCTTACACAATGGCACTTCTGGGATTTTTTTAATAATAAAAGTAAAAGAATGTCTGCAAGAATGTTTCCAGCAGATCAGGGTTGGACAGAAGAGTAAGAAGAAATTCTCGAAGTCCACTTGAAGCTTTTTAACATTGAAAATTGCAAGAGACTGGCTCCAGCTGCTTCCTTTTCCCAAAGGCACCGGCAGAGACTCTGAGTTTCACTTTTCTGTTAGGGTTGAGTGCATTCTTTTGGCAAATACTTATTGAGTACTTTTAATCCTAGAATTGATCATTTAAAACAAGTGTCTTCAAATATCTCTTGTTTAGAATCATACGCTTCAAACCGTAACAGTGATGGAATGAGAGATAGCTATTGGTGACTTGCGATAAGCCAACTCAACTGGACTTTTCCTCTCTCCCCCTTTTCCCGACCATCTTTTCTGTTTACTGCTCAGTCATATGTGACCTTCAGCATGTGTTGTTACCCACGAAGCCATGTGTGTACCAACCAGTGTCACCATGACAGATAAAGAAGTTCACTGTGAGGAATGGCTTTATGGGTATATTGGCATGTACAATTGCAGAACGCTGCATGCTGGTGTTTGGGGTAAATGCTTTGTGGCCACATCTCGAAATTCTTAACAGATTATTTTGTCTTTGTGTTTTATAAATGAAATCCAGTGGGACAATGGAGCATGATCTGGGGCTTGGAGCTGTGTTTCACCTGCAGCCCCACCTCCCAGTGCCTCCTCATCTCTCTCAGATGTGTTTTGGCTCCCTGCTCCCTGAGGCGTCTAAGTCCTGATCCGTAGCCACAGTGAGCTGTGGGGTAGGGAGGTCGACTCAGGTGTATGTGCCTCACTTGCAGAATCAAAGAGCTCCAGGCACCTGAGAGGGTTGATACTCACCGCATGAATGTCCGGTACCTAACGGAGCATGACAGGTTCAGAGAGACTGTAGAAAAGAGGGGCAATGTTTTGCTTGTGTTTTGTACAAGAGACCCCACATTTTCACTTTGTACCCAGCCTTGCAAATCATATGGCTCTCCCTGGATATAGCCTTTTATGTTTATCAGCACGAGGGTGCCCGAGTAGATGAGAAAGGTAGATCCACCCATGAGTGGGTGCGGGAAATCATTCCCCAGTCTAAATGCACAGAAAGCTGGCCTGTGTGGGCTAGCACTGATCTCAGCTGGCATACTGAGTGGTTGTATCTGTCTTCTAGAAATACACCGGCTAAAGCACCATCAAATAACAACCATGGCTAACCATCTGAATATTCCTCTAAAAATTCTGCTGCCAAATTTGGTGAAAACAAGATGAGGACTGAAATTAACAGAATGTCCCCCAAAGCAGCAGCCTGGGAAACAAGTGTGTTATTTACAGTATAAACTAACAAGGCAGGCCCATGACAATTGAGACATGCCCCTCCTCTCCACCAAATCTCCTCTCATTATGTAAATAGGATGGCCTGAGGTAAGAGAACAATGAATAGAATATTAAGTAGAAATGTAATGGAGCTAATAGTGGATTTCTCAGGACTGTCAACTTCTGTTCAAAGATCCTAGATAGAAAGCAGCGTGTAAAAAAGAAACCTTTCTCTGTTCCTGCTTTGGTGTGCTGCCTCATGTGGGATCTCTTCCCTCCACCCTTCCCTTACCCACCATACCCCTTGAGTCTAGAACAATTTCCTCTGCAATCCTTCACTTTCTAAATGACTTAGCCCAGAGTCTTCTATGGATACTTGCACATTTCTTGATTTGTTGACACAAGTCTAAACTGAGGCAAGCCCTGACTCTAAAAGATCCGATGTGAAAATGACTTTTGAAAATGTCCAATTCTCAGTCCTTGGCTATGCATTAGAAAGGAACGAATGTCTACTCAAATAAATTTAAGAAAAACAGAATTCCAGCAGAATGCGGCAAGTTCAGCTAGGCCTTCCAAAGGGCCAGAACTGGGAGGCAAAATATTGGGCCCCAGAGAGACTGGTCATCTCTCTCCAGAGGTGTCTCAGTCGCAGTTTGTAGCACGTGCCTGTTCCCATGCTACGTACTTCCAGCAGAGCTGATTTCAAAGGACCAGCATGGCATCACTGAATCCAGAGTTGAGAAGAGATATATAGCGTCACCCCATTATATAGTATTTTTTCCATTTGGATAGAACACACATAAGTAACCTTAAGAGCATAGATTATAGTAAAATACAGTAAAATAATTAAGAAATTATAAATTTTTATTATTTCTTGTCTTTGCTTTTAAGAGAACTTATTCAATCATAGTGCATATAATTTATTTTTAATAACATCTATGTTTGTAACAATTGGTTCACAAAATTCCTGATTGCTTGACAGTGAACTCTTGGGAACAGTACATTTTGGCTTCTATGTATCATTGTTTCCTCCTCATGGGGCCAGGGGAGCAGGTTTTGTGAGAAGGCAAAAATCAGAAGGGGCTATGCCTGTTGAAGGAAGAGAAACAAATAGTTGGCAGTTCTGAGTTCAGTCTCCTCACAGATGTTCTATTTTGACATGGTTCAAAGTTAGTATATCACCCCATATCAAAAAAATTCAGATCTGTTGTCCTCTTTTACTTTTACCTTTCCAAACATCTCTTATTGGGCTCTTCTTTCTACCCCCTAATTAGGAGCTTTCCTGCCCTCTCTTTGGACATCATCTAGCCTTTCTGTGATGACAATGCCTGAATTTAAGAAGGTGGTGCTATTCCCATGCTGAGGTACAGACCTGTGTATTTAACTACTTCTTAGATACTAGTGCGTGGATGTTCCACCATCGCCTTGAATTCAAGGCATCTAAAACAATCTTTATCTCCCTCCAAAAACATTCTTCCTAACCAAATGATGGTGCGCTACAATGGTAGAAATAGACTTTGAATCTAATGCCAAATATATCCCTGACTTAGTGTTATTACCTCGGGCAAGACTGATTCTCTCTGATCTCAATTTTGCCATCTGGATGTGTGGGCTTGCCTTTGACTGGTGGTCTTGACTATTGGTCTTGACTGGTGGTCTTTAAGCCATATTCCATAGAGACCTTGATTTTGTGGGTCCACCTCAGAAGCTGTCCAAGTATCAAGAGAAGAGGAGCTCTGATGGACACCAGACCTTCAACCAGGAACACTCCTCTTTCATCCTTTCCTCTGTTGAAATTCTGCGAAATATTTCTTTTATGAAACCGTTAATGAGGAAACGTGAATTACTGACTTAGATGACCTCTTAGATCCCCTTAGATGACCTCTTAAGATCCTCTTAAGTGTTCTATGATTCTTCACAGAATCATAGTGGTTAAGCCTCTGGTGGCTTCAAAGCTAATGGGATGGCAGCTCAAGACTGTAGGTCTGCCTGTTGGCCTGTGTAGTTCGTTGCACAGGAATAGGGGTTTGATACTCCTCAACATTGAATGTAGGTTACAGTACCTTAATGCCTTACTTGATTCTCATTTAGCATTCTGCAAAAACATTTTTATGTCTTTTTCTGCCCCAGGGTTCTAAAACATAAATTGTAACTTTCCATGCTTCTTCCTTATTGTTCTCAAATATACGTGGATTCTTAGTGATAGTCACTGCTGTATAATGAACAAGTGATTCATGGAGTGCCTGGGTGGCTCTGTAGGTTAAAGCTCCTGCCTTCGGCTCAGGTCATGTTCTCAGGGTCCTGGGATCGAGCCCCACATTAGGCTCTCTACTCAGTGGGGAGCCTGCTTCCCCCTCTCTCTCTGCCTGCCTCTCTGCCTACTTGTGATCTCTCTCTCTGTATCAAATAAATAAATAAAATCTTAAAAAAAAAAAAGAACAAGTGATTGTTGAATGAATGATTGAATGAAGATCAACAAGGGAAAGTATTCTTTTGGATTAATCTCAGTTGCCATATTAAAGAAGCCAGTTGTTGAACTGGCCTTTCTAACCTTCCTATTTTCTGGAAAAGAGGTGAGTTTCTTGTGGTATTGTTTAGGGTTCTTGAGAATTGCCATGAAACATACATTTTACTTTTGCTGATGCTAGGCGTTATCAGGCAGAAACGAAGCTTTTCCACAAAGGGAGGCAGTAGGCTATTCTCTATTCAGGGTTGCTGGATCAATATTGTTATCATTTGCCTTATTTATTAATTTATTTAGGTTTTTAAGCAGCCTTACGCTTTCTTGATATGGCAAAAATGCAAAACAGCTTCCACAGACCTTTGCTATCTAGACTCTCGATAATGATCTCTAAAAGCCAACTCATTTTATTTGCATCCTTTTATTAATAATACAAAAAGCCCCAAACCTCAACTAGTGCTTGTCACAGTCAGTGGGTACTTCATGAGCCAAAAGTACATGGGAGGATATTTTTGGTTCATTATTGGGTTTCTGTAACTGAAATTAAGTTTTGTGAGAGCAATCCTGTATTTTAAGGGGAAACTCAAACCAATGCAGTAGTTTTCAAAGTCCTTATTACTATAATCAGGAAAAACAAATTTGTTCAAAGTGGCCTGTGTGTGTGTATGTAGGGGGGGCTGTGTATGCACACACGTACACAGGCCTGCACATATGTTGGCATGGACAGACTTGATAACACATATGTAGCGTTCTCTTTGTTTCACATCCCATTGGCCCTACCTGGACTATAGAAAAAATTAGTCATTGGCTGCAGCCCTCCTGAGTCTTTCCCTCTTCTTCTGAAGCTTGAGGCTTACCCACAAGGCCTATAGGGGATGTGGCCTGTGCATTCAGCCCCAAATGATGGCTCCGGGGAAGAGCATTTACAAGCCTTCTTTCTGACCCTCTAGTTAGACAGCAGCAATTGTATTGAGAGAAGACCAGGGAATAACAAAGAAAACCGCTTAAGCGAGTTGTGTTTGGGAAGATTAGAGAAGGGAGTGCGCAGAAGGATTAATTTGAAGTCTCTAAGGAAGTAATCTTGTTCAAATAATAGTTTTCCTTGTAACCATATTTTCTCAGGCTGGTTATTTCTGATGGGGTTTCCAATTTTCTGAAATCTTTAAAAACTTCGATTCTACCTTCTTTCCTTCTATTTTCTTATTACTGTTTTCTCATTCTGTGCACCATCCATTTGTTTATTCAATCCATTGTTCATTCATCCATTTACCTGACATTTACTGGTGATTAATATGAAAAAAATCGTTGACTTCAGGATGTGGGGGCAGAAGCAAACCAGACCCAAACCAAAACTCACTGGGAATCCACTGTGGCAGGGTTGACCTTTAGGTGGTGTGGGTGTTCTAGGGCCTTATTGGATGTTTAGGCATTGGTTCTGATTAAATGCCTTGTTGAAGATACTCCATGCCAAAATCGTTGTAGGAGTCATGGTGGTGACATGAGTACAGTGAAGAAAATATGGGGAGTCACTAAAATTGCAGTCGTAGCTCAGAGATGGGCTAGGACGACTTTACAGCTGGAGCTCAGAGATGGGCTAGGACGACTTGACAGCTGGAGCTCAGAGATGGGCTGGGAAGACTTGGCGAGTTGGGTTGCTTCTGCCTTGGGCAGGTGAGAAGTCTCAGAGCATTCTTCAGGGGGAAAGCCACTTGACTAAAGGCTTGGAGGTAGGGAAGCTAGTGGTGTTTTCGAGTTTAATTATGTCCACAAACTTATTTTAAAATGTTCTATGTTTAAGTTCTTTTGAGGAAAGGTTTTTGATGTGGCAGCTTGTGAAGGTTGCATACTTTGATTTGTTGCTAGAGTAGTTTGCTCAAGAACTTATTGCTTAGGTGTAGGAGCACTGCTTGTCAACTAGATATACCCCCCATATCCCCCAAAAAATGGTGGAAAGAAGAAAGGGAGCCCATGCTCCCAAGAAGGGCAAATGAAAACTGATATCCTTCTGATAGGAGGACAAGTAACATGGGTTTGGACTAATCTAGTAATAATACTAATGATAGCCAACATTTGTTGGTCCCTTGTCACAAACCAGGCACTGTGTTAGGTCTTTCCCATGTCCTATCTCCTTAAACTTGCCTGGCAACCGAGATGGTTGGGTGGTGTGGAGAGTACAGCAATTCCTTGTCCCAGGTGCTTACCCCCTTTTAATTTCAGTTTCCCCTTCCACAAATGGGGATGTTAGGGATATGGGGGACATTAAATGAGACAGTGCTTATCATGTGCTCAGCACAGTGTTAAGCAGGGAACATCAGAGTAGGAGCTAGCGTTAGCATTCCTCTCCCCTCATTCTACTACGAGCAGTGCCTGAGGGCAGCAGTGCCAAAAGTTCCTGTTCTTGTGAGCTCCTATTAGAACTGAAAATTATCTGATGTTCAGAATGACAGTCGAAACTCTCACCAATGTGTGACCATCCCCTTGCCACTGTTAATGTGCTTTGCACACAGTCTGATTTCGTTCTCATAAGCTTTATGAGGGCAGAGATTTTGGTCTTCTCTAGCCCCACCTGAAACATTTCTTGGCACATGATCCTCATGGAAGGACCAACCTTTAATTTGTCCTTCTTTCCCTAACTCATCCTACTCATCCATCAGGATCCATGCAACATTGGTACTCTCCCTTTCTCCCAAGCCTTGCCAACTCTCTGGGACTTAGTCATTTTCTCCTTGATTCCCACACAGTTCTTAGTTCATACCCAGGTCAGAGGATTTTCATGTTCTGTTGTAGTTCATCTACTTTCCAGTCTATTGCCCTACTTATGCAGTCTCCTCTAAAACAGGGACCACGTTTTACTCCTCTCAGTGCCCCTGTATTTTTGCTCAAGGTTGGCTTGCAGCAGGTGATTTACAGACACTTGAATAAATAACCACAACCACCTTCATTTGTATCTGAACAGTTTTCTTAATATTTGAAGTTCTCCCCAAAACCCCCAAACCCAGAGACCTTTGCCATTTGCTCAGAGGTTTTCAAAGAATGTTTACCTGAGGATTGGGCAGCTTTCACATGCCTGGAAGGAAGCCTTGAAGCAAAAGCAAGTCTGTAGCTCTGAAAGAATTATGTCAACATTTAATTGCAAGAGATAGTTGCATTGCCCGGAGGGCTTCCAGAATAACAGCTTTTGGTTTAAAGCTCAATTTCTAGGTAATTGATCAGGTGGAAGCAATTTGACTATTGTAACTTGGAAATGCAAGCTTTGGTGGTGCCTTAGCTCTTAAAATGACACTAGCAGGGGCGCCTGGGTGACTCAGTGGGTTAAAGCCTCTGCCTTCAGCTCAGGTCATGATCTCAGGGTCCTGGGATCGAGCCCCACATCGGGCTCTCTGCTCAGCAGGGAGCCTGCTTCCCCAGATCCTCTCTCTGCCTACTTGTGATCTTTCTCTCTCTCTCTCTCTCTGTCAATTAAATAAATAAAATCTTTAAAAAAAAATGACACTAGCAATCCATTCTGGGACTGGAAATCTCTCTGGCAGGTGTGTGAATGCCTAGGTAATGGCTTTGCCTTTGGGGCTGTTTGGAGATGATACACTTCTTTGTTGATGACCCTCCAGCCTGGCAAAGGCAAGAAAGACTGGACCCATGACCAAACCAATGGTCTGATGGGTGCAGAGACGCCAGAACTGAGTGCACAGACCCCAAGGGACATTTTCCTTGTACCAAATGAGAAAAGAACTGGATGAAACCAGGTAGTTGAAAAATATCCTCCTGGCACATGTGAACCTAGATCTTTGAACTGCAAGAAAAAAAGGGACATCCTTAGATTATATTGAAGTAGTGGGGATCTGAGAAATAAGGAAAATGAGAATCTCAGGGAACTTGGTAATAGCTGGACATCCAGGCTTCCCAAAGATGGGAAGTTGGTTGAAGAAGTAGAGGGAGAGTTATGTTCCCAGCTAGAGCTGTGACTGGGTTTTAATGTTACCACCTTAGCTGAGAGGATGGTTGATAACGTTCTGTTTGCTTTACTCTGTGTTTCCTTTCAGCAGAGCAATCTTTTCTCTTCTGCCTAAGTTCCTAGGGAGAATCTGATCGGGTAGAGCCTTTATACTATGGGCAGCCTAAAGAAGGGCTGCTCTTAGGTTACATGGCCACTGTGAGCCACTCCACAGTGTCTAGAGGCGGGATCATGTGGTATAGAACATGGCCACCTGTGCTTAAAGAACTGCATAGAGCTCTTTCAGCGACAGCGAGGATAGACTTGTACACTTTCTTATAGATGGACTATGAGTGTGGCAGGCATTGAGATAATTCTGTTTTATTGAAAGGTAGTCATGATTTAGCCAATAAACATAACTGATCTTTGAAATTTAGGCATGGTAGCCTAGGGCGTGACAATAACTCCAGCTGGCACAGCTCAATTTTTTTCAGTTCTTTGTACCCTCGAATAAGCCTGTGAAAACCCTGCTGGTCTCTCCTTAATGTGTGCAGCAGTCACTGTGCTTCTCTTCCTTGTAGCCCATTGGCCCACGTAAGTTCACCTACATGAGATAGACAGTTTGTACCGTCTCAGATGTCTCTGTCTCTCTTATCTGTCTAAGAGCCTTCTTAGCACTGGGAGCTTGCTAAGCAGCAAGCAGGTGAGTTCTGGAAATGGAAAGTTAACTCTCTGGCATCACTCTCAACAGATGGGAGTCTGTGATAAATGTCCCAGCTTCCCCATCCTACTATGAGAGAATTCCAAGTCATATGCTACATGGTTTTTGCGAAGGGTCCCCTTTGGGTTTGGGCTTCGGGTGCCCACAGCATGAACCTGATCACTGTAGGAGCTTTATTTTATTTATTTATTTAAAAAGTTTATTTATTTGTTTGATCGACTGAGAGAGAGATCACAAGCAGGGGGAGTGGGAGAGGGAGAAGCAGGCTCTCTGGGAAGCAGAGAGCCCAATGTGGGGCTCCATCCTAGGACCCTGGGATCATGACCTCAGGTAAAGACAGATGCTTGACTGACTAAGATCCCCAGGCACTTCTGTACAGGCTTTATATAACTCCTTTTTCTGCCTCATTTTCCTACTTCCTCGCTTGTGCTTCTGGAGACAAATTCCCAAATATATTACCTGTGCCGAAGTCCTTGTCTCAGGCTCTGGTTTTAGGGGAACCCAAACCAAGACAATGAACTATTACACCCATTTCAAGGAAGATCATGAGCTATCATTGCAGGGACCATGTATTATGGTCTTGTCTAAATAAAATCTGATCTCGTACACTGAATGTTTTTATAATGCAGATGAGCTCCTAGGCAATTGATTACATATGGGAATATCAGTAGCATAAAAATTATTTTGGTCGATATGCAGTATTCCCCAGAACATTGATTGCTTGCACCACCAAGACGCAGCAGCTGAATGAAAGTATACTAACACAACTGAATGTACCAAGCCTCAGAGGAATCCAGGATGGTCTATGTGCAATCTACCCCACGTTCCTTGGCCAAATCCACCCCTTAGAACTGCTTATTGGGTGATTTCCTTCATCTTGCTGCACTGTGCCTCTGTTTCCATAATTCCAGAGTCTCAGCCTTTCCTTATCACCTTTCCATCAGCCTGCACTCATGTTTTTAAAGGTGAAGCCCTATATTTATTGTACTTTTCTAAATTAAGAATTTATCATAAAAAAAGAATCTATCATGTCCTTTCAAACATGCCAGTTTAAAAAATCAATTACAGTTATTATCATTTGCAATGATTATGTGATTACAAATTTGCAGAGTGGTCTGCTCTAGTCCTATCTTCTGAAAAACACTTTTATCACACAATCCTCCCAAGCATGGGGTTTTTCTGGAACAAAAATCTTGTCCAAGGTACCTATTCCAGGGCTGTTCTAAGCATAGGAGCATTTGTGTTAGATATAAGTGCACAGCTCATCATTGGTAAATGGGTGAAGGGAAGGAGGGCAGGACAACTCTGGCAGCAACACAAATTTAGATATAATGGGATTGGCAGGTGGCAATTAGCTTTGGCCCTCTGCCCAGCCAGTTTTCAAAAGGGGGAGAGTGGGAAGGGACATTGGGTTTAGAAAGTAGTCATATCACGGTCATTTGGTATACTGTCAATTAATCCAGTATAAGATTCACCATTTTTTAATGCTTTTATACAATATAGACTAAGCGAGAAAAATGTATTTTTATCATGCTGTCATATTCTTTCCACCCAGGAGACTTCTCCTTGATAAATTATCTGGGGTCAGTTGCTTTCACCGCATGGCATCACATTGTAAATATGCTGGATAAGCTTCCCAGAAAGTAACAGCAAACTAGGAGTTAGTGATTGTGATTTAGGCATGATTAAGAGCCACACAAACTTTCGAAAAATATTTTATTCCTCACTCATTTCATGTCTCAACAACTTCCATTTGTTCAAGTTAGCATTTCTCCATGCTGCATTGTCAGGAGCAGAAGGTGACATATTTTTGAGGGGGAAAGATGGGAATCCTTCAAAGCCATGAAATTTGGAGTGATGCTTAAAGTTCCTCCAGCCCCGGTTTATATTAATAAATTAATAAATCCTGGTAGGAAAATATCAAAATATAATAATTTTAGAATACAGGAAAAATGCCTTCTGTTGACACTGAGTTCTCACAAGTGAGGTGAGCTATGAATTAAGGGCACAAAAGCTAAAAGACAAAGAGAAATGGCAATTTAAGCACTTGACAGGCTCGGTGAATTTTTTACAGAGTATGTTAAGGGAAGTTGCAAAGTGAAACCACAAGTCAGTAGCGGGAAGGGAAGCAACTGGACAACAGAACACGCAAGAAGTGACATGTTCCCTTCTGTCCCCCGGTGACCTGCACCTTGGCCTTCACCCATGTCCCTCTTTTTTCCCCCAGGACTGAATGAGGGGATTGAATGCAAGGATCACCAAGCTTCTCTTTCTGCTCCAAAGATACTCACATTCTCGGGATGTCTGAGTTCTGTGCCACTAGAATTGATTACCTCTAAATTGTTATCTACATTTCATAAAAAGGGAATTACTCAAGCTTGTACTTTTTGGCACAAAATTTACCCACGACTTTTCTAAAATATTATCTCTTAATGCACACAATTCTCAAGCACTGAAGCTAACTGGAACTACCACACAGAGTATTAATAGAATATATATGTGAGAGGATGTTATTTAATAAACCCCTAAGTCAATAATTCTAATGATTCAAACCAACTTTAACTTTCCACTAATTAGAAGCCAAACTCTCAGCTTTGTTTCTTTTGTCTGCGGTTCCCTCTGTCTTGGACTTTCAGCAAAGGCTATGCCCCTGGCTCGGTCACTTCTTCCATGTTCTGTGGCCAAATTAAAGTCCTCTGGGCAAACAGTGGGCTGGTTGGACTTGTGGGAGAGACTCCCTGGAAAGCCTTGAGGACTAAAAGCAAAGACCTGGTAGGCTGGAGGAAGAGGGAGGGGGCTCCATTCTCTCTGCATCCGTTTATAAACTTCTTTCCTATCAGTAGGCTCTCACTCTTGGGGATGCCCTGGGTGGTTTGGGTGGGCGCTCTCTTCATTATCCAGCTACTCTTGTGGAGTGATGAAAGCAGCTTACTGACTTTTTAAGGAAGAGTAATTGTCTCCTGTGCTCTCCCATACGTTAGCTGCTGCTCTAAGATAGCACGCATAAACCAGGACATCTCTGGTGCAACTATGTGAAAAACAACCAACACCTTAACATTTGTAGATTTCAATTAAACACATGAATATGGGATTCCAGCTGCCTCAGACTCCTTGTTAGTTCTAGAGCACACCAGGCTCCAGTCCACCTCAGGGCCTTTGCACGTGCTGTTCTCACAACATAGAATGCACCCCCCTCCATATCCTCGTGGCTCGTTCCTTCTTTTAATTAGCATTTGCTGAAATGTACCCTTTGTACAGAGGTCATCTAGTATAAACCAGCATCCCTGCTGTCTCCATCACTCTATGACCCCTTCTCATGCTTTACTTCTTCAGAGTTCTTATCACATTCTGACATAGGGAGTATTTAAAAGTTATTTGCGGGGCGCCTGGGTGGCTCAGTCGTTAAGTGTCTGCCTTCGGCCCAGGTCAGATCCCAGGGGCCTGGGATCGAGCCCCGCATCGGGCTCCCTGCTCCGCGGGAAGCCTGCTTCTCCCGCTACCACTCCCTCTGCTTGTGTTCCCTCTCTCGCTGTGTTTCTCTCTGTCAAAAAAAAAAAAAAAAAAAATCTAAAAGTTATTTGCTGTCTCCTCCTCTAAAATGCATGCTCCATGCCTGCAGTCTCTTTACCCATTTTGGTCCTGTTTTATCCCCAGATGTAGGAGGGCATAGTGAGCATTCAGCAGCTATTTGCAGGATGAATGGAAGAATGAAAAGATACACAACAGCTATTCAAGGTACTGGACCAACAATTTAAGTCAAAAGACAACCTCTGTCTTGGAAATGCCCAGTGTCTGTGTGTGTTTGGAATTTAATAAATATTTACTGAAAAAATAAGAACACCTGAATGGTTGGCCATCCATTTAATAGATATATAAACGAGCTTTGAGGTTTTAAAATGAAAGGGGTAGAGTGGCAAGACCATGGAATTGGAAACCAAGTAGTTGGCGGCAAAGTTCAATTTCTAGATGCCCTAATTCTGAGGCCCATGACAACACAAAAGCTGCAGTCATGTGCTGTCTCTTTCCTCATTTATAAATGAGGGATAACTAATAGTAATAACAATAATAATCATAACAATATGAAGAATACCTACTTTGTAGCTTCTAGTGAAGATTAGATGAGATCACTCATAAAAAGCAATAAGAGGTATACAGCTGGAGTCTGGGTAGTAGTAAAATTTTTTGGTATTATGCATATTTTAAAACAAATATTTGGACTGAGGCCCTCCTCTATCTCTGACCTGCTAGAAAACATTTTGATTCTGTCCGTATAGGTTCTTTCCCTTCCTGACCCTCCAAGACAAGACTGGGAAGAAAAGTGGAAGGGTGAAGCTCAGATCAAATCTGGAAATGGGACTGCAGATCTGTGGGTGCAGGGGAAGCAGATGTGAGAGCAGAGAGGTGCATTTTGAAATCCAGTTTGCCTCCTTTACAGGGTTAAATACTATGAGGTATGATCTGTATCCATTTATTTCATGGATGTATGTGAGGTCATAGCATGGAATAAACATGGGTTGGATAATGAATGAAAGACACGGGTCATTTTGGAGTTAATTTTGGTTACAGATTTGTGTCCCTTTATCCTGTGAGATTGAACTAGACACTTCATTAATTCTTAACTAATTCATTTCTTCATGGATTCCCCTCTCCTCAACGTAGTTCATGGATGTATCAAGCCAAATTGAATGTCGTTTTTCTTCTCACTTTTTAAAGAGACTAGTAGTATTTTGGTCCTTTGATCTGCAGTGAATTTCAGGATTCAGTCATCTAAATGCCTCCAGTTGAGCTCCTAATTACTGACACTATAAACCTCCCCAGAACTATCAGACTTTCCTTGTAGAGATACTGCCATTATGCTTCTTGTGAAGCCTTCCTCATCTTTAGCTCAATTCAACAGGTTTCCATTGAGAGCCCAGCACTGAAAGCGGTCATGGAGATTGAGTCCCTACTGCTCCTATTTTAACTCTCAAAATCACAGGCTCTGTGGTTTCTCACTGAAAACCTACCACGGCTCCCGGCTGATCACCCTATGGCTCCTCCCCAGTGCTGGTGCTGCCTGATACCATTATCACTGGGGAATCTATATTGTGAATAGCGTTTATTAGGAGAAAACCATGTGGTATTAAAACCACGTGGCATAAAAAGGAAAATTTACCTTTATAAGCATGTAATCTTTTATACTATGAGATTCTCATTGGAAAGGCATTCTAAGGGAGACACAGTTGCAAATTCTGGTGTTAAACATACCTCTGAGGAGTATTTGGTGGTCTGACTCTCTGAGTCATTTCTTCGTGTGGACCAGAAGAGAGAAGTGGAAGGAAGTAAGCTTCCACCGAGTGTCTACTCGCGGCCAGGCCCCGTGAGTTCCCAGACACAGGGTGCTCTTTATAATGAGTTAATAATTACATGGAATTACTCTTCTTATAAAAGAGGACAGATTCTCACATTTTATTGTCAGAAAACCAGCTTCCTGCAGTTATGGAAAATCAGGATGCAAGAGCAAGATTCCTACAGAATACACGGTGGCTCTGTATCTTACAGTGATGTTCCTTTTACTAAATTTAGGAAATGAGGTGTCCCCAAGGGCTGCCTGCCCTCAAATATTTTCCTCACCACCATGCTTCACTGTCTGAAAGACCACCATTAAAATCACTCTTCAAACACAGGCAGGAGTTTTCCTAAGGCTTCTGCTAAAATGTCTGTGCTATGTGGGGTGTCTAGTGTAACCTCTTTTTAAGTCAAGGAAAATTTGTAGAATTTAGGTCAAAAGGCACTGAGAATAATTTGCAAAACCCATAAACCCAAAGGTGATGTGTATAACACCAAGTTCAGATCATTTTGGAAGGAGTGATTCTCTCCTCAACTCTGGAAGGAATTGAGATCCCTTCTGAGATCAAGGACTCACTGCAGACATAACTGCAGAGTGTTGCAACAAAGATCAAAGATGCTCCATGGATTCTAGATCATATAGACCAGAGTTCCAATCCTGTCCTGCCAGTTGCCATCTCTGTCCCCAGTATATGCTGCCTAAACTTAGCTTTGAACCTTGGCTCTATAGCCTTCTTCCTGATTAGCTCTGGGCAAGTCACTTAATCTCCTGAAGCTTAGTTTCTTCACCAAAAAAGTGGGGATATTAATACCTCTCTTCTTGAGGTTGTTGTAGAGTTAAATGGGACGATTCTTAAAAGCAGTTTCCTGATGCTTGACACAAGAGAGTGGCTGACATGTGCCAATAATAGCAGTAGCCATCATTGTTGTCTTTACTATATGTCATTATCCAACACATTCCAATAAATCTGACTAAATCTCTGAAAAATTGCTTTTTCTCAGCATTCCTCAATGCAAAATGAGAGATGCTTTTTAATAGTAAGATGTAATATTTACATTAACTTCAAGGCTCATCTGTGCCCAACATACAATTTTTGTTAGAAAGCAACATTTTAGAGACACCTGGGTAGCTCAGCATTCAGTTAAGTGTCTGCCTTTGGCTTCAGTCATAATCTCGGGGTCCTGGGATCTAGCCCCACATCAGGCTCCCTGCTTAGCAGGGAGTCTGCTTGTCTCTCTCCCTCTGCCCCCTGCCCCTGCTTGTGCTCACTCTCTCTCTCAAATAAATAAAATATTTAATAACAACATCTTATTAACAAAATCTTCAAACCTACAGATGAGTTAAGTTTTGCAGTGGGCCCCTGAATAGTCACCACCTAGATTCTACCCACTGACATTTTGTCACTTACATTTCTTCCTCTCACTCCCTCTATCCATTCCTCTATTCATCCATTAATCTATTCTGTGTTTTCTACTTGATGCATTTCAAAGTGAAGTACAGATACTGGTATAATTTAGCCCTAAACACTTCAATATGCATAGTATTAACTAGAGCTCAACATTTGTGTATAGTTTTTTCTCTTTTGATGTAAAATTTACACACAGTGAAATGCATAAATCTGAAATAGGTGTTCTCCAAGTTTTTTTTTTTTTTTTTAAAGATTTTATTTGTTTGACAGAGAGAAACACAGTGAGAGAGAGACCACAAGCAGAGGGAATGGTAGCGGGAGAAGCAGGCTTCCCGTGGAGCAGGGAGCCCGATGTGGGGCTCGATCCCAGGACCCTGGGATCATGACCTGAGCCGAAGGCAGACACTTAACGACTGAGCCACCCAGGCGCCCCTTGGTGTTCTCCAAGTTTTAACAAATGCATACCTATATGTAATCCAAGCCCTCGTCAAGATGTAGAATATTCCCATCACCCTAGGAAGGTCCCTGAAGTCTCTTCCAGCTAAATCTGAACCCCTATCATGCCAAAAGCATCCACTGCTCTGTTTCCTACCATGGATTCGTTTTGTCTATTTTAGAACTTGGTATGAGTGGAATCATGAAGCAAAGACTTTTATTTAAGGCTTTCTTCCCTCAATATGTTTTGAGATTCGCACACATTGTTGTAGCTATGTACCCACTGAATAAGTACAAACAAAAATTTTTGAATTCTTGCAAGCCAGTGTCTTTCTATTCTTACCTTGCTTTGTCGTCAAATTAAAGTTCCTTGTGCCAACTGTACTTGTATCTCCTTGTGCCCGGGCCTTGGCTTTCCCAGCTCAGTGATTTTTGCTCACACTCTTTCTGCCCACCAGGCCCTAGATTCTGCCTGTTCATTCATTGCTTTTCCTTCAGGGCTCAGCTCCAATCCAGCACTGCCCTGATACCCATGTGGACCATCATAAATCTCTGCCTGAGCTCTTCCTCATTTAGACACTGAATTTCCAGTACACTAATTGCTGGTGTTGCTGTTGGTGATCATGGACCAGGGGGGGTGGGGGGAGGCTGATAAGAGATGGCGAGGCTGTTCCACAGGGTTCATGTTTTAGCATAGGTTCCCAGGGTGGGGCACTCTTCACTTAGAAGAGCCAAAAGAAGTGAAACCAGAGTGATGATTGCAAGAGTTTGAAGAGAAAGGGAGCCAGGAGAGAGGGGGAAGAAGTCAAGGAGATCAGCTCAATCAGAGTAGTGGGTGTGAGATGGGTTTCGGCTGATGGTTCAGGAGGGAGATGAGGGAAGCAAGCTATCAGGAGTAACGGCTTTCTCATGGAGGTTGTCTAAATACCAAATAACTAGATTGATTTTCCTTGTGGCCGTTGGAAGTGCTTCTCTTTGCTACACGATCATGCCACATATGTCTTATTTTCTCAATTAAGCTGCAAGGTAGTCTCTTACTATTGACTGTAACAGTTTCATAAGGTGTTTGTTTACTTTGTTTCCTATAGTGACCTACACATAGGAGGCCTCAATAGATACCTACTGATTGCAAATGGTGCCTCTCACCTGGTCAGTTATTCTAGCAATTAGTTTTATTGATATTTGGGGGGATAGACTTAATGTGTATTTGACTGAATTGATCATTTCGGCCACTGTAGACTTTGCAGCAGTTGTATCTGTCCGCTGTGCCAAGGAAATGGAAGTTGAGCAACAGAGATAATTTCCATTTTATTGCCATGTTATTATCATAGCATGGCAGCATCCAGCCATTAATGTTCAGAATATACAGTACTTTTTGTCTTCAGAAATATGGTAGAGTACTAATCTCTGTTGTTGCTGCTCTAAAATTAAAATAGAAAACATGGTCTGCAAAGTTGTGTCTATCACACTTTCAACCTAGTGCTTAGGTCTGTTTACAGCCCTAAAGAGGTACAATGATACCTCTCCTAGAGGGAGGAGATAGTCCAGCAGCCACTGGACATCAGTCTCTTACCTCCTCTTGTTTCTTACCTCCCTAACCCAGCAGGCTGTCCTCAATTAAGACTGGCTCTGATTCAGCCTAACAAAGAAGATCAGAAGCAATTCAGTATCAGCAGACTCCCTTTTACACTTTTAATATTTTGTATTTTGCCAACATTTCAAGGTAGTTTGAAGGTCCCCGCTTTCTCACGAGGGCTGGGCACGGATGTTCAAGAGGGATCATTGTAATGACATCTCTCTGATTAAAAAGACAGCTAGTGAAATCAAGATGGAACATCGGATTCAGAAACATCATTAGCAGGATTCTATTTTGGTTAGTTCTAATCTTCTGTGGGGTCACCATGTTGCCTTTGACGAGTCTGACCATTTTATATCATTTAGATTGAAACAGACCCATCATGTCACAGGCAAATGGCTTTATCATATTTAATTAACCCAACACCATGTAATAATCTCCCTGGTAATTATCCCTCACCAGCGCTTGAAAGCATGCTGCAACAAATAAATCATCAAAGTTGCAGGTATACTTAAACTGTTATTTGGTGCTATGGCAGAAGAATATCGACAAGTTACTGCGCGATACTAATTATACTAAGGAAATGTAAATGGCTCCATCAAAAAAAGAAAGAGCCAGATGGCAGGTTTTATATACTGTATCCTCATGTGTTAGGAAGTGAGGTATTAAAAAGGCATCATGCCCTCTGTATCAGGGAAGAAGGAAGAATAAAGGAAGATACTTGTGTCTTTATGGATGCCAGTCTGAACCCTCAAATTGAGGAACCTGTCTGGAAAGTGGTAACATTCAAAAGGACACTAGCAGTTTTTGACATTTAAGTCTCACGATGCCACCCAGAATATAGATGAATGGGTATTACTCAGAATGAATGCTATCTTTTTCTTGTGATAGTAGTTGCTGGAGGGGGCGGGTGCTGACTTGTTCCATGATGCCCTAGCTTTTCCTTCATGTTTTCAAACGGTGAATTGTTCATGGAAAGACATGTACCAGGTGGTGAATCAATGGGCCTCCATTGAGCTGGTTTTTCTAATGCCTCAGCAAGAACATACCTACCTGGACACATTGCAATTAAAAAGCAAAATTCGATTGGAAACAATGGACTTAAACTTACGGAATGCTATAACACATAGCAGATAGGAAATTTGATTTCCAAGGTAAGCTTTGGCAAACCCACGAATGCATAGTGCAACTGCATAGGCAAGGGAGACTGAATTGGATTTTCGATGAGCATGGAGTTCTGAATTCTCTTAATCTTGAATTGCCTGTCTTATTGCCCAGCTGCTGCTTCCAGCTCATGCTGCCAGAGACGAAGTACAGCCAAAGTGTAACCATGGCTCAAGAAGTTATCATTTGAGTCAATTCTCTGGTTGGGTTGGGCTGCTACCTGCCATAGATTGTGGCTATGATTTAACCCTATTAGAAAACAAACTTGGAAGCCATTAAGAGAGGGAAGTGTTTGAGTAGCAATGGTCTCCATTGCTTTCCATGCCTTACCTCATCTGTGTGTATGTGTGTTTGTGTATACATTTTGCTGTTGTTACTCAACCAATCAGTCAAAAACACTGTTTATTATAAAAGTAATTCTCCTTAATTAGAGAAAATTTAGAACAAAAGGAGGAAAAGAAAGTAAGCCACATGAGGATTGCAGCCCAAATATGATTATTTTTAACAATTTACTGTAGTTAGAGTTTTTTTTCTTTCATGCATACATTTTTAAGTTGGTTTAGTCTTACACAGTTGGGCTCTTTGCAAATCATATTTGATATTTTGCTAAGAAATTGTAGGTACACTTTATATACATTAGCAGTAATGAAGCTTTGAGCTATATTGTTATTCCATAAACAGATACCATTTCATAATTTTTATATAGTTGGTTTTCAATGGCTGTGTAATATTCCTCTGCTTAGATAGACTATATGTTAGGTAAGCATTTCCCTGTTGTGTGGCTCATTTGTTTTCAGCATTCGCAGTGTTTTTTTCTTTTTTTAAACTTTTCTTTTTTTTTTTCTTTTTTTAAACTTTTAAAAATTTTATTTCCAGTATAATTGACACACAGTGTCACATCAGCTCTGGTGTACAGGATAGTGATTCAACAATTCTATACACATCACCTCACACCTGTCAGAATGGCTAAAATCAAAAACACAGGAAACAGTAAGTGTTGGCGAAGATGTGAAGAAAAAGGAAACGTCATGCACTGTCAGTGTTTTTTCTTTGTATATTTAAAAAAAATTAAGTTGTGACTTTAAAATTCATTTTATTTTGCTTCATAAACCTCTTCACATTTTTTGTAATTTTTTACAAACATAATTTTTAATGGCCACTTTTAAAGAAAGATTTATTTATTTATTTGAGAGAGAGAGAGCATGTGAACACACATGTGCACATGAAGGGGGAGGGCAGATGGAGAGGGAGAGAGAGAATCTCAAGCAGACTCTACACTGAGCACTAGCCCGACACGGGGCTCCATCTCATGACCCTCAGATCATGACCTAAGCTGAAGCCAGGAGTCAGACACATAACCAACTGGGCCACCCACAGGCCCCTTAATAGCCACTTTTTAATCAAAAGTCAGTTTCATAACATTTATTGTTTTGTGTTTAACTGTTGAGAGCAAGGTGCTTTCCAATTTTTTATAATAACATAATACCTTAACTCATTAATTAATGAAAATGTATTATGTATCAATTATATACAAAGCTACAGGCTAAATTGGCCGTCCTTATAGATAGAGCTTTTCCAAGTTTAGGATTCTTCACTTAAAAAAGATGTCTGAAATTGATACCATTGAACCCAATGCGTTGCATGTGTCCGAGAGTCTGGGTAGAGGTTGCCTGATAGCTTTTGTGAAGGGATGTTACTAATCTATTCTGCCACCAGATTTTATGAGTGCTCACTTCAGCTCTCTTGGGCAAGCATCTGTTCTTTTCTTGCACAAGAAGGTAGAGACAGTGGGGCAAAGACCTTGGTTAGATCATGAACAAAGGGTCTGGCTGCATCTCTTCTGGGTATCCCAATTCCTGTCTTCCACTGAGCCTTGTCTGGCTGTTCAGGTTTTGGGGGAGTCCAAAGTAAATACCTGCGGGTGTTTCTAGATCCCAGAGCAGGTCAAGGGGACCAGAACCCCTCAAGGAGACCCATTCCCTCTGCAGTGGAGAAAGATGGGTGGTGGCCTGTTCCGGGAAAGGATAGCCAAGGAGCCTAAACATGGATTGCCAACGTCAGTGCAAGCTTAGGTACGGCTCAGGACATCACTCAGCCCTCCTTGGTGGGAGGGCTCAGTGGCCAACAATTCCGAGTCAATCTCTGACCTGGAGGCCAGTTCAGATGTTCTCTATCATAACAACAACAGCAACAGCAGTAACATTTTGGAAGATACATCTTGAGCTGACTGCGCTAAGCCCCTCAGGTGATTTATCTTTTCATTCTCCCAACAAGCAATTCTATTCGGAGGGACTTCTTGGGCCCATTTAATAAATGAAGAAATGTAGACTCAGGGAGTTTAAGTAACTGTCCCAAAGTCACATAGCTTGTATCAGAGTCATGATCTGAACTCAGAGCTTTAACATGTAAGCTCTTAGGCGCCATCTGTAGTTTGGTTTCCTAGAAGAAGACTCGGATGAGGAGTTGTGTGAAAGTGACATATTTGAAAGGTTCTCAGGAAACACTAATAGGAAGTGGGAAATTAGACTGGGGAGGGAGGAAGGGGAGCAAAGTCATGGTATCAAGCAGAGTGCCCCACGGATAAGTGGAACGAATTCCCAGGGAGACTGGAGATACCATGTGCCATACGTCATGTTGGTGAGGAATCTTAAGGATTTATACCTTTAAACCCACCAACCCTTGATTAAGGGCCACTAGGATGGGCGGTGAGCAGGGGCGTAAATGCCCAGATACTTCCCGTCCTCCTTGGGTCCAGGCAAAGCAGATCCTGGCAGTGTGGATGCAGCCTTTCTAAGAGACAGACAAAAATGCCTACAGTGTATGGGCACTGCTTGTGATGGCTCATGGGGTTTGGGTGTTAAGTTGATAGTTATTTTGCTAACTAGTTAACCTCATATTGATAGGCTGAAATCAGCCATTGAGTCTTTGGAGTCTCTGGAGGAGTCTCTGGAGCTCTGGAGTCTCTGGTGGAGTCTCTGGAGCTGGAGGTAGCCTGGATAGAAGTGCAGAACAGAAAAAACCTAGCAAGAATGGGGGTAATACCTAGCAAAACTA
>CM053620.1:3677032-3711824 GCA_028646535.1 Procyon lotor | reverse complement strand
CCCAAAGGCAAAGCTTTTAATAATGAAGCCACAACACCTCTCTGGTTTACTTTCTATGGACTAAGCCAACATAATCGGGGCACAAGATGATAAAGTGGTCCACAGGATTCAGGAATGCCCCAGTCTTACATGGTCTGATTGTCAGTAAAGGAAATGGAGAGGGTGCACACAAGCCTAGAATTAGTGGTTGGGCCTCTTAGTGTGGGAAGGATGACACCCAAGTGCCAGCAAGTGATGGAACTCTGGTGTGCTCCTTTCATGTCTCAGACTCAGCTCAAGATTGGGGCCTGAGGCAGAGGATACAGAGGCTGGAAAGGCAGAGAAAGCCCGGAGATGGACTGAGCCAGCAGAAACATTTACGGTCAGGCGGTTTGAATTCTCCTGTGGCAGCAGAGAGAAATGTCCCTCTTACTCTTTGTGGTTTCCTTTGCCTTGAGAGCTGCTACTCTGTGAAAGTTTCTCCTTTCCTTTCTTTGGTTTGCCCATCCCTCGACTGATGTAGTGGTTAACAGCAAGGATGTATGGATGGGTCTGGAAGGCTGCCACTCTGGCTTTATTCCTGCCATGCTCTGCCTTTCTAGGGCCCCAGGGTCCCTTGACATAAATAGTCTGCAGGGCGGAAGTAAGGGATGGACTTGTCCCTATGACATAGTGGAGATGTATCTGGAAGTTTCCTTTGAACATTAGTATATTACAACTTTGTGTTTGGGGTACTGTGTGTGTGTGTGTGTGTGTGTGTGTGTGTTTAAGTAGGCTCCGTGACCAGACTGGGGCCCAATGCAGGGCTTGAACTCACAACCCTGATATCCAGCCTTGAGGAGAGATTAAGAGTTGGATGCTTAACCAGTTGAGCCACCCATGTGCCCCTTATTTGTGTTTTATCCCTTAAAAGTCTAGAGTTGCCTTCAAGTGTCACCAATCTCCAATACACTTTGGGTTTTCTTCTATGTATGGATATTTATATGTATATTCACTTACCATTATGGAATAACTTTGCTGAAGCAAATTGGAAGATCTTTCTTGTGGTGCCAATATTATATTTCTTTACTATCTATCTATCTATCTATCTATCTATCTATCTATCTATCTATCTATCTATCTATCTTTGCACCTACCTAGTTACTTGATGGAGTTTTCTTTAAAAAGATAAATCCACTTTCCTGACACAATGTCAAGAATTAGGCACTGGGGCCACACTGCTTTGGTCTGAGACCCCGATTTTCCTTTTACAGCTTTATGACATTAGTTCTGTTCCTTAATTTTGCTATGCCTTCGTTTTCCCATCTATAAATTGTGGATACTCACGGTGTTTTTCTCATAAGTTATTGTAAGAAATGAGTAGTTCTGTCCGCATAGAGCCCTTAGAACAATGTTTGGCGCAGTGTAAGCACTACATGCTGTCAGCTCTCACTGGATATTCTTGAGAAGGTTTTAATCTTGACCTTCAGAAAAAGAATTCTCTTCTTTTATTCGATACACTTTTATTGAGCACTTACCATGTGCTCAGCTCTGTGTTATGCCTTTCCATATAGATTTTATCTGATATAACTTAATTCTCACTCACACTCTGTTTTAAAGTTATCACTGTTCTCATTTTCTAGGGTTTGAACCCTGGAAATGCCATGCACCAGCTATGGCAACTGGCATAGGGGAAGCTCGCCAAACCCCAAACAAGCACACCTCCTAGGGCCCATACATGATGCAGGGTTAGCTGTCCCTTGGGAAAACTTAGTTGGGGACACTTCTCCATGAGCGGACTGAGCAAGTGAGGCTGCCTGGTCTGCTGGCTCCTCCTTTCCCAGATATGTTCGTATGATTGCGACAGATGGGGAGAGAGCACTGGAGAGTCTCAGCAATGACATGCTTTGACTTAGAAATGAATCGGGTCACTTCTGCCTATAGCCCTTGAGCAAGAACAAGCCAAGGGCCCCGCCTCACGGTCCTAGGACTCCTTCTTCTTCTCCCATGTGCCTGAAGCAGAGCAGGACGGGGCACGATGAGCATTGGGAGTCTCTACCACATGTGACTTTGAGTGCACTGCTTCAAGTTTCTGTGCCTCACTTTCCTTATTTGTAACATGGTGACATTTGCACCTACTACATCTAGATGTGAGAAAGAGTGAATGGGACAAATGCATGTGAAGCTCTTAGGATGGCACCTGGCACACAAGAAATGGCCACTTCGTGGTCACTTTTCTCATCACCAGTATCTATAAGACAATGAACAGAGCCTCCTAAGTCAGTGGTTTGGACTCACAGCTTTGGACTCAGTCCTCTGTGGGTTGGCATTCCACTTCTGTCATCTACCAGCTCTGTGAGCTTGGGGAAGGACTTTGCTTTCTCTGAACTGTACTTTTCTCATCAGTAAAATGGGAGTGGAATCCCCTCTACCCCATAGGCTTTATAGCAAAGGCTAAACTGATAACATTCGTTGATTCCTTGGTAAGATAAGTATTTAAAATCTATTGACTGACTTGATCTTTAAGACAATGTTATGAGATGGTGGTACTCCATTAACCCCATCTCACAGCTGAAGAAACTGAGCCACAGAGAGGTTAAGTAATATGCCTGAGGTTCTCTAGTAAGTAAATAGTGGAGGAAGGATCAAAACCCAGGCAGTTTGGCCCCTCAGTCAATGACCTTAACTCATATGCTTCACAGCCTCCCTGAGACCCCCTGCAGAAAGCTCCCAGGACAGGGCCAGACACACAGTTGACCCTTGCAACGTTAGTGCCTTTGTTCTTTGCTTGGGTGCATGTTGGGAGAAAAACCCTTGGCCTGTTCCTAGACTACCTTCTGTTTGGGATACATACTGATGGATTTTTTTCATGAATGGATGGAGATGCGAAGGGAACAGTAGCAAAGGGCACTATTTATGCCTTGTGTGTTTGCAAAAATACCAAAATCTGCATGCAGAATGCCCAGCAGAGAGTTGGTGCTCAATTGGCAGGAGCCCTTTATTATTTTTAATAAGCAGCCATGCTTAGTGGAAGTCTCTGAATCTGTAGACATTGCCGTAGTCAATGGGGACACACAAAGGGACCAGCTGGACATAGTGGCAAATTTAATGATACGCAAACAACCTGCAAATTGGAACCTTCTTTTCAAATAAGAATCTATTTGTTTTGGGGGAACACAGGCTTTAGCTGAATGAGAAGGTTAAATCCATGTTCTATGTGTGTTCTGTTTTCATTATACCTAGTGGCATTGACTATGGAGTTGGTTTTCTTTCCAAACTAAACACTTGGTACTTAATGATATAATCAAACACCAGAGAGGAACTGCCTTGGGAAAGCAAGCTGGTCTGAGGTGACTTTGTTTCTCCTTTCCTCTACGGAAAAGAGATAGAAGGTTCTACTTCTCGCTGGAGTAAAGACAGAGCCCTACGAGTCCCAGCACTTTGCACAGAACCAAAGCTTGTGTATGCCAGATACCGTGCTTTTCAGACACCCCTGGTTTACCTTTCCCAGGAAACTGATGATACCAAGATTTTTATACCCACTTTACAGATTAGGAAACTGATGATCAAGGAGGTCAGGTCAGATAGCTAGTTCAAAAAGATCAAAAAGATTCAAAGTAAGATGTAAAGATGGGCTCTAATGTTATGTATCGCCACAGTATTCTCTGTGCATGGCACCTCCTAGAGCATATAATTCAGGGGGCCTTGTGTGTGCATGAGCTGAAACCCTCGTCCATAATAAGCCTGCATTAGTTATCAATGGCTGCATCACAAAATCATACTTATTACTGCATGGTTTCTGTGTGTCAGGAATGTGGGCTCACCTTAGGAGGTGCCCTGGCTATAATCAGGGCTGCTGTTATGATTCGGGCTGGGGCTACAGTCCTCTGAAGCCTCAAGTGGGGGTAAGTTCACTTCCAAGCTCACTCATGGGGTTATTGGTAGGATTCCATCCTTGAAGGCTATTGGACTGAGGGCCTTATGCCTGTGCTGGCTGTTGGCCAGCGAAAGCCCAGTTCCTTGCCATATGGACTTCGCCATAGGGCAGCTCACGACATGGCAGCATGTTTCTTCAGAGCAAACAAGTGAAAAGAATTAGAGAGCCAAAATGCCAGTAAGAGACAAGTCGCAGTCTTTGGTAACTTAATCACGGAGGAGATATCCTGCCGCTTCTGCCACATTCTAGTCATTAGAAACAAGTGTCTAGGTTCTCCGCACACTCAAGAGGGGAAATTATCCAAGGGCATCCATGCAGGGAGGCAGAGACCTCTGAGAGCCAGGCACAGCCTACCACAAGACCCACGATTACTTTAGTGCAAAATAATGCTTCAAATTACTTACACTGTCTCTTATCTTGCTCGTCTTGAGGAGTGATGCATCCCCTGCATCTGTCTACATACGCTTGATGAGATAAAGGCATCTCAGTCTCGAAAACCTCGCATAGCAATCAGGTTTAGCTGGTCTAAAAATGTTGTCTCTTTAAATAACTTTGTATCCACCTGTTTGATCCATTATGCTAAAGCCACAGTACTGCTAAGTTTTGGGTATTGGGTGCATTTCCATGTTGCTGCTATGTCTTTTCTACACAAATAATTACTGACCTCTGAAGTAGTCTCCCTACAGTAGAAGGCTTTATGTTCATTCATGATGCAGACTTTGCCTGAAACCTTGTTGTAGCTCCTCTTTGGGAATGGCCTTTGGAATCTCTCTCTCTCTGTCTCTCTGTCTCTCCCTCTCTCTCTCTCACACACACACCCCCACACATTCTGCCTTCTTTCTTTCTAAGATGTTATCACCAGGAAGTTTTTATTAGAATGGTTGGCAGGGAAGCGTCCCCTTCCTTATTTATTATTTATTATTTCATGCATTTCCTTTTAAGAACTAGTAGGTTTTAACTCAGACCTATCCAGAGCCCTCATTATTTACAAGAGCTTTGGCTTTAGGCACACAAGGTAATAGAAACCCATATTCAATCATTTCTAAACATTGGACATGGCAAAGACTACTACCTCCTTTCCTTATTTTAAGAGTGGATTTAAAATGGTTAGGTTGTCTGAGTCTCAGGAACTGAAGGGGCACCTGGGTGGCTCAGTGGGTTAAAGCCTCTGCCTTAGGCTCAGGTCATGATCTCATAGTCCTGGGATCGAGCCCCTCATCGGGCTCTCTGCTCAGTGGGGACCCTGCTTCCCCCTCTCTCTCTGCCTGCCTCTCTGCCTACTTGTGATCTCTCTCTGTCAAATAAATAAATAAATAAAATATTAAAAAAAAAAAAAAAAAGAAAAGAAAAGGAACCGAAGTATCCTTGGTCTTCAGTTTCAGTTCTGTGGTAGTTTTAAATACAAGGGTAGGTCTGAGAAAGGAGAATGATCAGCAGTGATGATTGCTGGGTACATTAATCGGTCTCAGAAAGATTGAGATCCCAGTCCAAAGAGAGGTGCTGGACTCTAGAACAGAGATGAAAAGGAACCTCGAAGTGGGGAGCCTGAGTAATCAAACACCAGGGCTTGAGTAATCGATTCATGAGCAATTATTTCTTACTCTAATAAATATAAAAAAAAAAAAAAAGCACTTACTGTGTGCTCGCTTCCATTCTAAGCACTGGGCAAATTTAATCTCCAGGAGGCAGATATAACTTTCCCAATTTTTCTGAGGAAAACCTGAGGAAGCCAAGTCCCAGAGACATTGGGGACCTGCCCACAGTCGCGCAGTCGGTAGGCAGCAATGTGGCTTCGGGTGCTATGGTCTCCACGTCCTCCCTGCACTGCTTCCCGACACTGCCCACCCACATCAGAGGGAAAGTTGCTCCAGGAATTCCCGCACAGGGTCTGAGGGGCCCGGTCCGATTGGGCTGCTGGCGCGGCACGGGGTTATTCCCTGGTTTTCAGTAGGAAGATTTCCTGCTCCCTTGGGACAAAGGCGTCTGGAATGGACTGTGCAGGAGAGGGAGTTTGGGAGCGGACCTGGGAGTACCGTCCACGGCCCCGAGGGCAGGGCGGGAGGGGGCAAAAGATAAAGGCGAAAAGAACTGGAGACAAAGATCTAAGCCAACCTTGAAACTGACCTGTAAGCGACCAGCTGTACTTTGGGGGTTCATCCAGGCACTGTCACCCACCAGAAGCAAATGGTTGGTAGTTGTTTAAACTGAGGAGGGCAGCGTTTGAGTGTGTGTCTGTGTGAGCACGTGTTCATACCCTCGGATAGCCTTTGTGTGGCAGATGGTGGTAGAAGGGTATGAGGGGGAGGCAAGTGTAGGAAAGGAAAAGAGGGAAGCTCGGGGCTCTTACCCTGTCTCGCCACACAGGTAACTTTGACAGCCTCAGCCAACGGATCAGTCCCCCAAGGAGCCACACACATCTGTGCACGTGCATCACGTTAACTGCACCTTTCCCTGACAGGCACACTTCGGGGGATGGGGTCTCTGCCCTTCTGTGCCAAGAGCAAGTTCATTTTGCTCATGATTTCAGGTACACAGGTGATTTACCTAAACTAAACAAGCACAGCTGAAGCCTTTACTCAAACCCAAGCCCTGGCATTTGCAATATATCTAATTACAAAGAACCCCGCTCCTGTTCGCTTGCAGGAAGTGCGGGTCGAGGGTGGCCAATACTTTGTATTTAAGAGGAAAACCCTGAATATAGACCCCAAGTGGTTACAACGGAATTGGTTTATTTGAAAGCTCTGTCTCTACTTCCGTGCAAAAATTTAGGAAGTACCTGGGGATTGAAGGAGGGGGGAGCTTTCTCTCCTTGCCAATCCTTCCCTGGCTCTCTGATAAAGGGGGTAGCCAGCCGGGTAGAAACAACTGCAGGGGAGCAAGGCATATAAATATTCAGTCGTGACAGTCCCCAAAGGATAAATGACAGCAGCCCATGCAATGTGCCTTCTGCACATTTTAAAATGACTCTTCTCCTCCATACCCAAGCTGACATATTAGTAAATTGATTCCAGGTGATGCTGACATTTTGTAATTATCACTATCTATAATTTTCATCTTATTTCATTGAATATTTTGATCGTTTAAAATGGGGTAGCATACCTAATAGTGGTCATTAGTTTAGCCCAAGGGAAAATTCATGCTTTAATGAACTCACATTAGAAATAACTTACTAAAATTACAATTGGCATGATTAGCTTCCTATTTTTTTTTTAAATAAAAACACAAAGCAGACTAATTTTATCCGAACTGACAGCTTTTCTCTCTCAAACTGGTTCATTGTTCTATTGTTATCTTGGAGGAAGGGAAGACCTCTTTAGCACAGTAGCAGTAATAAAAAACACAATAACCCAACACGCGGGAGCGGGGTTATGCTTCATTCCACATTTGGCTGTTGCTGAATATTACACATTCTCTTATTTTCTGACTAACCACAGACTCGCATGAGGAAGGCCTTGTGACTTTGGAAGAAGGTCACGTTTGGGGGAGTCGTCTTCTTCTCTTGCTCATCTGAAGGGACTGTTTCTTAGGATTGCCCGGGAAGGTGGGCAGCTTGGGGCTTGATCCCTTCTTTCCCTCAGTGTCCATTTCTGTTTCAAGAGCATCTTCTACAGCTTGCCTCTAGTTCACGTGAGGTATCCTTTCTGAAGAATAAAAGGGGTGGTTTTAATATGCTTTTTAATGTGGAAATGATTTGTAGAAGATAATGAAGCAGAGTTGACCATTGCCAGAGCAATGCTGTTGGTTGCCACAGGGAAACATTTCGTCTGTTGGCCAATAGCCTGAAATTCTGGCATGCCTCGTAGTCTTTCAGCTCCGGGGCATGCAGTTCCCAAGGGGCCTGCCGACTTTTTCACCTGCTGGCAGTTTGGGTTTCGTGAGTTTATTCAAGGCATTAACAGTTGGAGATCGTCTTACTGGAAGTAAGCTATACTGTTGAAGTGGACATTGACATCTTGATGGTTGAGGTCATTCTTCACTCATTCGTCTGGCTGTCCACTCACCCAGCCACCATTCACTCACCCTCACTCATTAAACATCCATTCATCCTCTGTTCATCCATCTGTCCTCCCAATGATTAATCTATCATGCATCCATCCACTCAACCATGGGCTCACTCACCCATCCATTTACTCACTCATGCACCCACCCATTCGTCCGCATATCTGTTCATCTGTCTGTCCCTATCCATCCGCCCACTCATTTACCCTCCTCTTTATTCACCTATTAATCCATTTATACATTCATCCTTTCATGTATCCACCGACTCATCTACCCTCTCATCCATCAACATACTCATCATCCATACAACTGTCCATCCTTTAAAAAGTCCTTTGGCTAACACTGATCAAACCTCTGGGCATTAGTAATAAAGAGACACATAAGTTGCATCTCTCCCCTTGAGGAGCTTACAATCTTATATGGGGGTCATAAATGAACCCAAAATGACACAGCGGAGTGCTGAGTACCACTGTAGAGAACTATGCCATGTTGCTGCAGGAATTCTCGAGAAGGACTGGCTTACTGTGTCTGAATGATTCAAAGAATGTTGGGCACACGTGAACCCCGAAGCTACACATAGTAAATATGGGTGTAACCTCTGGGGGTGGGCAATATGAAAATAGGGAATTAGGCAGTGGATGAACGCTTAGCCCTCAAGTTCTCTCCGAGAGTGTCACTTTGCCGAGTAGAATATCTGTATTCTGGAGCAGAAGCCTACCAAGGGGCAGCGGCATGGGGTTATTAAGGCATCAGGCAGACGACAGGAACCAAAGTTGGGTCTCAGGGAGCAAATCAAAAGAACTAGGGTGCAGGTTGGGCCTCTGGTTCTAAAGGAAGGAAAGGAGAAAAGAATAAACAAGTGGATTTATAAATAAAAACAAATCAGAACAGATGAGCAAATAAACTGTAGGTGGTTAAGTACATCTTGGGTTATTTGCAGTCAATCAATATAGACACTTAACATAACTTTTCCTAGTGATGTTTTTGACCCAGGCCAAACCCGGTAACAAGAAAAGTAGCTCTGGCCCCTATCACAAGCCGGAAAGTGGTCTTCTCTCTGCTCTGCTCCCACTCTTGGTGAGTCTGCATGAATCCTAACGGGCATGGGCTGCTTTTCAACTCTGAGGGGCTGGCGCTCAGCTCTGCACAGGGGCCTAGGTGAGGCTTTTCTGAGTTTCCCAGAGGCCTCGGGTCTCTATCGAAACACAGCAGCTGTTACTGGGAGCAATTCCACTTCTTAAACAATAGCATAGACTTTGTGAAACTTCCCCAGGTGCTGCGGGCCCAGCATTGCCAAAAAATACCCGAGACCCACACAGTCTCCTTCCCCCACGGAGCTGAAATAGATTGGAAGCAAATGCTTGTTGACAACAGGTGTGGCTCAATGTGAGCAAATGTTCCTTTCCATTATTGCAGTGTTGGCACTCAGGGACATTTCCTGTGGAAGAAACAGGCTTCCAGGAGCATGGGAGATCCATATTCAGAGCCAGAAAGTGCTCAGTTCCTCCCTTTTAGGGACAAAGGCGCCACAACTCTGTGAGCAGGTGCTCCTGATAAGTACAGAGGTTTCCAAAGCTGGAGGAAGGCTAGGCAGGGAGGGCCAGGCCCCTGGGCCCCAGACTCCAACCAGCTGACTGAGGAGGCTCTCTGTGATGGTGGTAAGTGGGTGCATCGCCGTTCACTCAGCTAGATTAACTTGCTCAGCAGAGGCTTGCCAAGCTGCGTGAGCCTGTCTTCTGCTCAGCTTGAGTCAGCCACTGGGCAGTGAGGGCAGAGAGAGGTCACCTGCTGGAGGTGGGGCCTCAGCCCTCAGATTACTTGACAGAACCCCAAGAACACGAGAAGAACTTTTTTATTTGTTTTGAAAAGTCCGTCCAGTGATCCTTCCTCTCCCTGAACTGTCCTGGGGCAAAAGTTAAGTTCTGCATCAAAACAAATGCAATTGCTTGCTAGATGAGCTTCTAATTTCAGTGAGGAGACTTCGTGACTTCCTATTGCTTTGGGAAGGCCTCCCCTCCTGACTGTGAGGGCTCATCCACACTGAGGACCTTAATTGGAGTTGCTAGGGCAGCATGTCAGGATAGGGAGAAATATAAGAAACACCGGTAACCAGACTGTTCTCATAGTTATTGAAGATTGATTCAGTCGGAGGAAAGAAACAAATGGAGATAAATTGAAAAAATTTTAAATACTGATCTTTTCATAATATGATACTTTGTCAGATTCAGTTTTTTTCCTTCTACTTCCAAGGATCTACTGTCATGTTCGTAGAGATGTGAGTGTGTATGTTTGTGTCAGGAACACCTTTTTTTTTTTTAACTCATTTCCAAGACCTGGGAGCCTATGTATTAGCATCCTAATGTATTACTGTAGGTGGGCTGAGTTGCAGTAACAAATTGACCCTGAAATGTCATTGGCTTAAGAGCACAGACATTTAAGTCCTGCTCGTACAACCACTCTGGACCAGCAATTGAGGACAGGGAGTTTCTTCCATGAAGTCCTCTAGAAACCCAGGCCAATGGGTGGCTCTGCCAGTTTCAACACATGGCCTTCAAAGTGACTCTAGACATTGACATCCCAGTCATCCAGAACACAGAAATAGCAGGGGCTGCACCTAGGAGTGGCCTATAGGATACCCACCCAGTCACATGACCACCTACCTGCAAGGGAGATTGGGAAATGTAGTCCAGGTGTGAGCCCAGGAGGACAGGGGCACCCATTCGGGTGGGCACCTAGTGGTCCCCCCTATGGCTTTCATCATTGTTGGTCAACCCCTCATTTCCTGAGGGCCTGTTCTGCGCCCTGCATTATGCTCAGAGCTGTATCCTCATACAGCCCACATATGGTTAGAGCCTAGGGAAGGAAGAAGATAGTGCCACTGGCTGATTATAAAAATAATTAATGACAATTTTGATTGTCATTAGGGTTGTAAGGGAAAACTGCAGGGCTGGTCCTTATCTCCAATGGGAGGTAAGGGGAAGCAAGGGATGTTTCTGGGAAGAAGTGACATTGAAGCTACAGACAGAGAGATGGACTTAGCTAGGCAGAGGCACTGCAGAAGGACACTTTCAAAAGAGTGACCAACAGGTGAGAAGTCCTGGGACAGAAAGGTTTGAACAGCATCATGCCATTGAATAAGCCAGAGAGAAATGAAGCAGGAGAGGCTGATGGGGGTGGGATTGAACAGTCTCTGTGGGCTGAGCTGGAGAGTAAGGGCTTCTTTCTATCAGTGGCGGGAGCCACTGAAGGGTTTAAAGAAGAGTGTTGTATGGTCAGCTCCATTTCTTACAAGTCTCTTCTACTTAATGGCGCCAGAGTAAGGAAGCTGCTGTGATCTTTCAGGAGAGAGGGAGCAGTGCTTGACTTACGGGGCTGGCAGTTGAAATGGAGAGAAGTGGGATGGGTTGGAGAAATATGTGGGCAAGGAGAAGAGATGGGACTGTCTCATTTAGACGTGCACCGGGACGGCAGCCCCGAGGCCCCAGGTGTGCAGGGTCTGGCTGGCACTTGGCTCATTTGAGAGTCAGGCAGCTCACCGTTATTGGTTTTTCCCCTTCCTCGGTACTTCTATGGGCTGCTCGACTTTAGGCCCATTTAATAAAAGCTCTTAAAAATATGGATGTTTGGTAGAGCTCAAATTCACCCTCAATTTGCACTTCTGTGGACTTTGATTAGTATTCATAACAGAGTGATACACCTGACGTCCACAGCAGGCGATTCCAACACCAGTGGAGAGAGGTACAAGATAAATCACTCCAAGTAAATGACTAATTAATCCTGCTCTTGATTTTAATAACATATACCGTCTGGCTCAAGATTCATCTTTCTATAATCTTGCATTCTATTCTAGAAATTTGATAATCAGTAAAGCCACCCATGGATTCCTAATTTATGATGATTTCTTTCCTTTCTTTTAGAAAAGTTAAGAATCAGTCATATTCTCGGGACTGTAAGAAGGGGGATGCAGGGAGGAGTGTGGGTTTTTTTTTTTTTGTTTGTTTGTTTATTTTTTGTCTATTTCCAAGACCACCATCAGTATTTCAGGATCATCTGTGGGACAGAATTGACGGTATCTTATTGAAGATGTGTAAACTCATTTCTGGAAACGTCTATATCAGAGGGCTTGCTTGCAATGTATCTGTGCTCCTCCAAATCAGAAAACTGTTATTTTCAAGGGTAGTTGGACAAGAGTCATGAATACTTAGCAGTAAAACATCGCTCACTTGCGTGTGGCCTCAAAGACTTGTAAATCAACGGGGGTATGAACATGTGAGGATTCATAATTTCCAGTGAGTCATAGCTCTACTTACTTGGAGTAGATAGCTCCATAAAATAAAACACAATTCACTTGTAAAGAGCTCCTTTATCTCATATGACAAAACAAACCCGTGGTCTTATTACTAAAGACCGTTCTCCACTGGGGCTGGTCTCCGGCCGGTTAAGGTAATTACCTATAGGTGGAATTCTTCTGGAAACTGAGTCTCTAAACTTTTTAAATAATTGATTTGACTTCTTTACCTTGCCCATTTATTTAGCTGGGAATGGCCAAATCTACTAGTGTGTGATACACCATCAAAAACAAAAACAAAAAATAAAAAGCAGAACATATGTCCTAGGGGGTAAACAGAAAACAGGTTCCATTTGACTTGTTATATTATTTGGAAGAAATTGCCATCGCAGAGGGGTGCTGTGTGTGGGCAGATACCTGATGATGATGGAGAGACTCTGAGTACTGGCACTGTGCAAAAAAGTTGTGCTTTGGGCTTTAAATACATAAGTCAGTGGAAGGTGCTACTTATTGATTGTTTATTATAGGCAAGCCATGTGCATAGCCTTACTTAATCCTCATTAACATTAGCCTGAGAAGTAAGAAATACCTTATCCTAGATTGATTAGAGAAATATGTGGCCCAGAGAAGTAAAGGGCCTTCTACAGGGTCTCACAACCCGTGAGGGAAAGCAGGACCCAATCCTAAGTCAGCCTCTGAGAAAGTGATCAACTGAGCATGCTCTTGATTTTAGTAACATACACTGTCTGGCTTGAGATTTGTTTGTCTACAATCTTACATTCTATTCTAGAAATCTGATAACCAATGAAGCCATCTATAGATTCCCAACTGATAATTTCTCTTTCTTTTAGAAAAAGTTAGGAATCGGATGTATTCTGGTAACTGTGTGGAGGGAGATAGAGGAAGGAGGTGTGTGTCCTTCATCTCAAAAACCATCATAGATATTTCAGGCCGATCTGAAAATTAAAAGCTGAAAATCCGCAGCTTGACATGTAATCCCTATGCTATACCCACGATGCAGTCAATAGGAGAATGGTGTCATCTGTTTTCCCCTGAAACTTTCCACTGCTGCATACCATTTACAAGACGTAAAATCATCTCCAAGAAATACCCTGTTTAAATAATAAGCCATGTCCTCTGGAGACTATGACCAAATAACATTTGGCATATAAAAATGGAGAAATATGTACCCAAGAAACCAGGAGGGATGCATCCACGAACGAAGTGTCTCTTTCGGAAAGGGAAGAAATAAAGTGAAGCGTGTCCTTTGCACATGTCTCCTAGATTTTGTTCCCAGAGCCTGCAGCCTTGGCTTGGCCTGGAATGGCCTTCTCCAAGCAGCAGCAGCATAAACTCATTACTACCCAGGATAACTGCCCACACTTGTAGCAGGTACTGAGAAGGTGGCCAAGCCCTGAGAGCCTCTGGACACTGCCTTAAGGTGGTTCAGAGCTACCCTCATGAGGTGACTCGTTTCCCCCATTAGCTACCATGGCTCTGCACATTCCTGGCCCTCTCCAGCGTCTACCCTAAGGAGAGCATCCCTCCCTTCGTTCACAATCGCTGCTTTTTAACTCCTAGCTTAGGGAATCAGACTGAATTAGTTCTTTGTGTTATTAACCAGAGGAGCACTTACATTTTCTGACATCTCTAATCTTGGAGCTCAGGGAATAGCACAGAGCATTTGCATGAAATTACCCCTCATTCTATCTATAGGCTGAGCTGCCAGCGTTTGTGCATTTGGCAGAAGCCAGCAGATCTCACAGTTAATGTCTTCCTATCCTGCCAGGCTCTTCAGAACGGGTGCATTAGCGTGCTGTGTGACAAAGAGCAGGGTGCATCCTGGGATGTGGAGCCAAGGTGATGCTAGTTGCATGCAATTAAAGAAGCAAGACTTGGCATTAGTCACAGGCACGGCTCTTCATGCCTTTCGGTTCATTAAGCCTTTGGATCAACTTTTGTAAGAGGCCGTTGGCGAGAACATGGGCAGGGTCTGGGCACAGGTAGAGGTGCACCTCCAGGTTGATTCCCCTACCAGGCTGGCAGCGGTGCGTTTCCTTTTTGGACTTGCCAAAGGAGGTTTCCTTGGCTGTTTTCACTGTTTCTCGTGACATCCGCAGAGCTAAGCAGCTCCGGCTAGATTCAAGTTGATGCGGTTTGGCCTGTTGGACCCTCCATTCGCCTTTTCCCATTTGTCTTGGGGATTTCAGATCCCACCCCACCCTCAGGGTGCCTTGTGGGTTCGGGAGACAATCACTGACTGTTCAGTTCTCAAGCGACTGGTCGGCTTGTTCCCAGAAATTAGAGATGCCACAGAGTGTCAGTGCTTCTCTGGTGAATCACACAAAGAGCTCGTCGGATCTGATTCCTAAGCTGGCAGTTACTGATGCGAACTGTGAACCCAAGAGGAAGGGTCCTCTTTGGTGGCACTGGAGGATACACAGTGTGTAGAGAGGCCGTTGTGCCCCGTGAGGAGACAGAGACTCCCCTCTGAGGATTGCTCTGAAGGCTTCCTGACGGTGGCTGGTCTGGACTTGGTGATGCGGTTTTGACAGGACACTTACCTCCCAGGTGCTTGGTTCTTTTCAACTTATAATGAGGGAGCTGAGCGAGAGAAATGATTCCAAAGGGCATTTGGGGTTTCAGAGAGATGGGAAGCAACTGGCAGTTCCGGTGGGCAGGACACCTTTTCTACCAGAGCAGTCCGCTCTCTGTTTTAATCCACAGAGTGTCATGTACTGGTTTATTTGGAAGATAGAGTTTTGCTGTGCAAACCCCACAGGTCGAAACAATGACTTTCCAGCCCGGGAGCTGTAGGCCCTCTCTAGGCCAGTCTTCTGATTCTGAGAGTCATCCTATAGTAGGTCCCAATCTCAGATCCAATCCTGACCAGTCTGCACAGAGGGTTGTCTCCTCCCTGGGGCCGGGCATTGTGGGCATCCTCCCGGGGAGAATTGGGGTGGTGAGGCCTTAAATAGATGGCACCCTCTGTCTCAGAGCAGGCCTCGTCTCCACCTAACGAGTATGTTCCCTCTTTAGCTACTGCTCACTGTGACATGAAAGTTCGCTTCCTCAGCTAGACACTCCTGAAGCTCTACGTGAGTGCTGACCTACCGACCAGTGGGGTTTAAAGTGGTGTTTCTCTCTTTCTCTCTCTCTCTCTCTCTCTCTCTCTCTCTCTCTCTCTCTCACACACACACACACACACACACACACACCCCTTCTAAAATACACTGGGAGAATGTAGTCCGTCTAGTTATACTGAATACTTTAGATCCACATTTCTCAAACAGGGTTACTTGACTCATTAATAGGCACAAGAAGACAATCCTTTGGTCAAGTAGGTGAGGGCAAAGCTTGTGGTAGACAGCGTGGCACCCATGATTTCTGTCCCCCGTGTTCACACGGTAACCCCTTCCTTTAGAGTGTGCAAAGGATCTGTGACTTGCTTCCAGCCAAAAGAATATGGAAAAGGAGATAGATGTCCCTTCTGCAGTAATGTTCTGCTATGTAAGACGCAGTCTTCGCAGACTGGACTGGGGGGACTCTCCCGGGTTGGCTTTAAAGACGTATACTGCCATGCCCTGAGGCAATCTGTAAAGAGGGAAAGGACCCCTGGGCACAAAAAACAGCTCCTGGCCAACACTGAGCAAGAAAACAGAGACCTCACTCTACCACCCAGAGGAGATGAATTCTGCCAACAGAGAGAGCTTAGAAGTGGCTCCTTCTCTAGGTGAGCATCACAAAAACCACAGCCCCAGCTGAGACCCTGCAAGGCCCCTGAACCACAAGGTAATACATGTGTGTTGCCTAAGGCCGCTTAATTTGTAATAATCTGTTAACACAGCAATAGAAGACCAATACCTTGCCCTTAGATATTTACAAAGAACGTTAACAAAATAAAAGCTTTGAGAGGGCATGAAAGAAAGAAAAATACTTCACTATTTATTTATGTTATTTTATGTTATTATATTATTTATTTAACATGGCATTTCCCATACCAGTAAGAACATGACCTGCACCCACCCCCACCCCTTTTGTTTATAAACAAAACACCGAGGAACATCTTACAGTGTTGTGTTGCTCTACGGAAAAAATTTAGGAGAGTGATTCTGAACTGTTTTGGGCTCAAGACCATTTTACGCTCTTAAAAATAATTGAGGACTCAAACCTTTTGCTTATGTGGATTTTATCTATTGATACTGACCACATTTGAAACTAAAAATGATAAAAAATACACATACATACCAACTAATCTATTTTAAAATAATGATAAGCCCATTAAATGTTGCACAAATAACATTTTTGGTAAAAAGTAAACAAAACAAAACAAAAAGTGCGGAGAGTAGTGTTGTTTTACAGGTTCTCAAATCTCTTTGCTGAAGGGCCTAATAGGAGTCAACTGAATTCTTCTATCTTTTCAAGCATGCAGTTTGTTGTGATATTACTTTGGTTGAAGAAAGTGAAGAAAATCCTGCCTCACACAGATTCGTAGTTGAAAAAGGCACGAGCATTTTTAATTGTCTTTTTAGGTAACTGGATATTCTTTTTTGATACTTAAGAAGTACTAGTTTCTTAAACACTAGTTGCATTGTGAAATCTAAAACTCTTATCAGTGAACTTCTCATAAGTTTGTGAGAGTAAGAGTGAAAAGCAAATAATACCTTAGAATGATCATGAAAATAGTTTTGACTTTATATAGTTGCTGAAGGTGCTTCAGGGACCACATGGGAGTTCTCAGACCACACTTTGACAACCACTGGTTTAGGAAATACTCCATTAATCAGTCATGGGACCTAGACTCATCTTAACTGATGCATCAATTATGTATTGATTACCTTTCATACAAGACCCTGAACTAGGGACAGGGAAGAAATGGAAATAAACAATATGTGGTGCCTATATCAATGACATAATATCCAGGGAGAGAAGAGAAAAATAAGCAATTACCTATATATTAATAAAAATGCAATGCAGGAAGTGCATGCTAGTTAGCTAAGGGAGGGAGGAGGGAGGGAGACAAACAGACAGATAGACTAGCTAATTTATTTAGGTAGGTGGCCAACAGTGAGGAGGTGTTCCCAGCTGGGGCAGTGCAAAAGTATAGCCCCTTCAGGAATGGCCCCTTCACGTAACACCTGCGATCATCCGGTGACCCCTGGGGAGGACAGCTGCATGTAGATGGAATTGCCGACGTGCAGGAACCCATATGGTAGGGGCTGAGGGAACGGGACTTGGTAGCCGTGGAGAGCATTCTTCTGCCTCATCAGACTTCCTAATAACCCTCTATCAGGAAAGTAATCATCTTCTCAAAGGGAAATGGGGAAATTTCATATGTGAAGGTTTTGATTAATACAAGGAAAGAGTCAATTTAGCGCCATAATAGGCAGTACCCTGCAAGAGCCCCATGGGAAGAGTGAGAATGGAGAGGAAAAAGGGATGAATGTGAATAGATTTTTAGAACACATAAGTGGCATCAAACCATGGTAGCAAGTGTCCACTCTAATTGTAGTCCTTTCAGGACATCCGTAGAATTCAATCAAAGTCCTATTCTGAGTAGTAGCTTTGTGGCTTGTATGAGTTTGTCATTTATTCCTCTCAATAACCCTCGGAGGAGGTAGAATGGTATGTGCACTTTGTAGCTGGAGAAACTAATCAAGGAGAAGCTAAGAAAAGAGTCAGGGCAGGATTTGAACTCAAGTCTGGCCTATTCCGTGTTCTTCGAATCTCTTTCAGGCCCCTCCCTGGGTCTTTATTACCCACCATCCTCCCATCCTGCCCTCCTACCTACTGGTTTGACCTATTGCTCCTGATCCTTTAGCTCCATACTCTTTGACCACCCGGTATCCGTCCTGTGGCCACTCCTTGCTTTGGGGACTCATTTTTCTTCCTTCTTATTTTCATTTCTGTTACATGAGCTATCAACTCTGAACTTGCCCCAGCTACTTGACGTCTTCTACGTAGAACCTCAGATAAGAGGTGATTCGATCACCTCTCTGTGCTGGACCATAGGGCACCCTGTGAGCTGGGCTGGCCTGCATACCCTTGGTAGTTTGTGTGTGTGTGTGTGTGTGTGAGAGAGAGAGAGAGAGGGAGAGAGAGAGAGAGAGACACACACACCTCTTAGAATTTCATAAAAGCCATGGGTCCATTACCTGGGAAATTGTGAAGCACGTGTGCACACTCTCATTAATACAAATTCAGTTTTTGTAAAATTCTGGAAGACTTGGCACTCCCTAAGGACCATTCACAAGGTTCTGTCTATATCCTTGACTCCAGGTTACGATCCCCTGCTCCCTCTACTAGATTCTAAGACCCACGTAACAAAAGCTGTGTCTTATATGTCACTGTACCAAGCACAAAGCCTGGTACCCATAGATCTTCATTCTGGGAGGGTAAAATTGAATGAGCTGCATGACCCCATCCTCGGGATCCCTTTATCCATTTCTTGTATTCCTGCTATCTTGTCACATTCCAGGAAAGAAATGTATACCTCTGCTAGTCCAATGACCATTAATTTTGAAATCATGGCCCAACGCCTGACTACACACAGGCTGTGTGACATCATTTCAGCCTATAAAGTGCCAAGCACTAATTGGTTTGTAAGAAAGTTCACATGTAATCCGTGGCACATTCCCAAGGGCTCCCAAGGGCTCCCAGGGGAGGGACAACAGCATCAGACTCATGTCAGGAAATCACTCTTGCTGGCCCTTGTGGGACAGGATGACATTCTGGCCAGGAAGCAGTCTTGACTTTGGTTTTGAATCTGCCCCTGATGGAGTTATTCACAGATGGCTAAGTTAAATGCAGCCTTCATAGCACTAAGGCATTTCAGAAGTAGCTAAGCAAGTGGCCCATGAAATGGAGGCACCAGAAGCCTCAGGAAGCATCCCCAATGCATCACCCAGTGAAGCCATTGTGTCTCTCCTTGGTAATGAGCATTTCCAAGGGCAACGTGGGGGATTTCCATCAACCTGCGAGAAGGCAGGGTGTACAGGCATTGTGGATCACGAGAGGGAGTAAAAACAGGCGATAAAAAGCAGGGGAAAAAAATGAGGCCAGGATCCAAGGAGATACTTTCTGTGGAAAAGAGAGGGGAAAAAATAGCTCCACCCCTCCTGTCCAAATGAAAAAGCATTTAATTGAATGTTCTTTATAGAGGTGAAAAAAATCCCCTGTGGAGTTCCCAGTGTTTCATTATCCAATTGAGTTCCGTACCTCAAGTTTCAAAGACCATTCTCCTGAATGATTATTCTTCTTGCCCTGTCAGTCTGCCCTGTGCTCAGCGAACCCCTACTGGGCTGCATCATTTAAAAGTCGAAACCCTGAAAGTATTTTTCTGCCCAATATAGTAACAGAGCAAACTCTGGTATCACTCACCTCATTCTCCACAACCTCCTTCCTCTGGTCTGTTATGCAGATTTCTGGGTCACGGAGGGTGCTTGGAGTCAGGAGGGCTGCTCCCCAAACACTTAAGTCTGTGAAATGCCTCAGAGGGAAAGAGATTAGCAGGCTGAGAGGGGCAGCATCACTAGCTGCTGAAGCAAAGGATGGGCCTTTCAGAGTGTGCCTCTTGAAGTTACAAAAATCAGGGATGAGAATCATCTCAAATCTTGTCCTTCAGATACAAGGT
The DNA here is from genome assembly GCA_028646535.1 of Procyon lotor. Lineage (NCBI taxonomy): Eukaryota > Metazoa > Chordata > Mammalia > Carnivora > Procyonidae > Procyon > Procyon lotor. The sequence continues at coordinate 3,692,009 of CM053620.1, read as the reverse complement.
ACCAGGGTTTCCTGATAAAAAAACATAAAATAATTGTTTAAAAGCCTCACATCTGACCTGCTTAGCACCTCACACACTTTGTTAATTTAGAAAATATTTGATGACTCTGAATCCAATCCCATTTTCTCACATAATGGCTTAATTTCTCTTTGAGTGAAATGAATAGTTATGTTGTCATACCTTAGCCAAACACCCTATAAATATAATACCTTCAGCCTTAATATTTCAAAAACTATAGTTTTCATTTCAAGCTGTTATGATATTTTATCTCTGAAGTTGTAGAATAATTTAAACCAATTTTTCCTACTTCATTTAGTTCGGGGTTGATTCTTCTATCTGAATTCCTCCCTCGCAGAACACGTAAACTCCCTCCAACCTCCTGCTCTGGCAGAAAGCAATTTGTTTCCAAGATTCAGGACTTTAAAAAAATGTGGCTGTGGGATGATCTAGAGACACTGTTATGCTGATTCTTTCTCGTAGCTCTCTGCTCCGTTATGAAGGTAAACAAACACTAGGCTGCATGGAGGTAAGGCCCTCCCCTGGGCTTTCCTTCCCAGAGTCTCCGGGTGTTGCTTTGCATGCTCATGTCCAACAGATCCACGCATTTCCCCCACCAAATGGCACAACCAATTGGGTGGGGGAGTCCTTTTAGCCACAGGTAGCTAATACAGGTCTCTGCTTGGCAGTTTTAGGTTCCACTCTGAGAGCCCTATCATGAACTCTTGTCCTAGGGCACTGGAAGTCAAAGGTGCATGCCAGATTCAGCCCCCGCAGCCCCCCTCAGGTGATTAACTCGTAGGCTAGCTACCTTCCCCATCCTAGCACCCTAAGCTAAGGGGAAGGATGGTGGACGGAGACTTAAAGGCCAGTTAAGTGACAAGTGGGCATCAGCCTGGGCCTAGAGGCATCGGGAAACCAAGTGACGTTCCCTATCTAATAATGACAGCTGTCCTTCTGTCCTTCTGAAGTATATTCCCATGCACCAGCCACTTGCCCTACAGTGTTTTGAGGGCTGGAACCCACCCTGTGACTCATGTGGTATATGATCCCCACTTTACAGACGAGGAACTGGAGGTTTAAGCAGGACCTCACCCAAGGTCATGCAGTGAGTGAATAGTGGAACAGAACCCTGCACCCAAGCAACTTATCTGTAGAGCCTTTACCCTTAACCGTCACCCTCCTGACCTATTTCTCACCCTGGTCCACGTCTGGGCTGCTGATGCCGCGTCAGACACCTACCAGGGGAAACAGTAGCTGTGGTCATGAACTGGCCCCTCTCTTCCAGATTCTGTCTTGGATCCGAGGAGTTCCAAGTTCCTAATGAGTTCCTTAGCCCATTCTGGGAAAGCATCCTAATTCCTAACTCTCTATCTCATATAGACTTTGTGGGCATCCAGACTATTGTGTCCCTACTCACTTAACACAGTGGGAACAATTTGCCACTGTTTGTTTATTTTTTCATTGAACAAAGATTTATGGTGTTTATTGTTTTTTCTAGAAGGCTTCTGGGCCTTGGGACACGGCTCAGTGAACAGAACAAACGTATTGCCCGCTCAGAACTGAAAGCCTCCTGACCGCTTCCTCTGTGTTACGTTCCTCACGTACATCGTCTGATTAAATCTCACAACTTCTCCAAGAGGCATCTTACAAACAGGAAACACAAATCTTGGAAGGTGGGGTGGTTGGCCCAAGATAATGTAGCTAATAAGTAGCAAAACCAGGTGAATTCAATTATTCTGACTCTTGCTAGAATTTTTTTTTTTTTTTTTGGCCACCAGTCTCTGCTGCCCCCTATGGATTTGTAGAGGGAGTTCATGGGTGCCTCGAGGTACTGTCTTCTAGAATCCTCCAATTCTTGCTCATTCATCTCTTCATTTTAGAGCCATTTTCAGTACCTCCCCAGGGTGATTGCTCAAATAACGCCAGTCATTCATCGTTCTATTGAATAAGCAGACACTGGCTTGCTTCTGGACCAACCTCCTCTCTAGGAGCTGTGATGTCAACAGGGAAGGCCTGACCTCGGGAATTTGCATATTTACATTCCAACGGTACATCTTCCCATGTTGATTCTTCTCAGGAATTATCTTCTCAGTTCATACTTTTTACTGTTTATTCATGATATTTTGGTCTATGGGCATTGAGTCCAGGGGTGTTATTCAAAATATTTAACCCCTGGCTCGGTCAGAAGGACACTGGCTCTAGGAGCTGTTGAGTCCCTGGAGCTTACCCCAGTGGCACAAGTATTAACCCTGTAGCTGCTGAATTATCGTAAGGTTCTGGAGGATCCTGAAGGAAGCCAGGGCATTAAGGCGGGGAAACGTGGGTGGCAGCTTTTTAGCTCAGGGCACAGAAGTGGTCCAGTGTCTCGACAATGGCTGTACTTCCGTGTGCTAGCAAAATGTAAACTCTGCTCCCACCACACATGGGAGTTTGCCCTTTCCAGCTAGATGGAATGCCCACTGGGGACAGGGATACTTCCTCCACAGGAGGCCGGCACAGTGCACATTTGATCCGATTCATCCGTGACTATCTATTCTGTGTAAGTTACTCCTCATCGTTTCACAGTTTGACCTCAAAGCTGAGCTGTACAGGTGAGAGGAGGCTCTAGTTTTTATACCGTAATATCTCTTAATAGTTTTTCCTATAAATCTCACTATTACTGTTGAAAAGAATGGTGACTTTTTCATTGCTGTTAAGTAAGGTCTGCCATATACTGTGCGGTACTAGCGTGTGATAGAGCCTAGCTTTTGGAGCCTTATGTGGTCCACAACGGTGGTTCATTTGAGCACCCACAGGGTAGTTGAATAATAAGTTTAGATCAAGGACAGCAGTAGCCACAGAAAGAGCATTACCAACATGCTACGCCAGCCCAGCGCCCTGGACCAAAGGCAGCAAATAGGTGACACCCGTGCTGCCTCCATCCCTTACTCTTTTCAGGGGTGTACATTACAAATCCATGACTGTACTCCTCAGGGTCTCAGAAAACTTCTCATCATATCACTTCATGCAGCTACTACCAGTGGATCTGAATTAGTTCAAGAAATTAAACCTATTGCCATCCCATATCCAGGCTGCTCTTAGAAAAAGAAAGGGGTATGTGTGCGGAGACCTCCTCTACCCCACCCAAAGAGATGCTGATAATTATTAACCTGTTTAGGAAAAAGAAAACATTATTTAGATTCAGGTTCATACAGTAAGTTAACCTGAGGCTCAAGATATTATCTGTCATTTGGGTGAGAATCCAGTGACTAATAGTAAGATTTACAAGGGCTCCTATAGGGCTGTGTGTGTGTGTGTGTGTGTGTGTGTGTGTGTGTGTTCGTTCTACCCTGTGGTAAGATTTCTTTAGATCTGATGCCTAAAAAAAACCAGAAAGAGACCATGGTCTTCTCAGAAGGCATTGCAATATGTCATTACTGCTGGTTTGTGCTTCCTTTATCAAGAGCAAAGCTCATGTTCATGCAGTGGTCACTTCTGTCACCCTCATGGGCACAGATTTAAGATGTAATTGAGGATTTGCAAGATAATCAAACCCTTTCTCCCCCAGGTAGCTCTGCATTGGGAAAACATTGTCTGATGGCTTAAGTATCAGTGAACTCAAATGTAGACTCAGTGCCTTGGACTGGAACGATGAAAGCAAAGAGGGCGACATATTGCCTGTCCACTGGGTGCCAGGTGACTGTTACAGCACCACTTCATTTGATAAGAATAATAACCCTGTGGAGTAGATATTATCTCCCTATTTTACAAATCTGGAAAACAAGAGCATCAAAGTGATTAAGCATTTGGGTAGGAGTTGCACAACCAGAAAGCTAATATTAGAGCTCAGGTCTGTCTGATTTCAAAGCTCTTTCCACACTACCTAAAATATTCATGCACCAGATGAAAGCTTTTCTTATTTTTCCCCTGGACTTTTTCTCCAATTCGTAGCTCTGCTTTCAATACAGGGTTTCTTGAAATGTGATGATGTGATTATACTTCTGGTTATTAGTTCCCAACCATCATTTCAAAGGGACTTGACATGAGGCTGAAGGGATAATGGTGGGGTGAGCCATAAATGCAGGTCAACCTTTCTAATGTGGGCTGGGCAATGTCTGAATTACCCAGCACTGTTTTTAGAAGTGGTTTCCCCACTCCAGGGCAGAGGTTATAGGCATAGATGTCCACAAGGGCCCAGTAGTTACTGTAAATAGGTACCACAGACTGTCCTGTGGCAGGAGGTCATTGGTGGGCTTGAGGGGCTGGGCTGTACTAGAAAACACATGAGCTTTATTGGGATGATTGCTAGGTCCCTGCAGGGAGATCATGGCAGCTCCAATTGTGTCTTTGGAAGGGAACTTAATGATGGGACTGTTTAATAAGGCACAAGCAGAGAAATGCATCCTCCAAAGTCACTGTCCTTCTCTCTTCCATTCTCTCCTGGGGTCCCTATTTTAGATCTAGGGCAACAGTAGAAAGTGCAGCCTGGAGAAGTCCAAAAAAGCTCCAAGATCGGTCAAAGTCTAAGAGCTTCATATATAGCCACTTACACATTGCTCAGTATTTAAAAATGTGTCTGTGTTTGGTTCTCTTTTCGTTTTACCCGTGGTTTACTCTTGGAGGGGAAAAGTTGGCCGTGAGGCAAGGAACCAGGCTGACTGGACCTACTTTCTTTTGGGTGGTTGGTTATCAGAGTTCCTGGTGGCTAGCTTTCAGTCTCATCTGTGTAAAGAATGATGAAAACAAATGAACAAGGTCACTGGTTGACAGAGTGCCTAAAACAGCTCTCTTTACTCAGGTCATTTGTAAAGGCCAGTCCTTTCCCTTCTGTTTGATGGTGGTGGCTTCTATCTCAGCATCTTTAAACGTTCTGGTGGCTTCCATGGGTTGTGCTCCTGCAGTTGGCATGCATCTCCCTCCATGGTTTTTGTTGTTGTTCTTTATTTTTTGTTGTACTATTCCTTAGATCTATGTGTTTGAAAGCATCAAGTACAGTTTCCAAGAGAGACACGCTCAAGGAATTTCATTTTTCCCTCCTCATTTATCCTTTTCTGCCTCTTCCTCTTCATTATTAGAAGCAGCAGCAGCATGGCTAATGCTTAATGAATATTTTCCTTGTGCCAGGCACTGTGCTAAGTGCTTAAATAGGTCATCCTATTTATACCTACAGGAACCCTAGGAGGTGGGCATGGTTTGGATTCTCATTTTACAGATGAAGAAACTGAGGCCCAGAGAGGTGATGTAATTTGCCCAAGGAAGCCAAGTTGTTTAGAACGTGGCAGAGGTGGGATTCTAACCCAGACAGCTCTGCCGCCAGAGTCCTCACTTAACCACTGAATTTCACAACTCCTAGGATTGTTCAAACCCAGCAACTGCACTCAGAGAATGAGAGAGAACTTGGAGATGAACGACATGTCAGTGACTTCTCCTGCTACCATCCCACTTCCTTTCAGCATCTTAAAAAGCAGTGGGTGAATAAAGCTAAACAGTGATCAAAGAAAAGTCTGATACATGTTCTTTTTTGTTGTATGATTCAGTTGCTTACACATAATTCATTTGTAAATTGATACTAATGAAAGTTGGTCTTGAAATATTGTATACAACCCAAATCAGGAGCTTGGCACCAAATTCCCACTTGGCCCACAAATTATTTACTCTTGCCAAATTAGAGTCGAGAGTAATTTACCATAAGATGGGTTTTTAACCCTAATATGTAGACATATCAACAGTTTGCTATGAAAGCTCATTAGCTTCTAGAAGCGGCTCTTGTTAAGGGGATGCTATCAGGGTAAACATATCATTTTAGTCTTTTTTCTAGCATTATTAATTCCACCTTGTAATAAAGGGAAAATAAATGGAAAACTCTTGTTCAGTATTAATCCACTTGGACCCATTTATTTCCATCAGTAGCTTCTGAGAGAAAGTTGGTTCAGTTCGTTTTCCCATGTTCCTGCTCAGTATGGGATTTTATGTTTTCATAATTAACAGAGACATTTTTCAAACAGAAAAATATTATTTTTGTGCTTTTTGGGAAAAAACCCCACAAACATAGTGGCTACTGAATATGATTTTCCGAATGGAGTATAGATTTTTCATTTTCAACATACATCTCTATCTCCTGATGTTATGGATTTGGGCTTTAGGGCAACCCACTACCAGGCTTCTAGCTGTCAGAATTGGACAATTTATTGGCTCCTAAATAGGAACAGTGAAACTGCTGCATTATCATGATATGCTGTTGTAAGCAAAGAACATCTATTTTCTAAGCAGATATTTACCAAGGACCTGCCTACTGCACACAGATGAAATTACGCTTTGTCTTACTGGATGTGGTTGGTACCATTGTGATTAAGAGATAGGCTGACTCTTTGGTTGACCATTAACTATTGCATATTGCTCTATCTTGTCAATAAGATAAAGTTTATCTAGATCTTGCTTTTTTACTTAATGGCTTATTTTGGGTTAACTAAATTTGAGATTATGCCAAAAGTTCTTCACTCCTGAATGAGGAAGTTGGATCTCATCAGTGGCCCAGCTCTCCTTTTAAAACTGTGATTCTCTTGTATCAAGACCTAGTTCAGTGAATTTCTGAGCCAAATTGAGGAAAAAATGGTGGCCTGATTCACTTCTAAAAGTTCTTCCCTCCAGTGAAGAGATCCCCAAGTGATCCTCAAAACATAAATCAGACTTATTAACTTGAGATACACATGACAGAGACCACAAGAGGGACTTTAGGGGGCTCATCAACCTTCTAATGTATGCAAGATGCTACGAGTATGGACTGTTTGACAGAATGTCGTCACATTAACACAAGGGCTCATGAGAACCACTGACCTTATGTAATTCTTCTAAATAATGGGGTCTGGTCAGTGATACATGATATGAGGCCATATTTACCATTATATTTGCTTACAGCTTGTCCTTGGTCATATCATTCAGCTACTGCACACCTCATTATATAAAAGAAAAATAACAGGATTTACCTAAAGCTCAAAGGAGTACTGATCCTATGCTAATTAAAGTTTGTTCTGGGATTTTGGTGTCTCAGATAAGAAACCCAGAGTCATGTTGAGTTTGGTTATTTTATTCATTTACAATTGGTATTCATTTATTTAAATTGAGTGTGTGGATTCTCAAATATCTTATTATCTTTTTTCATCTTGTAACTCCATTGAGTATATTTTGTACCCAAAGAAGGGGGAAAATAGAAAAGAAGGTCTTGAAACTCAAAAGCAGCCTAAAGTTACATGTTTATGACCCTTAATGAGCAAAGATTAAGATCAGTGTTTAAAATTTTTACATTTGATCTCTCAGGAGTTCTTGATGCTTAGAAAACATGGTAGTATTTGGGTCCTTTTGTAAGAAACAGCGAGTGTCCAATCATGCTTGGCTTCCTAAGCTCAAACTCACCCTCACCCTACAAAGAACTGAAAAGATGGCCACCATCTCCCAAGAGTTATACACAGATTTATCTCTGAATCTTTATCCCACCTCCCAACATACTTCTAGCCTGTTTTCAATTAACCTGGCTGCTGAATTCATGACATTGTCTACTTTGTGAGTCCATCTAACCTCCTGGCTTGAAGCTCCTCAAGAGACCTCTAGCTCTTAGAGATTCCAAAACCTTGGTGCAGTCATTCAGGAACTTCTCTTTCCTCTGTATTCCTATCAAGTCAGCAACTACTAAATTCAGCCTTTGGTCACAGATGTGAAGTCATGATGGATCGCCCGAGTTGAGAATAGCAGGGTTACTACCATTGACTTTTGAGTTAATGATACTTGACTGCTGAGAAAAGGTGTTTACTCAAGGCAAGAAGAAGAACCAGTATGATGTTCTGGAATCAGTAATCAAGAAAAGTGTAAAAGTTAACTGGAGGGAATTGGATAGGAACTTGGAAATGCTCATTCAGTCTCTTCATTTAACTTATACGCAGGCTATAAAATGATTCCAGGTAATTTTATTATTATTACTAAAAATCTTTTAGTAGTTCTTGAACTGTTGACTCAATAGAAGTCTGGGGCAAGGAAGAGAGCAGCTTTATAAGTCTGCTACCTACATCCATGCCAACCTCCAGTTTCTTCAGTTCCGTTCTCCAAAGCAGACCCCAGGAAAAGGATTCAGTGAAAATCACTTATTTGTGAAGTGACAAGAAACTCCAGTAAGGGAGTAGGGGGTGATACAGGGAATAAAAGGAAGGCAATAAGTTGTATGTGGGTAGGTATGTTATCATCATGGGTGACTTGTGGGGTTCTGTTTGAGGTACTTCAGAACTCTGCCACCCACAGGCCAAGGAAGCTGGGAACTCTATCTACCAACTCTCTCTCAATTGGTTGAGGGCTTCTCCCAGGGTCATTACCTCCTGGTGCTTCCAACCCACCAAGGGAGCAGGTCAAGCATGGTCAGGGGCCACAGAAAGAAGCCGTAGTTACTGAGAGAACAGTGACCACTAAAGGAATATAAGTGGAATGGTAAGTGTCTGCTACACCCACATTACAGATAACTGAGATTTGACCCTAATGAAGGTAGTGGATTCTTCAGCTTTTCATAATGCTCCCTTCTGTACCTTGTGGCAGAGGCTAAACTGGGGAGGGCATTGACCTTAAAGTTTCCTAAGAAAGGGGGCACAGAGATCTGTTGAGAGATCCAGTGGACCTTTTTCTCTTGTGGTACTGTATCAGGGAGTGATAGCTCTTTAAAGCTTAGCAAAAGAATGGAAACACCCACACATCATAGCACATGTCCACAGGATGGGCAAGTGTGCCCACATTCTGGGATATGTGCTCTGTGGCTTCATCTCCTTTTCCTATGCTCTCTCTGGCTGTACCTTTCTTCTCTCTGTCACATACCCTGTATATGTATGTATATATGTGTGTACATATATACGTATACAATATACAATAGACATATTGTATATTGAGCAATATATAATATATATACAGTAGAACAATAGATATACAATAGAACATTATTTAGCTATAAAAATTATGAAATCATTCAATTATGACAACATGGATGTACTTGGATGACATTATGCTAAGTGAAATAGGCCAGATGCAGAAAGAAAAACACTGCATGATTCTACTTCTATGTGAAATCCAAAAACATAGAAATCAGAGAAATAGGGTGGGGAAATGGGGAGATGTTGTTCAAAGGGTACAAGCTGTTAGTTCTAAGGTAAGTAAGTTCTATTTTACTGTAGGATGTGTATAGTTAATATCATATTGTACACTTGACGGTTGCTAAGAGAGTAGATCTTATATGTTTTCACCACATATTTAAAAAAAAAGGTAACTATGTGATGTGAAGGATATATTAATTAACTTGAGTTTGGTAATCATTTCATATGTGTTCATATATTAAATCATCATATTGTACAGTCTAAATATATATAATTTTTACTTACCAATAATACTTCAATAAGCTGGAGAAAAATAAGTGAAGGCAGAGGGGCTATGACTGGACGGATACCACTTAAAAACCAAGTGTACTGGGAGAAGTGAGCAGCAACCCTCACCAGAATGTTCAGGCAACATTCCTATCTCCTTCCTTCGGCTGCCCAAAAAGTGCACTTGGAAGTAGCCAAGGAACATTTCCCAACAGTAATATATGGCAGTGCTTCCATCTTTCTCATATGTGAACTTCATCTTGGCCATCCTCCTCACTTTGAGATAAGCCCCACCGAGGGTCTTGTGTAGTCTCAGGGTCCCTTAAACAGCCATTTGGATCCCTGGGATAGTGCTATTGACCCCTTTTTGTTTTTTCCCCTCCACTGTGCTGTTCTAAGGCAGAAACACTGCCAGCCATGGAGTTCAGAAGGCACAAGCACACACCACTTTCTAAAAAGGCAGAGATTGTACTGAAGTGTTTGTTTTTCTGTTTGTTGGCCATTTATTCTCATTGACCTTGAGTAGGTCTCAACCACCTTCAGCTACTCTATCCTTGTCAGGATGTGGTCCTGCTGCTGAAAAAGAACATGAAGACTTAGAGTTAAAAGATTTAAATCGACCTCAATTTTAAAGAATTCTTCTTTATCCTTGAAGGGGTGACTGTTATTTGTTTTCTTGAAAATGCACACCCATCTACCATTGCTTATTAAGACCTTTTTCATCTCAGAGTTCAGTAAGAGGCAGGGTATTCTCTTCTCAAGTCACTGACTTCTGTAGCACCCAAGACCCAAACCACAGTGTTCATTTGGGATCTCTGAGCAGCTCAAACTAAAAAAAAAAAAATTATCCCCGCGTATAGATAGAATGTAAATTGCTCAACATTTTTTCTTAAATTAATATTTAAAAAACTTCTCAGATGTTCCAGAACTGAGCTTAAGTCTTTTAGGTGTGGTATAGGGTAAAAAGGAGAGAAAGAAAAAATACTTGGGATTCATATTAACAAGACCATCATGGGTTTGGATCCCCGTCCTACTATGTGCACACATCCCTCTGTTCCCGCACATGAAAAATGGTAAATTTAATATATGCCTTATAGAGTCACTGTGTGGACGAAGCACCTGACCCAGGACATAGCTCATGGTAGACACTCAATATTTGATTGGACCCTCTCAGCTCCTTCTCTCCAGGATACATAGCAGGTGCTAAAGCTGTCTAAATTAACACAATTCCCCCAGATTAGATATGCAATGGAGAAGAAAAGGCCATGAATTGATGATCCATCACCACAGTTTAGGATTAGAAAAAGCTGTACTTAAATTAAAAGATATACTAAGAAACTTAGAAAAAAATAATCTAAGTTTATCATTGAATGTACATTAGTTTTTTAAGTCTGTTTTTCCCACCTTACTAAATTTGTATTTTCATTTTTATTTTATTCTTTAAAGATTTATTTATATATTTTAGAGTGATCAAGAGAGAGAAAAAGAGTGTGAGAGAGAGTGCAAGTAAGGGAGGGGCAGAGGGAGAAGGAGAAGGAAAGCAGACTCCCCAGTGAGTACAGAACCCTATGTGGTGCTTGATCTCAGGATCCTGAGATCATAACCCAAGCCAAAACCAAGAGTTGGATGCTGAACTGACAGAGCCACCCAGGCACCACCTCCCAATTCTTATTTTTAACAGAATTGCTTGTAGTTATTTACTTAGAATATACCCAAAGTTGGTATTCTCATCTTACCCATCTTTGCTTATCCAGAGGCTTAATGGAAAAATCATCAACATAAAGCATAAAACATCATTAAGATCCCTAAGAGTTTGCTATCACAAAAGAATGTGGTCTCTTTTTTCACTTGCACTGAGTCTTTCTTTTTGGGAGGACCTCTGTCTTCACTCTCAGCTGCTATTTCCATGTATTCTTTCCTCTAGTAGGGCTACAATGTGAGAGCCCTTGATGGGAAGGTAGATTGTGTAACCCAGGAGGAAGGGGAACTGTGGGTAAAAGAGAGAAATGATCAGATTATAAAGTTGCTTGGTGACCCTCAAGACCGAAGTACCTGTGAATTTGTGTATTTTCTGGCCCTTCTACTCATGATGACTAAATCCTACAGCTGTCCAAATCTGGTCCTTGGCTTATCTTAGCTATGCAGAGTGGCATTGCTGGTTCAAGATGTATGAGGCCAAAATGTAGCAAAATACCAGAAGAGTGTGTTTGGGCAGCATACCAGAATGTGTTTCAGGGGGCCTACATGGAGCTGGACCAGAGCCAATGGTAGATAGTTGGAAACGGCAATAAGGGATGTCCAACTAGGAGTATGACAAGAGGTAAAGTCACTCTGTGAATCAAAGTCAAGAAGACTTCATAAAAACCTGATTTGGGGACTGAGTGTGAGAATCTGATTTGGAACTTTTCTCATAGCCTGGTGATTTCAACTGGTGCTTTTGTTGGAGGAAGTCCTGGGGGGCTAAGTTCTGTCTTAAAGGCATTGCTTTGCCAGTGTGACATGGATGTTGTATGCTATGTCAGATAGAAATGAGGATGCATGTAGAAGGTACTAATCTCCTATTCACAAACTCTGGGGTGCCAGTAAGAACTGTGTTTGTCTTCTGCCACTGTACCTACACTTCTACTTTCTACCAGTTGGTGGAAGCTCAAGCTAATTCCATTCATTGCCTCCATGATCCCCTAAGTTTCTGTCTACTCGCAATTGCGTTTATGTGCTGCCGTGGCACATGATGGGTGGGAAGCACTCTGGCATCCCCTGAGATGTTATTATATCCATCTGGTCTTTGGTCTTCTCCTTCCAAGCTCACGGGTGAATCAAGTCTTCCAGCTCTCTCTCCACTGTTTCAGTCCCTTTCCAAAGCATGCAGCGACCATTCTGTTGCACCCTTGCTGAAGTGGGTTTGGAATTGAAGCTTGGAGAGAAGACATAATATTGTCCCTTTTACCGTGTCTGTGCATTTCTCCTTCTCTTTCAACCCAGGGAATTTTTTTTAATTTAAATTCAGTTAGCCAAGCTGTATGATCAGTTTTTGATATAATGTTTAGTATAAGGGAATTTTTGTCTAGGAAAAAAAGGTGCCAGTTCCCTGGATCATAATCCATTTTTCTTTATCTATCATTTAAAACCCAAATGTATAGCCAGTTTCCTTTTAGATTTAGGGTTTAAAATACAAAATGGGCTCTTAAAACCATAACAAAAAAAAACTTAGATGTTTAAAACTTTCAATTTGTTTATTCTAGACTTCTCTCTGCTTTTTAGCAACAATATTCCTTTCCTGAGGCAATTAGTGTTGGAAAGTGGGGTCACGAGTAGAGAGTAGAGAGACTTTGGGGAAGATCTCATTTAATTCCTGCCCAAATTTTCAGCCTGCCTGACTGGAGCCTTGGTTGAAAAATGATGGTTTTTTCTTGGGCTGAGATGAGTCCCAAGTACTCTCAGGCAGAGAAAGCTAGAGAGTTTGCATATTTGTCTTAGAACTCACGTGGAGTAATGTTGAGTGAAATATGGCTGTGTTTCTCCAGCAGGGAAATTTAGGTCCACAGAGACAAAGGCTTTCATACTGACGTAGTAAAGGACAAAGCATAACACAGCATATAGGTAATAATGTGAAATTTGCAAAGAATACTCTGCCTTAGCTTATTCCAGTGAGGACTGACGAGATGTGGGTGTAGCAATCATCATAAGGGTAAAATCCAAGATAACTAGAGGCGGGAGAGGAAAGTTGCTGTCTTAGAGCAAGACCGATAAAGTTTTCAATCCGAATGACAAGTAATTTCTAGTTTCTAAGTGTATGCCTTTGCATTTGAAACCACACTTTTTTTTGTGAGGGTAGGGCAAACAAAAGACTTAAATTGCTTTTACTGACAAAAGACATTGCCAGATTTATCCACACAACCAGTGTTCCAAATGCTATGTAAAAATGCAGCAGTTGGCCAAATTGTTAAGTAACCTGCTATAATTGCTTTAATTTGTTTAATTCTTTGAACAAACAGCCTTTTTAATTTTTTGCCTGAAAGACAAAGAAGAGTTAAAATTTTATGGTTGTTTTTCAGGGGGAAGTAAATTGAGTGTTGGCTGAGTTTGGTAGATTATTCTCTTTGATAGGGAGAGGAGAGAGGTCTGGTAGCTGGGAGGGATAGAGTGAGTCAAGTGGGGGATTCTGAGGTCAAGAGCAGTATCAGGAGCCCAGGATTCCCAGTGGAGTAGATGAGTGGGAGATATTATTTTACTGTAAGAAAGAAACAGAAGAGTAAACCTATCCAGGTAAAAATGGCACCATGTCTTCATTTTGGTGCTAAGGATTCTTATAAGATGGAACCACTGACCTCTTATCTTGGAGATCCCTCCTTGTGGGTCCAAGGATAGCCCTCAAGCCAAAGGCTTTATGTTTTGCAAGAAGAGAAAAGATTTCTCTTGATTTCTTATAAAGGGTGAAAGGAATAATTCATGTCAAGATTTTACCCCCCAAAATCATATTGAAGTATTTTGTATGTGGAGAAAAACTGTTGAAGGGTGAATATATGCTACTAGATTCATAGCACTGATTCTTGGGGATTTTAATAAACTCTATTTAGGCTCTTCTAAACTTAAAATGCTGTTCTTGCTATGTCTCAGGTCATTTTTCAAACTGTGTGTTCTCTTTCCCTTAAAATGATCAAAGGGAATTGCTTATTATCCAGGGTCAACTTATTAACTGGAAACAGAATATTCCCCAATTACAGTATCTCTTGAATGCACATCTTACTGAGCTCTAGGCAAGAAGGAAATGGAGGGGGAGAGGAAAGAGTATAGTTAAAAAAAAAATCACAGCGTCTTACTCTGGTCTCCAGCTGACAAGCTCAGTAACCTTGGACAACTTTGTGATCTTTTAGCATGTTTCTTAGTTCGCAAAATGAAGCTAGATGGAGTAATTCCCAAAACTCCTTCTTTCTCACTGCTTTTCCTAATTTTTTAGAACTGCTAAATTATTGCATGTATTAAATGATTTACTTTCTTCTTTGAAATAATGGAGCTCATTTTCTAGGATCTCCATCTCCCTGTGTTTCTGTTGAGCAAGATCTAACACCATTGATATCCCTGTCTTTACTTTCTAGGGAATTACAGATATAATAATACCATTTGATTTTGTGGAGACACTTAGTCAAAAATTGTCACTGACTGCCTTATGCTTTCCTGCAGTGCTATCAGAGCAGAATCCTTTCAGCAGACAAGCCAGAAATAAAATAAGAGGGATTGACAAGAAAGGGAGGTAGGGAGAGCTTGTGCACACAAATTGAAAAGGCATAAATAAGAACATGAGAAAAGGCACCAGAAAGAAGTTTCCTTCTCTATTCTTGAGGGTATATTACGTATCTTTGGGAAGATGATGTTGGAAATGGGACAAAGGAAATGCTTCTAACACTTAGTGAGCACCTACTGTATACCAGGCACACGTTAGGCACAGACATTTGTTTTTCACTTTGTAGATGGGAACATTGAGGCACGGAATTCACTCAGTAAGTGAGTGCTACAACTGAGATTTTAAGCTAGGAATTTATGCCGGAAGACAAATAAAAATAATCAAAGATAAGCCTTCAGCTTCCCCCTGAAATTGTCTTCTCCTCTCATTC
>CM053620.1:3651868-3676532 GCA_028646535.1 Procyon lotor | reverse complement strand
TGTTACAGACTTCTTGTCCCAAACTGCTTTCAGGATTTCTCTTTGTCACTAAGACTTATAAGTTTTACTATTAGATGATGGGGTGTAGACATATTTTTATTGATTTTGAGGGGATTTCTCTGTGCCTCCTGGATTTTGATGCTTGTTCCTTTCACCAGATTAGGGAAATTCTCTACCATAATATTCTCCAATATACCTTCCTCCCCTGTCTCTCTTTCTTCTTCTTCTGGGATCCCAATTATTCTAATATTGTTGCATCTTATGGTATCACTTATCTCTCCAATTCTCCCCTCGTGGTCCAGTAGTTGTTTGTCTCTCTTGTTTTCAGCTTCTTTATTCTCCATCATTTGGTCTTCTATATTGCTAATTCTTTCTTTAGCCTCATTTATTCTGGCAGTGAGAGCCTCCATTTTTTATTATACCTCATTAATAGCTTTTTTATTTCAACTTAGTTAGATTTTAGTTCTTTTATTTCTCCAGAAAGGGATTTTATTTCTCCAGAAAGAGATTCTCAAAAAAAAAAAAAAAAAAAAGAGATTCTCTAATATCTTCCATGCTTTTTTTGAGCCCAGTTAGCATCTTGATAATTGTCATTTTGAACTCTATTTCTGACATATTAGTAATGTCTGAATTGACTAGGTCTCTAGCTATAGGTACTGTCTCTTCTTTTTTTTATGGTTTTTCTGCCTTGTCATTTTATCAAGATAAGAATAGATGAGTGAGAGAGAGAAAAATACTCTGGAGTTCCGCAGTTTTCACTGATTGATTAACTAGGTCTTGGCTGGATATGCTCGCCGATCTTCTGGGGGAGGGGCCCGTAGCCTTGGTTCTCAGATATCTTTGCCTGAGGCGGAATTGCACCGCCCTTGCCAGGGGAGGGGCGAAGCACTTTGCTCAGGTTCGCTCTCGGAGTCTTTGTTCCCTGAGCGCTTTCCGTACCGCCCTGGAGGCGGGGAATGAAAATGGCGGCCTCCCAGTCCCCGGCCTGAGGAGCCGAGTGCTGGGTGCTGCTCCTCCACACACCCTCGGAGGAAAGCCCTTATCACTCCCGTCTCCCTTGTCTGCGGCCCGCCCTCTGTGCTCAGCTGGCCCGTGGCAGAGCGGCTCTATCTGTGGTGTGCGCGGCCCCTTCTGGAGTTTCCAAACCCAGCAGATTCCTGCTGCGCGCGCCCGCCCCGCTCCTCCCGGAGGAGGAAGGAGGGGGTGTCTCCGGAGCCGCCTCCCGTGGGGTCCCCGCTCGCCTGTATCTTAGATCCCAGCGCAAGGTAAGCCCAAGCTGATGGCGCACTGCACGGCTCTTTCTCTGCCGCCGGCTTCTCCGCCCCAAACCTGGGAGCTCTGCCGCACTCGGGCTCCCCTGGTCCCTCGGTGACCCCACGGGTCCCGAAACCACACTGTTCCCGCGAGGGCTGAACCCCCGGTCGGCCTGCGGAGCGATGTCCCTCAGCGGAGTGGACTAGAAGTTCCGGATTTTGTGCTCCGCGGCTCCGCGGCTGCTGGGAGCCGGCCCCTCCCCCCGGGGTCTCTCTTCCCGTCGCTTTAAATTCACCTTTTCCAGACGTCCTACCTCCTGAAAGTGGTCGATTTTCTGCTCCTAGAATTGCTGTTCTTCCTCTCTTCTCTCTACTGTTGAGTTTGCCGGCTTTTAGAATGGCTTGATACCTATCTAGCTGAACCTCTGGGATCTGTTGCTATCTCAGCCTCCTACACCTCCATCATCTTGCCTCCTCCCCTACCTTAATCCTTTGAAGTGCTATATCATATTCATGGTGTGGGTCTGCCATATATTATTTGACCTTTTCCCTATTGGCTTTCACTATTAAAAATGACCCTATGGTGAGCATCTTTGTACCTGTTTGCATGTGCACATATAAACTATTTTTCTAGGTAGATGTGAAAAAGTAAATATACACATATATGTACGTGTATATGCATATATTTTCATATCTATGTGTATATGTATTTTTTAAAGATTCTGCCAAATTTCCCTTCCAAAGGATTTATGTCAAATCACCAACCCATGCCTCCACCAACATTGTGTGAAAGTATCTGCTTTCTCACACTAAAACCAATACTTGATATCATCGAACTTTAAACACTTGCCAAGTTATTATTACGTTATTTTTTTCAAGTGCATTTCTCTGATCACTAGTGAGTTTGAGCACCTCTTATTTTCCTTCGGAAAGATTCCAAAAAAATGAAGGGAGAATGACTGAGCTCTGCCATGTGCTATGCAGAGAGTTAGAGCATTTCTTTGTGAAGAGCATGCTGCAGGGACATTTGACTTGGAGATCCTGGAGAGGAGGGGGTGGTAAGATTACACTCTCATTAGGAATTCACCCGGGGGTCATAAAGGAGGCTGAGCAGGTCCTTTAAGCGTGTAAGTGATGACACTCAAATCTATCAGAATACTAACCCTGAAATCAGGTTGAATTTACAGCCATAATATCTATCTTTGGATTTGGTTTTATGTTTTTACCCTTGATTTATGTGCATGCCTTCCTTAGCATCCCATATCTCAAGCAACATAAATGTATTAAAGTAATGAAATTGAGCAAATATGTTACGGTTACCATCTTTGTTCCCAAGAGGGAATTTGGAAATCTGACAAATATTATAGCTTTCATTTTCAAAACCCATTTTCTGAGCAGTTTCACTAACAAGTCTCCTGATTTACCATGCCATTAACAAAAATAATTCTTTCTGGACAGCAGTAAAAGAAGTGGATTAGCACAATTTACGGCTTTCTCAAGATACATATAAGGTGCCTGTTAAGAAAAAAAAGGGACAGGTTTTTGATTAACTGATGCATAGACTTGCTTTTAAGACACCCCAGTTCATTCTCCATAAGCCCATCTATTAAGGACAGCAACCCTCAAAGAGGAAGCTTGCCATGGCGCTATGTCTTGACACGGTCTTGTGTTTGCCAACAGTGATTAGGAATTACTTAGTCGCTGACAGCCCTTCAGCATTGATTGAAAAGGAAAACCTTTCCTCCTCAAACTGAAGATATGGTACCTATATTTTTTCCTTTTAAATGAAATGTTATCCAAAGACAACCCTTTGAATGTGTACACAACAACACACATGGTTCAACAAAAGAGTAACTTGCAATAAGCAGAGATATAGAATGGTTGAGGGCCTAGGACAGCAGCTCATTAGGCAAAACCTGTCCTTTCTCCTTGCTAAAGTCAGGTAGGAAAGAAATGTCTGCCAAATGAAGGATTTGTAATGAGAGGATGCTGTCAGTGAGGAAGACATATAGCTATGGGGAAAGTACTGGAAAGTTTCCTCTAGTCCACGGGAACTTTAATTATGTCCTCGATAATGCTTGTATTCAGAGGATCCCAAAGTGTATGGGGAGCCCATTAAAAAGTTCCAGAGTGGCCTGGTGAGAGAGATGCCCAATGTGACAAGGGTGTTTTTAGGCTGTGCAAATAGCATGGCCATCCAGGTGTGGTATCAGCCTGTAACTCTGAAACCCCAAGATCCCAGCTCCCACAGTGTGTAGCCATGGGACATGGAAATGACAGCCTTAATTAGACTCTGCTTTGCAACTGTAATTCAGAGCATCACAGGGTTCTTAGCCTTTTTTGTGCCATGGCCTGTCAGTCTGGTGAAACCTATGCACCCTATCTCAGAATATTATATTTAGATAAAAATATTTAGAATTATGATAGAGCATATGTGTATATCATATAATAGTTTGAGACTTCTTTAAAAATATTAAAGAACATATTTGTGGTAGAGTAATATCTTTGCAGCAGTGTAAAAGCTCATAAAAGCTGATTGTGTGCATCTCTTTCCAACTCTGTTCAGTGATGATGTGGGGTAGCTTGAATGTGACCGTGTTGGGAGTATTTGCACCACAGAGACTGGCAAACATTAGAAATCAGGACCCCCTCTAAGAGCCGATTGTTAAAATATTTACCACCCCACTGCACTGTGTGCATGTGTATGTGTGTGTCTATATAGATAGACACATGTATGTGTATATATATATATATATATATCTGTGTGTCTGTGTATAAAAATAGTGTATATATTTGCAATATATATTTGAAGTATTATGAGTATATGTTGTATTTCAAAAGGTCAGCAACAATTGCAATGTGTTGTAATATTTCTTTCTATAATTGATGACAAAGTCCTAGTCACTACTAATACTACTGTAATTTGTTGCTTACATCCATAATTAAAGGAAACACTAAATTTCAGTTAGAGGTTAATGCAAATAAAGATGCATTTTTTCCCCATCTAAAGAACCCCTGAACCATAGTGTCCAGGAAGCTTGAAAAAAAAAAGGAACAAGGAAACCAATTAGTAGGGCATGACAATAATCCAAATGATCAGTCATGTTGTCTTGTACTCCACTGAGGAGATAGAGAGATGTATTTATGGAATTAGAGATAGTTGGTTTTAAAAAGTCTATGAAAATTAGGCATGTATTGATATAGAAATGAGGGAGGTGTCAGGAGTGACTCCTAGGGTTTGGGCTTGCACTAAGAGTGGGATGTCAGAAAGAGCTAGGTTTCAGGAAGATGACCCTGATTTGGTTTGGAACCTGTTGGGTTGGAGGTGCCTCTCAAGTATTCCTATGGAAATACTAAACAGATAGCGGGATGTGTGCATCAGGACTAGAGGCATAAATAGTTTCCACGGTCAGTCTTAGGGTAAGACCAGGGTAGGGGGCGTTGTTCCTTGGTGGAGAAGCCAGCTACAGAGAATTTTGCCACCCTTTCAGTGACTGTTTTTATCCGACATCCCCTATCTTCTTCATTTCTTAATGTTCTCTTTATAATCATCAGGTCAACAGATTGCCTTTAGAAACTCTGAGATGGCCCCGTTTTGGGGGAATCTTGCCCACAGAGAGTTAGCACTTTCCCAGTTTCTATGCAGCTACTGTGCTGGCTCTGGAAGTCCAGAGAAGAGTCCAGGGAAGTAGATATATACTAGGGAGTCATCAAGATATTTAGAGTAACTGGAGTGTCCATCCTGTAAGAAAGTGCCCCGAGGAAAAAGACTGAGTGGGGAGAGCATCAAGCAATAACCTTAAGGATTTCTAGATTCAATGGCTAGCAGAAGCAGATAAGCTTACAAGTGAAACTAAGCAGGAGCAGTTGCAGAGATGGGGGAAAGCCAGGTGAGTTTGTGAAGAGAGGGTGCTTCAGTAAGAGGAGAGGAGACAAACAGAAGGTTGAGGAAGCCCCAAAGTTCTTTATTGGATCTAGTGGTAACAGGGTGTTCACTTTATGGGAGCCACGTTGGTGGAGTGATGGTGGTGGGAGATACCTGGGAGGAGAGGAAATGGGGATAGAAGTTAAAGACAGCTTTTTTTTTTTTTAATTATGTTCAGTTAGCCATTGTGTAGGATATCATCAAAAAAAACTTTAGTTGCATGAAACAGCCAGTGCTCATTCCAACACGTGCCCTCCTTAATACCCATTCCCTGGCTACCCCATCCTCCCACCCCCCTCCCCTCAGTTTGTTTCCTGGAGTCCACAGTCTCTCATGGTCTGTCTCCCTCTCTGATTTACCCCCCTTCAGTTTTCCCTTCCTTCCCCTAATGTCCTCCATGCTATTCCTTATGTTCCACACGTGAGTGAAACCATATGATAATTATCTTTCTCTGTTTGACTTATTTCACTTAGCATAATACCCTTCAGTCCCATCCATGTCAACGCAAAAGTTGGGTATTCATCCTTTCTGATGGCTGTGTAATATTCCATTGTATATATGAACCACATCTTCTTTATTTATTCATCTGTTGAAGGGCATCTCGTCTCCTTCCACAGTTTGGCGATTGTGGACGGTGCTACTATGAACATTGGGGTGTGTGTGCCCCTTCTTTTCACTACATCTGTATCTTTGGGGTAAATACCTAGTATTGCAATTGCTGGGTCTTAGGGTAGCTCTACTTTTACCTTTTTGAGGAACCTCCATGCTTGTTTTCCAAAGTGGCTGTACCAGCTTGCATTCCCACCAAAAGTGTAAGAGGGTTCCCCTTTCTCTGCATCCTCGCCAACATTTGTTGTTTCCTGCCTTATTAATTTTTGCCATTCTAACTGGTATAAGGTGGTCTTTTAAGAAGTTTGGCTGCTAAGAAGGAGACAGTGAAGTAGTTGGGGGTAGATATGGAGCCTATAAAGCTTGCTTGCTTCCTTCCCTCCCTCCTTCCTTCTTTCCTCCCGTTACTCTTCCCTCCCTCCCTCCCCCCTACATTAGGAAAGACTTGCCTATAAGAAAGATCCGTCTGAGACAGAGGTGAAAATACATGGGAGAAAGGGGATCAATAGTGGTATAAAGCTCCTGAGAAGGTCAAAGGGGACAGACTACAAGGCCTAGGGGATGTGGTCACTTTTTCTATTAGTGAGTTGAGTGAAGGAACAAGGAAATGAACGACACAACTGCCTTTAACAGTAGGTGTGTCCTGTCCCTTGTGTGATGAAGGAGACCTTCAGTGGCTCCAGAAGACAAAGCATTTGCTCTAGGTCTTGCAGTGGTGAAATGCAGACTCCAGTAAGTCTCTAGAGAGTTGCATGTCTCTTTGTCTCAGAAACCTAAAGTTGGTGCTTTAGGACATTTAGTTCCGAAGGGCTTCAGACACCTGCAAAGCATGTAGGTCAATGTGTACTGGAGTGAATTGGAAACTGAGCTGCTTTGTTGATGTTTCCTGTGTAAGTTTTGGAATCGGGATTGAGAAAGTCATTATCTGGGCAGGAAAGATTGGATTTCAGGGCTCTGGGTAGTTGAAATCAGGGTGCCCTTTTTGGGGAAGGGATCTGTGATGCAGATGGGCGTGGGGCTTCAGAGCTGTGCCATCCCTCTTCATGCGTCAGAGCCGCACTCTCTCTGGCTCTTTGTGCCCTGGCTTTTGACACCTGAACCCAGATGAGAGTTGCAAGCCTCTCAAGATCCAGATACTAACACCTTATTGACTGATGTGGACTCTTCTGTGCACCAAAGGGCTCAGTAATGGTATTAGCCGGTAGGCTCTTTTCGAGTGCAGAAAGTCTGTCTCTGTAGATAGTGTGCCAGACTAGCGGAGGTTTAAGATAAAAGGCTTCAAAAAGGCAGCAGCTTCCTAGAGGCCGCATATGGCCACTCACGTTGCTGCTTTGGCCATGCTGACCCCACACTGCCAGGACCAACCTATGCATGTCTCTCTCTGTTACCTTGGATGCCGTGAGCCCCAGATTTCTAAGCCTTCACCGCGAAAATAAACTGCAACAAAACTTCTGAGACTGCCTGCTGCTGCCTATGACCTCTGCCACCTGTGCCATTTTGGAAGACGTAGGCCTTGAAGTTCCAACAGATTAGGATTTAAATGTCAGCTCTTCCCCAATTGACTGTGGAATCCTCAACAAGTCTCTTGCCCTCTCTGAAATCTTATCATCTATGCCATAGGGCTACTCTTGCCTACCTTGTGGGACCATCATAGATACCCATTTACATACCATATCCCTGTTCAAATAACGGCCCCTGTACTGGGCACTGGGGACGAACCGCACAAAACGAGCATGTACCCTCCATCAGGCAGCCTCCCTTGCTAGAGTGGATATGCCAAAGTGCCAGGCCCAGGGAGCACATTTAAGCTGTGTCTCATTCATTTCTTTCTTTCTTTTATTTTTTTTTTTGTGTGTGTGTCTCATTCATTTCTTTTTTTCTTTTCTTTTCTTTTTTTTTTATCCTTCATACACCACGTTCAGCTGAAAAAGCCACTTGTTGCCCCATGTAATGCACAGTGGGATACTGTAAGGCATTGTGTGGTTAGCAGACAGCTCTGTAGGAAGTAAAAGCAGGGATACAGAGAGAACATGGAAGTGGAATAGGGTGAAGGTCAAATCCCTACTGAGGATGCAGTAGGGCAGAATGCATACTGGGCATTCATATCACAGCGCCACCTCTGACTAGCCACAGGCCCAGAGAGACGGTGTGCCTGCCTCTTTCTCGGGGCCTCCATTTCCTCGCTTCTACAGCAGTGACAATAACCGTATATACCTCTGAGGGTTGTTGGAAGAATTAAATGAGGATGTGTATTCCAAGGGCTTAGAACAATGCCTGGAGCTTGGAAAGTGCTAGATAAATGGTAGGTGTTATTTCTACTTTCAGAATCAATCTGCTTTCATTACTGCCACGAATCTCAAATGGAAATCGGGTGGGAATGGTGACTGGTTGAAATCCTGCACCAAGCCACAGCCCTTTCAAATGTGGTTCCATCAGTCCTCTCTTTCTTTTTCCACTCCTGACTCTCATATGCAGATCTCCTGCTGTGGAGAGGATTGTCCCTAATAGTAGAATATCACTTTATGGTACTATTTGTTGACCATCCATTATGCTGTGGGGTCTCAACAGCTTTAATTACAATAATTTGAGGTTGGCTCAAAGCATTATATTCCAGAGAGTTCAAGGATGTTTTTAATTTAATTATATGCAGTTTAACACCAACAGATGACTGTTGGGAAAAAGGAAAATGCTATTCTTTCTGGATACAAGACACATGTTTAGGACTGATAAAATACATTATTGGTGTTTAGTTTCACAATAAAAAGAAATGTGTTACAAAACAAGGCAGTTAATTGACGTTGGGATGCTTGGTCTGGGGCATTATTGCCAGAAACAGGCTTGATTCTGGTTAAGGGGAGGGTGTGCATGGCATCAGCCTTGCATGCAAGTTAGAGGTCCAAAGGCCAGTTCCCACAGGGCCTTAGAGCTAGCCTTTCTCCTGCAGACACTCACAGGCACATCCCTGTTCTTTCTGTTATTTATAGGAATAATTATTCATTGCCATCTGATTTCATTCATTCGGTGAATATTTGCTGAGTATCTACTATGTGCCGGACACTGTTCTGGGCCCTAGTCACACAGGTGTGGGCACAATAAACAAAAGTCTCTACTTTCAAGGGGTTTATATTACAGAGGAGAAGAAAGAGAAAACCAGTAAAATGTGGGCTTGTGTTTGTGCATGAAGTTAGTGAAGCCTATGGAGAAAAGTAAAGGTGAGACACCATTGGTGGTGGGGAGGGATGGCTGCAATTTTACGCAAAATGGTGAGGGAAGGCCTCACCAAGAAGGCAAAGTGTGAGCTAAGACTTGAAAGAGCTAGGGGAATGGGGATGCTGCACACACAGGTAACAAGTCCTGAGGTGGGGGCACCTGGCTGTCTGAGGAGGCACGGGGAGACCATTGTGGAATGAGAGGAAGATGAGGTTCAAAAATTATAGGAGGGAAAGAGTGTATTTTGGTTTTTTATCATCATCAGTACCATCTCACTGTCCCCCGAACCCCTCTGCCTACCACATACCTGCTGAGACTTAGCAGGGAACAGGCCATAATCCCTGCACTCCACGAACCCGGACTCTGTAAAGGAGACAATTAAAGGACAACATGATCTCCACTACCAGTGGAGCAAGCAGATTTTAAGGGCTTTCTAAGGTGGACAGAAAACACAGCCTAAGTGAAAGAGGAGAAGGAAAATTTCTTGGAAGATGAGATACCTAAGCCCTTGTAAGGCCGAAAGACATCAGCCAAGTGAAGTAGTCAGCATGAGGCTAGGTTTTGCTGCTAAGCAAGCCCTGAAATCCCGTTCTGTAGCCTGTCCTGCCTCTTCTTTCAAGTCTCCCTACCCACTCTGCACCAACTCTGTGGTGAGTACCCATTCCTTTTGCTGACCACTCTCCAGACCTAGAGGAGGTTCCCTCTCATAAGTTATGATCCTGACCTGCTTTCCATGGCTCACAGGTCCAGCCCTCCTGGTTCAACACGTTGACAAGCAGATCTTCCCAGCTCAGCCGTGTGCACTCCATTTAGGAATTTGTTTCTCCTAAACCCATAACTCTGTGCCTGTAGCCCCGTGAAGTCTGCCCCCTGAGCTCCTGTGACCTCCAAGAAGAAGGGATAGTGAATACAGCAGTGACAAAACATTCGCACACGCATGTGCTTAAATATGTGAGCATATTTGTACACGAATATACACACATACAGTTGAATATAAATGTATACACACACCCACACATGAATATATACACAACATACCTATTCTTACATATAAATGCATGTGTATACACATATACATAAATGTGTATGTATAAACATATATGAAGACACAGGTGCATGCTCATGTTTATATATGAATGCATACACACACACACACACACACACACACACACACACACACTTGGGTGGATGGTGTGAGTGTATGCATTGTGTATGTATGTTTTCTGGAATGCCTAATTGTGGCAGCATCTTTACACCTGGTTTCTTTTTTATGTAGACCACAACCTTGGTATGCATATGCTATCACTATTCCTATTCCCGTTACCTAGATCAGGAATTTGATGCTCTAGAGGTTAAAGAGTCTTGCCCAAGTTCACACAGCTAGTAAGTTCTGAAGCTGACATTCAAACCATGGGCTAAAAGATAAGAAAAACCTTCCATTCCAGAGCAAAAACAAACCAGAAAAATAGAATAAACTGTTGATCTAATTCTTGAGCTGCTCCTAGAAAATAGACATAGAGAAATGACTGGTACATAGCGTGATACTTTCCATGAAGGAGGGGCGGGGAGGCTGTATGAAAGCATAGAAGAGAGAATGGTATTTGAGTTAGCTCTCGAAGGATGAGTAGGAGTTTGCCAGAAAGGGGTGGGGGAGTTAATGATTTTGCATGTCATTTAAAGTTGTAGATATCATCACAAGGTAGCCAACAATGGCTGTTTAGATGTGCCGAATAGGTCTTAAATTCCTTCAGCTTAACAGCCACAGAAATGGGGGGCATTTTACAAATAAAGGCAGAGGTGGCACTTTAAACTTGGCCTCAGCCACCGTTAAGCTGCAGGCGAGTGAGGGCAAGTCTCCAAAAATGACACTCTCCCTCTGCCGTGACATTTGCATCTTCATGTGCCCGCACACAAGCAACCGGTCTGCTGTTAGCGGTGTCATCACTTGGAATAACAGAGAAAACATGGTTGCAGGTGACACAAGTTATGCCTTTATAAAGCATCCTCAATGGCAGAGCAGGACTCCCTTCTGAGCACATTTTGGGGGTGGGTGATCACAAACAGCTGCTTTGCCAGGAGGCACTTTCGAAGATCGTGTGGACATTCTTTCAGCAAAACCATTGGCCATGTGTGATTGCTTCTATTTATTTAGTACTAAGAAATACAAGACTGACTTTTATGGGGGGGAAGGAAAGTACACATTCCGCACAGAGACTGCCTAGGTTTCATTGTGAGGATGTTCTTATTGCCTCAAAGTAATCTACTGATTGCTAGGTGAGTAATCCCATAATTACAAAAACAATCAATTAATTGATCTAAATTAATCGGATAACATATTTTATCCTGCTAAGCATGAAGGCAGACTTCAGGTAAATTTCCAGAAAAGAGGCATTAAACCTTTATAACCACCAGCCAAGGATAATGATACAGATTCAAGTCTGACATGCTTGAGACGTCTAAATCAGCATATTTTGGAGTTAATATATGAGGTGCAATGTACTAAGGTCTCATGAAGTCTTATCTCTCTCATTCTGCAAAAAGCTTCAAACTGCCTGCATTCTACTGTTCCCCTTCTCCCCTGTCAGAGTTGTTACTGTGTGGGGATGAGACTACCTTGCCTCTTTGGCTGCCTCTTCGATTTCCCTGTCTCTAGCTACACTGTATTGGGTGGACTGCAGCCCCGGGAGACAGAGGAAAATGGTACATTAATGGTGGCAGAGTTACCCGGAAGGAGATGCCACAGAGCAAGGAGCAGAAAGCACCCAAAGGGGTAGTGGAGGAATTTTGTATCTTCCCTACTCCTCTCTTCTCTTCTTCTCTTCTTCCTTCCTCAGTAGTTACGGAGTGCCCTTGATGCACTGAGCACATTTTAGGCACTTGGAACACATCATGGTACCAAAAAGGCAGAGATCCTATGCTTGTAGCTGACATTCTCGGAGGAGGGGCAAGTAATACAAATAATAAGTCAATCATGTAGTATTTCAGAAGCTGACAAGTACCATGGGAATAGCAACAGTAGAGCAGAGTAAGGGCGTGGGAGTGTGGGGCCAACAAGCAGAGAAACTTGCTACTATTAAAAATGGTCTGTGGAAGATCTCAGAGAGCACGAGGCAGTCGGATGAGCCAGAGGCCCATCCTCGCTCTGCCCTGTATGTATCATTTATGGGAATACAGCACCAGCTTCTGTTCCTTCATTTTTAAAACAGGGATGTTTGTATCTACCATGCAGGAAAATGTGGAGGATTACATAAGGTATTGTTGGAAATATCATTGGTTTATTTACACCGTTCCTCCTTAAAATGACAATAATAACAATAACACCACAGATTTGAAACAGTTACTAATGTCTGTAAAGCCCCAAGCACGGGGCCTGGTCCATGTTGGGTGTTTAGTACATGTACACACCTGCAATCATAAAGAAAAAACAAAACAAAACCCCAGCAACAGGAGCTCGCTTGTTGCACTGTCATAGTGCTGAAGGCACTATTCTGAATGCTTCGAGGATATTAGTACACTTAATCCTTACAGCCCTAGGAGGTAGGAGCTATTTTATGCCCATTTTATAGATAAGGAAACTGAGGCACAGAGAAATTAAGTAATTTCTCCAGGGTCTTATAACTAGTTAATGGTGGAGGCAGGATGTGAACCCAGGCTTCCTACTTCTGGCACTGTACTGTGGTTATTCCCGGAGTCCCAGGATATGGAAATAAACCATCCATTCACTCACTCAGCAAATACTTATTGATCATCAACTATATGACAGGTGTGTGATAGGCACTGAGGATGCGGAGGTGAACAAAATAGAATGGGTCCTCTCCTGGGGCGCCTGGGTGGCTCAGTTGGTTAAGCAGTCAACTCTTGATTTTGGTTCAGGTCGTGATCTCCTGATTCTGGGATCAGGCCTCTAGTCAGTTCCGTGGTCAGCTCAGAGTCTGCTTGAGATCCTCTCCCTATGCCCCTCATGCTCTCTTTCTCTCTAAAATAAATAAGTAAAAAAATAAATCTTACAAAAGAAGGGGTCCCCTCCCGAAAATATGTGAGTAAATGTGAGGCTCATACTTTATCTGAGAGATTTATCTGAAAAGACAATCTTTAATAAGGTATATATACTTCTGCCCCAGATTTTCTGGGTGTGACTCTGAATATAAATGCTCCACCCCTTTATTGGGCCATAAGCATTAACGTTTGGCTGCAAGCATATGAGAGATTATCTTCATTCATACAAAGAAGCCTGCCCTTCTCCTGCAGAGTTCTTCCCACCGAATCGGTGGGACCTACCTCTACCGATGAGGGACAAGCCTTGTGACTTTTAGACTATGATTTCCTCATTAGATAAAGCCATCAATTACAGCAGAAACAATCATTATTGGCAAGCTGGAGATCGGCTGCCGTCAGGGAGGAATGGGCTCCTGTGGAAGGTTGCAAGCTGATGACTATTTAATCCTTGAACTTTGACAGCAGCAATATTAGTTGAAAGTCTGTAATGCATTCACATTCTCATCTGACATTTTCCCCCACATCATTATTTATCTGGTTTTACTTTCAAATTCCCCATAGGATCATTGACATGAAATTCTGAAGGGAAATTTGGAACATTAATGACTGTTTAAAGCAAATGAATAAGTGTCCTTTCCAAGAGGAAATTACCTTTATGGTGTTGGCAGAAGACTATTCTAAAAATTTATATAATGAGGAGGCGACACAAGGTAGATGACTAAATTTCCCAGGGTTGGAGTTGGCCTAGGCAGCCTCTGTGAATTTGGCCTGGGGTAAGGTCTGTATGGCCTTGCAAGGCTGGTTCTGGGTGCAGGGGAAAGCGTGTCCTCCCTGCATTCCTTCTTTCTAGACCTGATTCTCGAGTGACTCGATGTGCCAGGCATGGGGTTGGATCCCGAGCTTGTGACAGTGAACAGAGACAGTCATAGAGTTTGCTGTCTAGGAGGGAAGGGAGACCCTCACCAAGTAATTCCATTCCTAGACATCTCAACTACAAACATAAATAAGTGCTCCAAGTGCAGGAGAACAATATTCTGTAGCCTTTAATAACAGAGGGCTTTGACTCGGCTTGGGGGTTAGGGATGGTCATGGACAGCTTCCCTAAAGAAGAAATACTTGCCCTGAATGCTGAATGAAGAGTAGGGTCTAGAGAAGAGAGGAGCCAGGTGGGAGGAAATTATTTAAGAAACAGGGAAGAACAAGGTTTCCAGTGAGTGTGTGTTCCCTTCAAACCATCTGTGCTTCGTGATCCTGGAGTTTGCAGCTCCAGTGATGTGAGAACCACGCGGCCCCCTGACTTGGCTCCCACCCACAGAACGAAAGGGATTTTCCTTGGTGATATCTATAGCTAATGTGTATTGAGGGTCTGCTATGCAACGGGCACTGATCCAAGGGCTTTATATGAATGAACTCATTTGACCTTCTGGATATATTAGCCTCACCCGATTAGAAAAAGTGACATTGCCAATGATCCAAAGAGAACCCTGGTTATTCAGTACAGCAATATTTGTAAACAAAACTTGAAGCACCCCCATTGTCTCTCAAAAGGGCACTGGTTGAATGAGCAATGGAAAGCCTGCCCAAATGAGTGCTATGCATCTCTGAAAAGGAATGAGGAGTATGGCTAGAGACTATTTTGGAATAATCTCCAGATATAACATCCAGGGGAAAAAAATAAGTTAGAGAAAAGTTTACAGCGCAGTGTGCGACCGCCTATCTACAGAAGGAGGTAGATACATATTTGTACACAAATTCGCTTTTATTTGCTTAAGGTAAGTTGAACCATGATATTAAAAAAGGTTACTATTCCATTTATCTATTTCTGTTTAACAAAGTTAGTGGCTTTAAGTAGCAACAGTATTTTGTTATTATCTCTCACAATCTGGGGTTGACTAGGCTTGGGTAGGTGGGTCTTGCCCACGTTTGCAGTGCGTAGCCGAGGTTGGAATCACCTGGACCATGGGAAAGCTTGCTTACTCGTGTCCTGGTCTGAGGGGAAGATTGAAGCCGGTGGGGGTGGGGATAGAAGAGCCAGAGCTCCCCGGGCATCTCTCTCTCTCGGGTCTTCCCAGCCTACAGACTTCCAGGTAGCTGGCTGTTTTATATCTGAACTCAGAGCCGTAAAGGTGCCTTTCCTAAGAGTGAGGCAGGTTGAGCTGTATTACCTTTTATTAGTCTCACAAGTCACCCACTGCCACTTTTGCCACATTCCGCCTTTTGAGACAGTTCTAAGGCCCACCCAGGTTCAAGTGAGGGGAGAGAGGAACAGACCTCACCACCTAGTAAGGACGTGCTAAGGTCTGGAAGAGCACATACCTGAAAATACTGCTATAGCCAGTCCTGGAAAAAGTAATGTGACCGAACACGTATCTTGCCTTCCCTTTTAAAATTCCAGGTCAAGAAAATTGCATAGTTGATGAAAGGAGTTTCGTCACTCACAGTTCATTTCATTCATTTCATTCTCACAGTTCTTTTCCCTTTCTTTTACCGTTAGAAATGATAAAGGAATGATAGGATTAGAATCTCATGGATTTGCAACCCTTACTTAATGAATAGATCGAGGCAGTGGCCATCAATGGTTGCTACTGTCATAAAAAGGGAGACCACGAGACATTTGTATTTACTGAAGGAAATCCACATGAGCTCCTATCGAGTTGTTTTGAGCCAAAAATATCAAACCTGCATCTGATCATGCCTAGGACATAACTACCTACTTACCGGAAACACAGTAGACAGGTGAACATGTTCAGTGACGCCACTGTGTTGTAATCAGCCAAACGGATACTGTGAAAACAACCCAGATGACCCAAACTGAGAAGTATGGAAAAAGTACAAGGGAACAAAAAATACAAGGAAACAAGTAGACTTTTTTTGAATAAACCTTGTTTCACAAGTTAGAAAATGAAACTAAATAAAAAGGCAATTATAAAATTCAAAAGTCAGAGACATAATTGAACCTAAATGTGTACTCGGGAAATGGCATAACCCCCAGAGAGAAGCTATCCCCAAAGAATTTAAAACACAGTAATTTGACTGCATTCATTAGTGGGATACACTTTAACTGTGATTAAAAAAAAGAAAGAAAAGGGAAAATCCCATTTTCAGTAAGACTATTGTTGGAAATAGCATTGATATTGTTGTGTATATTGAGAGGTAAAACAAATGAGTAATTATGCTAGTTTTGAGGAGCATTAGAATTTTAAGGTATGGGAGAAAGAAGATACAGATGTAGGGTCAGTGGGATTAATTAAATATCTTATGGCCCAGAATGGGAAGTAGCATTATCAATATGAACTTATTATGTATTTTATCTTAAAAATTCATATATTCTGTCTCTGTCCATTAAAAAGGCCTAGAAACAGTGACTAATCCAATAATACTGAGCTTCCTTAGCAAACAGATTACGGTCTTTAGTTACCATTTTTTCTGGAAAAGCAACCAAACCTCCTTGGGAAAATGGTTGATTTCATGTCTGGGGCAGGAATTGTACCAGATAAATCTGTAAAATCATGTCATATCAAAACACAAGGAAGTTATTGGATGCTAATTGGATTGTCATTTAGAGACACAAGCACTAATAGGCCAAAGATGAGATAATCTGACCACTAAATCAAAATTAGTAATTTCACTGGGTTGAAACACATGAGTTAGGTTCAAATCCACAAGTTCATAATGATGGGGGAAACAAAATTACTTATTGGTCACTTTTCACAGATGATAAAGATCAACTCATCGTTTTGGAAACTGGTAAATGAAGGGAAAGAACCGAACACATATCTTGCCTTCCCTTTTAAAATTCCAGGTCAAGAAAATTGCATAGTTGGTGAAAGGAGTTTCATCACTCACAGTTCATTTCATTCATTTCATTCTCACAGTTCTTTTCCCTTTCTTTTACCGTTAGAAATGATAAAGGAATGATAGGATTAGAATCTCATGGATTTGCAACCCTTACTTAATGAATAGATCGAGGCAGTGGCCATCAATGGTTGCTACTGTCATAAAAAGGGAGACCACGAGACATTTGTATTTACTGAAGGAAATCCACATGAGCTCCTATCGAGTTGTTTTGAGCCAAAAATATCAAACCCGCATCTGATCATGGCTCTAGGACATAACTAC
The DNA here is from genome assembly GCA_028646535.1 of Procyon lotor. NCBI lineage: Eukaryota > Metazoa > Chordata > Mammalia > Carnivora > Procyonidae > Procyon > Procyon lotor. The sequence goes on along the minus strand of CM053620.1, from coordinate 3,659,420 downwards.
CTACTTACCGGAAACACAGTAGACAGGTGAACATGTTCAGTGACACCACTGTGTTGTAATCAGCCAAACTGATACTGTGAAAACAACCCAGATGCTTCAATGAAAAGTTACAAAGACAAATACATACATACATACATACATATATACATATGTATGTATTCTCTATATATGCTTATATGTTTTACATATGTATTCATATAAATGAGAGCTCTATGAATTAAAAAACATGTAAGAGATCACAATTCACCATAATGTTTTGTTCTAATGTGGATCCTGATTAAAAAATAAGCCATGAAAATTATAAGGTAGTTAAGGAAATACAAACATAGACTGGATATTTGGTGCCCTTTAGAGATTCTTGTTATTTTTATTTAGGTGCAGTAATGTATCACACTCGTGTTAGGGGAATAAGATTTCCATCTTTTTACATGCACCTTATAAATGTTTACAGATGAATGGTATGATATCTGGAATTTTCTTTAAGACAGCCTGGGAGGTGGATGGGTGTTTTGAAGCCAGGGTAGCCATGAGTATGGTATTAAGATCCAGTGATGGAGGCACAGAGGTTCATCACATGATGATCTCCACTTTGGTGTTTCTTTGAAATTGTCAGTATAAAAATACAGAAAAAAAATTGCCAGGGACAAAGGACTTTCTCCTTTCCAAAGGGCTTCTCATCTACAGTTTTAGTCAGTAAATATCAGAAAATGGTCAGACAGCCCAGATGTGTCTCACCGAAGCCTGCCGAGCTGTGAAGGGGCACCCAGCTCTTCAGCCCCACTCTGTGATTCTGTTTTCACCACGAGAATTTAGCAGGAAAATGCTGGAAGCCTACTTTGTGTTGTGCCATCCTTAAATAATGTCTCACTTTCTAGGAACAAAGCAACTCATTTTTTTTTTCTTGCTTCGATAAACAAAATGATAGAACAACTTCTCATTAACTGAGAAGTGTTTTTGATCCAATTTTGAATTCAGTGAGTAGTGAGAGCTAAAATCTCTTTGGCCTATTTCTCCTGGATCTAAACAATTTTAGCAAATATTTTCAAGATGCATTGTCTGCTAAGGGAGAGGTAATTCTGATTCTGAATTACTTGGCTATAAATAGGCACACTAGAGCCACATGAGAACGTGGAATCAGAGGGCTGCTTTTGCATAAAGTCAGACTTACTTTAGAACTGCAGTGTCTTCCATGTGGCAGGAGGCTAAATAAAACCATTCACATTGAAATTCTGATTTTAATAATGAATGGGGACAAAGATATAAAATGGTCGTGTGGTTTTTATTTTCTACATACAATCTCAAATTCAATCCCAAACGTAAAGCATTGATAAAACTTTAAACATTTTAGTAATTTTAAATTGTTCTATGCCGCACGTGATCAGAGCTCCCAATCTCTTTTAAAATAGGTGCTCCTATTATATGTAATATGTATAAAAAGTCTTCCAGAAAAGTTAAATTACCTCTCTCGTCTCAGGAATAGAATCCCAATAACTTCCAGATTGAAGCACTTATGGAAAAAAAAAAAGGTGAAGTGCTCCAGTAATTTTAAATTGCTTCATACAATGAAAAGTGCCTGTAAATTACTGAATGTGGCAATTTGTTCCATAAGCTTTTTTGATTTTTAAGTAACTTAGCGGATTTGCTGGTGAAACACTTTGGCAGTTACCCTAGATCATTTCAGATTGAGCATACACATCTAAATGGGATTAAAATGTGGCATTAGCAAATACTGACCATAGGAAATTGAGGTGGGTTTCAATTTCAACAGCTGGAGTCGCTGAGAGCAACGATAGTTGATTCTCAAGGGACTCGGGAAAGGTACTAAGAATGTGAAATTGAGCTAATTACAGAAAAATGCCACATGGCTGGCTTCGGAATGATTCATCAAGCCCCTGGCATGTTCTGCTTACCCTCTGCCTGATGATAAAGTAGGGGTTATTTCTGTCTGTGGACACATTTGGCTCATATCTCAACCAGGCAACACAGACTCAGCCTTGCTCTGCTGGTGCTAATTTCTTTTTAAAAAATAATAATGTTAATTTAGGAAAATATGCTTTTTGGGCTTTTAGGATGGGGCAGGGAAAGTTTCGTCATTTTCCAAGCAGATAGTGCCTTAATCCTCTCTGATCAGATGTCTTCATCTTTACTGTTTTGGATAAGAATTTGTTGTTTAGCCACAAGAGGGCTATGGTTACCGGCTTGGCTCCAGAGACAACTGCAGTCTCCAAGGATACAAAGGGGTCACGGAGGGTCTGCAAGCCAGAGGGAGGGAGATGGAGCCAGGGTTTCCAAGCAATAAGCCTTAGCAGATGGTTGGGAAGGGGCCACGTGATGATTTTCATGATGAGGTGGTGACATAAATCCCAAGCTAGAAGTGAGGGTGGGTCGAGAAGTAGGTCCCACTCTTCTTCACAGTGTCCTAATCAGTAGACAGAGCTAGGCAAGCTTCCTTCTGGGCCGTTTGTGAACTCTTGTCTTTGGCTTCACAAAACAGCCCCCACTGTAGGGAAACTGAGGTAGGCCTGGAACTACCCGGGAAGACCAAGTCCGAAATCTGCTTTCCCAAGAGCCTCAGCTTCAAGCGACTAGGCCAGATTTGGGTTGGGTAATTCGAACAGCACAAAAATGAGGAAAGGGAAAAGAACTGTGAGAATTTGTGGGCTAGGGATGGTCAAGTGCAGTATGAGTAGGGCATGGAGCCGGAGCTTCCCGCCCGTTCCCGATCAGAGCTGTCACACTGATGGAGGACGAAGACTCTACCTCAGGAGATAGGACAGCAGGGGACGGCCCCCACCACAGTGTGTCCCATTTCTGGCACGGGAGGTGACGAGTCCCTGGAATTTCCTGGTTTCAGACAGACAAGGGGTCGTCCTAACTCGAGAAGCTCGAGAGGATGTGTTTTCTGGATGGGTCTGGGCTGGTAGGTTAGCTCGTGTATAACTGATTGGAAAGGTTTTCACTAGGAATACACTGTCAGTATCCTCTCCGAACCATCACTGGAGCAGCATCTAGGAAGAGGGTAGGAGTTAGGAAGCTGGACCCCTGGCATCTTTCGTATCTGTTTCACAGACCAGGCTTTAAACAAAGTTTTATGGATCAGAGGCTTCCACGGCGAACACGGGGTTGGAAACTTTAGAAAAAGGTGGGGATGAGAGATTTATGGATACGTGGCAACACATTGTCCCCAAGTAAGACCGTCCATGGATAATGGTTAGGAGAGTCCGGTCAAGTCCACCAGGGGCTTGGCAAGGTACGTGCCCCTGTGGCCTGGGCCCGGCCTGAGACAGCGCAGCCAACCCATCGAGGAGGAGCCAGCCCTTTCTTGCCACTTAACTTTCCTCTTAGGTGCCCCCCTCCTTGCTACCCCTGCACCCCTACCCCAACGTTCTTCTCAGTGCAAATCTAGTGCAAGGAAACACAGAGCCTTTAACACCACCTGACTGGGATGATGGATATGGAAATGAGCACTTTGGGAACCCTGTCTGCCTCTCCATTAAACCCTTTACACTCCTGGGCTCAGAACCCCTCCCGGGCAGGAGGGGCCGGCACTGCATTTGCCTGCCTCCCACTTCCGTTTCCACTGCTACCTGAGAGGAAATAATTTGATTTGGGGCTGCAGGGGGTAAGGCAGGAAAATGCAGTAGGAAGCCAGAGAAAATCAGCAAGAAAATTACTAAAAGGGGAAAAAAAAATATCCAACTGGCTGCTTATTTCCTACAACAGGACTTAATGAAATTCTGTCCCTTCTTACACAGCTGTATTCGGTTTGTTTTACATTGTTTAGTATGTAAAAGGATTTGGCTTTGTGTTACAGAACTAATTGCTTACTAGATATTACATGGATATCAAAATACTTTATAAATATTAATTAATCTTCCCCTAATTCCCTGGCAAGCACAAATAACCAGTGGCATATTTATTGAATGTGTAAAGCGATAATCTGGTTCTTAAAGACTTGTTTTCTCTGCAGAACTTTTCTGACCATCTCTGTGTGTCAAAATGCTTCACCTCGGCTGAGGGCCGAATCACACGCCACTTCCATAGTAATCGTTAGAAAGATAACAGTGCAGAAGATGTCAGGAGTAACCGGCATTATCATGTACTGAATATTTACCATTCACCAGGCCCTAGAGTAAGCGTTTCAGAGATACCATTTCATTTCATCCCCACAACAACCCCGTAAGGAAATTTTTATTATTAACACTTTTTCCCCCAGAAGAGAAGGAAGGTTCTGAGAGCCAGATGGTGGCAGGGCCGAGTCCACGGCCCACTCCATCTACACATCATGCTAGGAAGAGCCTCTGTGCTGTACCTCTTCTGGTCCACTAGGGAGAATGCTCTTGGCCTTCCTGCTTGTTGCCCCCTCCAGCCATTTGCTCATCCAGAAGTGCTTACTGGAAGGCCAGCTCCGTGAGACTGTGCTGGGCTCTGTGAGGATGCGGCCCCGCAGAATCGTGAGTGGTAATTATGGAAGTCAGCCTCTTTCCTCTCCTGTTGTCCTCTGCTGTCCCCAGGAGTAGCAAGCAGTGTGGCTTGCCTCAGGCACAGTGCCTGGCACAGTGAACGTTCTGGAACAAACGCAAGCAGCAGCGTTTCTTGTGCATGAGTGAGGGGTAGGAGCCTGAGAAGATGAGAGTGTGTGTGCTCTCTCCTTTCCTAACACTCATCATCGCATAATTCCACATTTCTCTGTGCTCTGACCCGTTCAGTGGCTTCCTAGCTCAACACTCCCCGAAACCAGGGACCAAGTTGGTTTCCTTTAGCACCATATCCCTACTGCTTAGCATAGTATTTTGCTTCTCAAGGTCCCTGGTCCAGCAGCATCAGCGTCCCCTGGGAGCGTGTCAGAAAAGCAGAATCTCAGGTCCTTCTCAGACCCACCAAATCAGAATCTGCATTTTAACATGGTCCCCGGTGATTTGCACGTACCGTGGTTTGGAGCAGCCCAATCCAAGGACTTCCTTGCAGACGGTGGCTGTGATCTGCAGATTGTCAGTGTTTCAGAAGTCTGCTGAAATCACATATTTATCCTGGGCTAGGTCAACCTCAAGTTTCTCTGCTTTGAGTCAGGATTCTAGCACCTCAGCTTGGTTATCTAAGGCACTTCTGTTTGACAATTGTGTATGTCTTTGATTTGTTTTTTTAAAGCGGCCAGGTGGGGAGGCCCTAGGAGATAAAGTGATTATTACTGAATAAGTGCAGTTTGCTTGGAAGGCCAAAATGTTTTAAAGAACAAGAGGCATCAAAAGGAAACAACACACAAACAACAACACAAAGGTTTCCCGATGACGAAATGGCTGAGCCCTCCAGCTATGGGTCATACTGCCCTAAGAAAAATGAGCCGCAAAATAAATACAAGATAAAATGACAATCAGATCCAGGTCATCTCACTTTTGAAACAAAAGGGGAAAAGAGGAAACACATCCTCAGATACGCATATTTCTGTTGGTCCGTATGATTCTGTGGGGCTGGCCTTGTGAAGACAGCCTTCCAACAATTAATTGAATTCCTCACCTCTTGTTCAAATGCCCTGGACCCTTGGTTTTTAAATAACAGCTGAGGGCAAAAAAGACCCAGAACTTTGCTGAATGACTTTTCACGAAGCAGATACATACGGGAACACCCATGCTCCTAGGTTCTCTCTGTTAACAGTGAAATTATATCAAGGATGACCTTTTGAAGGAATAAAACCCATTATCACGTGGAACGTGGTAGCTATAAAAGATCAACACTTGGAAGCCAAAGCAAAATCCCACACATGATAAATTAATTAGAATCGAAGTTACACAAAACCTAGACCTTCTGTGTGACCCTTATCTTATAATTACCTCTTCTTTAAAAGCAGAATGGAATCTTTTATGTATGAAGATGTTAATGTTGACCCTAAATGCATTAAGAGTCAAGGAGACATTTTTCACATATTGAAAATAAGATTTGATTGAGTGCTTGCAAATGGTCTAGTGAAATCTCATTAAACTACTGTTTGTTTTAATTCCTTATAAATGGCAGAATTTTAGCCGTTAATTATGAACATGAAACCAGTTAGAAAACAGGTTTTGCAATATCTAGAGCATGATGTTAGACCCTGATTAATGCATTGTCGTTCTTAGAGTTTTAAGTGTTTAGAGCAAATAGGTACTTAGGTGTAACTTTTCACCTCCTCTTCCTCCTCCTCCTTCTTGTCATTGCTCTTTCAACATGGTTACAGAAATCCAGATGAAAGCACAAAATGCGGTCTACTAAATATATCTATAGGCTGTGTGAAGTCTGCTGTCACTACTCCCAGTTATAATTAGATTTGTAAGTTATGTGCGAGATTCACAGTGAAACATATGAATCTAATACTCTTTCAACTACTACCATCACATAAAAGTAAAAATAAGAAAACAGTTACATAGTGGCCTTCTCTTAGCCACTCGAGGGATTGTGTTGCTTTTGCAATCAAGGAGATGGGAAGTGACTCCTTGCTCCTTCACTGTGTCCAGGGAAAAGCCCAACTCCATGCCAGCTCCTTGATCGAACCTATCTTCCATCCACCCCAGGCTCCTAGTCAGGGGACGCCAGAGCTAGAAGCAAGGCTTCAAGGAAGCCCCAGCTCCAAGTAAGCGGACCACACAGGGGCTACTTAGGGGATAAAATGGGTGTGAGCACGGTGGGGTCTTTTCACGCTTGATGCCCTTGTAACATGAAAAGATACTGCTTTGGAACCTAGAGCAGATGAATAACAACGCTATTGCCATTTTGTATTTAACAAAACACCTTTCTCAAGAAATGTATTCCTCGCATCGTGGGAGGGGCAATTGTCTCTGAACCCAATCAGGATTAGTCACTGGCCTGTGACTATCTCCTTGTTAATAAATAATAATTTTTTCAACTCGGTGCTAGCCAGCTCGTCTGCTTTCAGAAGGCAGGATATGACTGCCTGTACTAAGAACCCCTGGTATCAGAGGCTTAACTCTTGATGCACTGAATGCAGTTCTTGCCACTAGACCCTTGGACGCCTTTTTTGTGCCCACCCCCAACCCCCACCTGGAAGGCTGCACTTAGCTTTCAAATGAATCTAAAGGACAGAGCCTGGTGCAGGAAAAGCAGAGGCCTGCTCCAGATGCCTGAGGGACGGTTAGTTTGTCCTGGGTCTGCAGTGGCAAAGGGGAGAGCCAAGAGAGACATTTCAAAACGACCACAAGGCCCCAGCCACTCAGGCATTCCTTTGGTTTCTCCATCCAAAGAGCCCCTGTTTGGGGCCACGCGTGGTGTCAGGGCTATCTGACACTCCCGTACAGACATGAGAAAGCCTCCCCAAAACACAGAGAAAAGAAAATCAAAGGGCAGCTTTCATCAGTAAAGCATGGCGATTAAGAAACGTGAACTTTGGAGTCCCCTGGTTTCAAGTCCCACCTTGCCTCTTGGCAGCCGACCAACCTTGGATCTCACAGCTGTCCCTCCCCCAGGAGACGCGGACTCACACAGTCGGCTCCACAGAAGTGGACTGCTGGGGCCACGGGGCTGAACATTAGATGTTTTAGGCTCATCATCCTCTGGAGCAGAGCTG
>CM053620.1:3630814-3651368 GCA_028646535.1 Procyon lotor | reverse complement strand
AGAGAGGCAGGCAGAGTGAGAGGGGGAAGCAGGCTCCCTGCTGAGCAGAGAGCCCGATGTGGGGCTCAATCCCAGGACCCTGAGACCATGACCTGAGCCGAAGGCAGAGGCTCTAACCCACTGAGCCATCCAGGCGTCCTTTGATCTTTTATATAATTCTTTTTTTAATGGAACCATATTCTCTTTAGTGTTTACTTTTATTTAGATCAGTTTACTATTTGGCACCCATGTATTTAGAAAAGAAAATCAATATTGCTTACTGTCAATAGGAGATAAGCATTAAAATAAAGATTTAATTATTAAAATACCAAAAAATGTTCATCTGTCCTCTGAGTATAGCACCTAAAATTATCTCATACCACAGTGGTATATGTAACCCACTTTGAGGAATATCGATGACAAATGAATTCAGGCCTAAAGAGATTTTTTTTTTTTTTTCAAAATAATACAAATAAGGTCCAGGATAATGGAAATGATAGCATTTCAGCATTATCTGCTGCTGACATTGAACAGCAGACATCACACTCTATTATGAGGGCACCGATGCCGAGTCCCTGCATTCCATAATGCATCAGACTTGGCTGAGTGGGGGGGCCTCCCCAACTCATGTTTCTTTGTGATGAGACGAGCTGAATTCAACTCGGCCAATAAAGTCATTCCAATTTGCATTTTCATAACCCACCCTTCCATTCTCCAAGTGTGACTTTCATTTTTAGGACAGAGGTATTCAGTCAATGGATGTGCAGTGCCTTTAAAGGGATATTTATCACCCTTGAAAAATCTTATTGCCAAATCTTAATAGTCTTTCTTACGACAAAGGCTCAAATTCACTATCAAGATTAGGAGGTGGGGCTTTGGTGGAGCATCTCGTGAGAAAATAGATTAAAGCCTTAAAATGGGCAACCCATTGTGGTGGCAGTCAAACAAATGTGCAGAAATAGCCCTGAGTTTCCTGCAGGCTGTGTGTTTGCTGTGGGTGAGCCCAGAGGGCAAATCAGAGGCTTGGGAGTTAGTCTACTTGGATTCTCCATCAGGCTCAGCTAGGTAACCTTGAGTGAGGCAAAGAAACTCCGGATCTTATTGAATTCACCTGTAAAATGGTGGCGATTATGATGGAAGGAGGTTACCAATCTCAGAGCGTTGTGGTGAGACTTATATGGAAAAGTCCATGTAAAGTGCTTCCCCTGGGTTTTGGCACTGAGAAAATAAATGAAATACAGATCTGCTATTTGTGTCAGGGGTCCCCAAGACCACCTCCAGCTAAATGATTTGCTAAGAGAACCTATAAGACTCAGGATATAGCTTACTCATAGCTAAGATTTATTACAGGAGAAGATGCAGAGAAAAATCAGCAAAGGGAAAAGGTGCAGGGGGTGAAGTCTAGGGAAATCGAGGCAGGAGTCTCTTCTCCTAGTAGAGGATAGGATTGATTAGTCCTGTGATGAGCTGTGGTTACATGTATGACACGTTGTCAGTCAGGAATTCTCATGAGAGACTCAGTGCTCAGGGCTCTACTAGGGCCTGGTCACATACACACATAGCTTCTGCCTGGTACAGGGCAAAGATCCAGATTCCCAGAAGGAAGAAGGTGCTCAGCGTAAACCACAATATTTGTGCAAAGACTTCACACAGTGAGATGGCCTTATCAGTTAGGGTAGCAGGAGCCCTCCCAAAATCCACGTTCCCAGATGTCAGTCAAAGGCCAAACCTGCAAGCAGACCATTGCAAGCCTGCAGTCCCAGGTCTGCGAGGTTAGCTCTCTTGTGTGCAGCATATGGGCGGGAAGGCCTCTCCTACCTCTGGCCTCACCCACCATGCTGCCCTCCGGCCACCCTCCTCCCAATGCCGGGTACACCCCCATAGCGAAGCTTTGCCTTTGTGCTTCCTGCTCCCTCTGTCTCCTCTCAGAAACTCTTGCTTGGCCTTGGAGTGACCAACTCCTCAGCATTCTCCTGACTAAAGGCACTTTCCTGTCGCCCGTTGAATGCCCTTCCCCCCATCTCATCGTTCGGTTTTCATTTCTCTATAGCATGCATCATTCTGAAATGCTTCTCTGTACTTAGTTTTTATTTGTTCATTGGTACCCCCTCTACTGGAGTTAAGTTCCCTAAGGGCAGAAAAATGTATGTTTTGCTTATTATGTCATCTCCTGGTCTAGCGCAGAACCTGGCAGATAGTAGGTACTCATTTAATATTTATCACACGGGTATTGTTAATTACTATGAGACATTTAGTTCTCTTTTATCCCAAAAAACAAAACATCCTCATCCTTCCTGTTTATTAAGGTATTTTCTTTGGAAGTTAAAAAAAAATATATATATATATATATATATATATATATATATATATATATATAGTTTGTCAATATTGACCTTACAGAAAATTGACCCAAAAAATATCATGAAGAGGCTGAATGTCTCTGGGCTTTTTAAATCCCATCTTTCCACAATTGCACCTTCTCTGCAGGAGCCTAATTCAAAAAGGGCTGTTTCACGGGAGGCTGCTTAAGAAGCTCATGGTTTTGTTTATACTCACGGCAATTGTGGGGCATGTCTATTTTCAACATGTTGGCCTAGATTCTCCCGGTAGTTCTCGATCTTTTTGACTGGCGTCACAGGTAAGGAGTGGCTGAGAAGCTTCTTTGGCCCTTCCTGGCCCGCTGCCGATCCTTTTCTATCTGGCCCTCTAGTGCAGGGGTCTGCAAATTTTTTCCTAAAGCACCAGATAATACATATTTTGGGCTTTGCAGCCATAAGTCTAAAATATGGTTAAGCCTAAGTGTTACAAAACACTCAACTCTGTCACTTTAGTGTGAAAACAAAGACAATATATAAATCAATGCGCATGGCTATGTTCTAATAAAACTTTATTTACAACAGCAGGCAGTAGGCGGGACTGGGCCTGTGGGCTGTGATTTACCAATGAAGGCTTGAGCCAGTGGTGGACTAGGACAGAACTCAGATGGAAGGAGAGTAAGTTTCCACAGCCTGCTCTGTCTACTGGGGGGTCCCAGCTCCTCTCAGTGAATGCTGGGCCTAGAAACCATCTTCCCTCCGGGACCTTGAAGCTTCAGTGAAATAAAGGTGCCCCACTGTTACTAGGATGCTGTCCTGGCCCTGTGCCCCTTCTCTCCAACCTTGCCCAGACATTGCTAGTTCCTATATCCCTTTCTCCTCCAATGGCTCAATTTCCTTCTGGGGCTGGGGTACCTGGGACTGAGTTTCCTGGGATATGGGATTTTCAGTGCTAAACCCAGATAGTGTCAGAAAGCCTGGGATGATTGGTAACTGGAGCTGGGACCTGGCTTTCCCTCCTCCCCAGTCTCTTTTCCATTCCCTTAGTCCCACCCCCAGCATCTTCCATTTGGAGGCTTACCTTGCTGGCCATGTGACAGATACAGGGGCCCAGTGGGCCTCATGGTCCTCATAATGTGCCCCTCTCTGCTTGAGCTTATTTGCCCCTCGAACAAAGTCTACAGCTGACATCTACCTACAGAGACTCTAGTGTAGTCTCCCAGCCTAGGTTAGAGGCCCTTCACGTGACCATACTTAATACTATATAATTTTTGGAGAAAATCTCTCCTGTAAATTTTACTATGGGGGAGATAACACTTTTTTTTTTTTTTTTCTAAGAAGAATCAAACTTACTTTGAAAGAGCAGTAGGATTAGCAGGAACTTTCACTATTACATTAAGCCAGCTTGAGATGAAAATATCCCAAGGTCTGACTCATGAAATTTCAGGTAATTGAACCTGTGGACTCAAGTAGACATGAGGGAAAAATATATATAATGTCCTTCTCAAACTATTTTGGCTCAGACGTTTTCTTTCTTCTCAGTTCAAAACCTGACAAATGTTTGCTTGATGGAGAAAACAGACTGGCTAATCCACACCCAAATATGATGCGGCGATGATAAAGGGAAGGGGTTCATGAGTTCCCATATTTCTATCTACATTTATCTTTCTTGTTTGCTTTTAGTGAGGAGCGAGTTGAAGAGGCTTCCTGCCTGATGTAGAGATTAGAGGGGAGGGTGTTCATTTGGCCCTGCAGTAAAGCCGAGGGAGGGGATATCCTCTGCCTTTGGAGACCAGCAGTAAGCCATTTTTATCGCCGTAAAAAGTTTGTGCCTTTGAGCAAATGAGCTAAGAGGAAGGGCCTGATGTTTTGAAAAAATGAACTTGAGTAATGGAGCAGGCTGACTCAGCTCCCCAGCATCCAGAGACAGTAAATATGAAAGCAGTTTCAGGAGGAGAATACTGTAGACTTTTTTGTGGTGGTGGTGGCTTCCCTGTAAAAGACAACTTCTCTGCAACCCAGTCAAGGGAGACTCGTTTCCTAGGAACATTAGCAAATGAAGAATGGAAACTCAAGTGCTAGGGCAGGCCAGGTAGGTAACGTAAAAGAACAAAGAAGTCTTGGTATCAGAAAAATCCATATAAAGACATGAAGGCAAACCAAACATCACTTTTAAGTTTAATTTAGGCAACCAATGGCACAACGGAGATAATAAAAGGTAAATGGCACTTGCTACTGGGGGACAAAGAGGGAGGGGCGTGGACTCTGGACATCTGGAGAGAGTTTGACTGCAATCCCAGCACTGCCTCAAACCCAGGTACTTAGTGAAAATCCTTGATATTTAAATGTTAGCAATTAATCCATAAACTAAAGGCTATCCCAGAGATACAGTGGCCTTACGGGATCTGCTCGCCATCAGACTCTGCACCTTCTCTGGTAGAGCATGCTTGTCCTTGGAACAAAGTCTGTAACTGACGTTTGACCATTGGGGGGAGGGGGGCTCTCGTGTGGCTGCCACATCTGTGTTCTGAACATGAGTAGTACTATAGACAAACTTTCAAGGTCAAATTGATTATCCTCCAGCTTAGCAAAGCAGCAGCTCCCTAATTATGTCAGAAGGCAGGATTATCTCTGATCATTCGGGCTAGGATTCTGGATAAAACATCAAAAGCAATATTTAAATAACACATGGTCATGAATCAGGGATTCATTGCATTTTCCCTTACTAAAAAACCCCTTTATGGTGGGCCATTTTGCTCCGTTAGCAAGGATTTTCCAGGCTGTTTTAACTCATATGTAGTATAACCCCGTCCTTGATTACAAAGTGTCATCATGGGAAAGAAGGAAGCTCTCTTTGGTGTCCTGGTGGTTCATATTTATAAAGAGCCTGCAAAAATGCTAGCAAGTTCTTAGCCCACAATCCAGAATTAGGAACTTGCATATTCTGTTCTGTGTTGGGGCTGCTTAGCTCATGGGAGCCGACTGCCAGTTTCTCTGCCCAATTCTGTACACAGTGACCGCGTTGGCAGTTCAGAATTGGCCATGATGGGAGTGTCTGCACCATGGAAATTAGCGAAAGTTATGAATCAAGGCATTTCTTTATTGGAGAGCCAATTAGTCAACATTTATGAGGACTCCCCTGGGTAGTCCTCACTGTTGGGAGACCTCCCTGTATTTCTTCCTTGAAACCTGGAACACCTTGTGTTCCACAAAGACATTATATTATTATCTTACTTCCTACTCTAGAAATATGAAGCAGAAGAAAAGTTTAATTGTTTTCTAGTTTCTATATTCTCAAGAATTCTTGCCTTTTAAAAACAAAGTTATCAAATACTTTGGAATTTTTTTTCAACAGCAGGGTAGCTCCGTCCTGAGACACCTGAGTCCTTCTGAGTAGTAAGTCATAGCAGCATGAAGAAGCAGTTCAGAGATGACAATCATTCATAGTTCTCACTGTACATCTTCTTCTGTTTAAAATGTAAGGGAATACAAGCAAAATCAATTAAATTGATGTGCCTAAGACCTTACTCCCATTCCTCTAACATTGGGCTAACTGTGTTCTCCTTTTTATTATTTCTACAAGGTTACGTACTCCGTTTTGATACTTCTAATTGTGTTCTAAAAGTTTGTATTTACATACCACTCTTTCCCGTTGTGCTTTGTGTTCCTAAAGGGTAGGAGACTTGTCATACTCGTTTTTGTGTATCTTGGCACTAACAGTTAGTAGGCACTCAGTAAATGTTACTTACGTCAATGAGTGAATCCTTAAGAATATGATTAATCGGCAAGTAGAGCATCATTGCAATTCCTTTCTGATTCAGGCAAGCAAGCATCTGGACCAATTTTTACCTTAACTACACATTGGGCAGTTAAATTTCAAGGATCTATTTATGTATTTTAGAGAGAGAGTATGTGTGAGCTCAGTGGGGGGGGCAGAGGGAGAGAATCTCAAGCGACTTCACGCAGAGCGTGGAGACCCAACATGGGGATCGATCTCATGACCTGAGATCATGACCTGAGCCGAAACTGAGTGTTGGTTACTTTAACCACCAACCGCATCACCCAGGCGCCCCTAGGCAGTTAGATTTTAAAGAAAAGATGCACATCACTCTCTATCCCAAGACAGGTTACGTGGCATTCTGCTTAACATAGTCAATTCCTTGACTTCAACACCAACTTTTGCTGGGTTTATTTCTTTTCTTCTGGAACTTTTCAAAGCGAGAACCTTTAGCAGAAAAAACAATTTAACAAGACAGACATTTAGTTCAATAGAAGAATTTTCCTGGTGTGAAAAAATAAATTACAAAAAGGACTTTGCCTCTGAAAGATAATTAATAAAAACCTTCCGGTGTGATGACAAATCTGACATCTTGTCTAATGTCTGGCAGAGAAGAAAGTGTTGAGAGTTGCACAGTTAGAATAAAATGTTCCACTTTGCAGCTAGGCCAGGCAGGATCTGATAATTATTTCTAGGCGAGAAAAGGTCATAGTCTCGTTGTTAAAACTGACACAACATCAGGCTTGGATATGTGACTATTGACCATCAGCGGTGTCTTCCCTTTAGATTTTCCTGATTTCACAGGTAAATATTGATAGGATTGTGGGTGATTATGGGATGATTCCCTCTTGGACATTTTTGGGAGGTTTTTTGTTTATTTGCTTTTTAATTTCAGATTTATTGAGGTATTTAAAGTGTATATCATGGCAGCCTGCACACATGTAGGTTCCTTGTGGGAGGATTGCCCCCCATCTAGGTATCTAGTTAATTAACACACCTACCACCCCACATATCTATCCCTCCCTTTTTTAAGTTTTTATTTTTTTGGTGAGAACATCTGATTTCCACCCTCACAGCCAACATCAACCATACCACACACTACCAACCGTAGTTGTTATGTTTTACATCACATCTTCCAATTTTATTCATCTTATAGCTGAAAATTTGTACCCTCTTACCAACCTATCCCTGTCTCCCCCTACCTCCAAGCCCTTGGAAACCTCTTTCCTATTCTTTGTTTCTATGAATTTGATTTTTTTTTTAGACTCCACATATAAGTGATATTATGTAGTATTTGTCTTTCTCTGTTTGGTTTATTTCACCTGCCATAATGCCCCTGAAGTCTATCTATGTTGTCACCAATGGCAGGATGTCCTTCTTTCTCATGCCTGAATAATATTCTCTTTCTACATAGATTACATATATGAATATTCCATAATTGAAATATATGATATGATATATGGAACATATTATATGTGGAATATATATAATATATATCTTATATATTCTCCATCCATTCTTCCATTGATGGACACTTATGTTGTTTCTATACTTCTTGGACAGTTTGGACTGAAATGTATTTATAGAACATTCCCCTTCCCTTATAGAAGTTGTTCATGGGTTATAGTAGACTTAGAAATGGTTCCCTGAGCATGTCCACATCCTAACTTCCAGAACGCATGACTATTACCTGGATTACCCAGGTGGGCCTGATAAAATCACACTCATCCTTATAAAGAGGATGCTGGAGGAGTCAGAAACGGAAGGCCACATGATGATGGAAGAAGAGGGACAGAGAGAGATAAGGAGATGCTGTGCTGCTCACTTGGAAGACAGAGGAAGGATGCCATGCTGAGGGATAGAGCTGGCCTATAAGAGCTGGAGAGCCAAAGGAAACAGATTGTCCCTTGAAGCCTGCTGAAGGAACACAGCGCTGTCAGCCCGTTTTAGACCTCTGATGCCCAGAACTGTAAGATAATAAAATACTTCTCAAGCCACTAAGATGGAGGTAATTTGATACAGCAGCAATATGAAACTAGTATATGGGGCATGTCTTATTTTGGGTTCCCCCAAATCAGGGCTGGAGACAAAGGGCTAGATAAAGGTTGTCTTCTTTGGGAGGTGACCCAGGAAGCAGGAATGAGGGGCAAGAGGGTGAGTCAGGGGAGGAGAAAGAGAGCCAATATAATGAAGTGTCACTGAAGTCACCACTATGGGCAGCAAGGGCTAAACCACCAAGACCTCTGAAAGGCACATGTGATGTTTCTCAAAAGAATGCATCTAGAGGAAGGCAATTAGGACATGTAACCCGCTGCCATTTCCCAGCATGGAGGGGGCCAGTAGGGCTACCCCTGGAGCATCAGCTCCTCCACCTTTCCCAGCTCTGCTCAACCTCACACTGACCAGGTTCCTGCAGCATAGGAGCAAGCCCCACAGCAGAATGTGAAGAGACTGAGGACATTCTATGGGACCAGGCTGAGCTCTTAGGGAACTGTTCACAGCAGCAGTGGCTGAGATGAGAGGCTGGCTGAGGTGATGCACTGGGGCATGGTCTTCTGTTGGACTGAATCCTCAACCTCCAGATCTAGTCATCTAGTTGTGTTCTATCTGTTGTCTCCATGCGGTTGGGGTTTTACGTGCAGACCAGACAACTTTTCCAGTGCCTGACACACAGTTGGTCTCACCCACGAGTATTTCATACAGGGACTCCCTTCTTTATTTGATTTAAGGGAAGCAGGTCTTATCTGGCATTTGAAACCCCTAATTTAATTACCAAGATTTCATAAACAGATATAAATACCACCAACTCTAGAGCAAGTACAGCCTCTAGTTTCTACTAAGGGCCAGTGAACTAAGTCTTCCTAATTGTATTAACTAAAGTTCTTACAAAACTATTTTTCTTTTAAAACTTACTAGTTGAGTCTAGTTGATTCATCCTGGAATATTAATAGTTAACAGTGAATTCCATTTAGACAGAAACTTTTATTTCATTGAGTGAATTATTTTTGGCTCTGTTTTAGCCAGACTAAAGGAAGACATGCCTGGTCAACTCAGTCCTACTTTAAGACAAAGCACTTTCAAATAATCTTAAGAACAACCCAGAGCTTGTTATCCTTGCCAAATTCCTTCCTCTTTCTTCAGCTGGCATGCCTTGGTGTTTTCACTTACCAAACCTCTGCATGGAACATTCTTTACTATACTTTGCTACTTGAGAAATGTCAATCAGTTTTCCAATATGGCCTTATCTGTGACCCGGTCCCTATTCTCATTAGCATGTAGCACCTATTATGAACCAGTTTCTGTCCTAAACCTTTTGATTTATGTTAACTCATTGGCCCTCACAAACTGATGAGGGTAGATAACCTTCATTGGCTATAGTGTACAAATGAGAGAACTAAGGCACAGAGAATTTAAGTACCTTGCCCAGGGTCATACAGCAACTAAGGGGTAAAATTAGGATTTGAACCCAGGTAATCTAGCACAGGATTCTTTGTTTTGAGCCACTTCCTAATTCGTAATATATAGAAAATATAATATAATGTAATATATAATGTAATATAATATAATATAATATAATATAATATAATATAATTTGCATATTGTATTATATTATAGTATTGTTATATAATATTAATATTATATATACTATATGTTACATATAGTATATATAATATTATATATACTATATATAATATTGTAACATGCTATATTATATTATATAATATTATGTGTCTGCATTTTCTTCTGATAATAATTTTATCAAGGACTATGTTCATTTCTCCATCTCCAGTGTCTATCTAAATGGCTGGCAGATAATAGAAATTTTAAACTTTGACTAAGGAAATTAATGAAAAACATGAACTCGCATGCTCTGTTATGACAGCAGATCAAAATTCCCTACCACTCGACAGGACAGGTGCTAGGACAAAAGAGAAGAAGCTGTGCCTATTTGTGTTCAGGAATGGAGCACTCAGACGGCAATTT
The DNA here is from genome assembly GCA_028646535.1 of Procyon lotor. Lineage (NCBI taxonomy): Eukaryota > Metazoa > Chordata > Mammalia > Carnivora > Procyonidae > Procyon > Procyon lotor. The sequence goes on along the minus strand of CM053620.1, from coordinate 3,641,312 downwards.
CCACATCGTGACCATCTGGCAGTCTTGTCCAGGGTTCCAAAGCCTTGAGCCTGTTTTCATCTTCCTTTTCTTCTCTCCCTCCATTTGCCTCCACTCCTCCATCTTCCCTCCTTCCTCTGTTCCTCCCTCTCTGTTGGTTTGCCCAGATTATATTTATATATTAAAAAACAAAGTAAAGGGAAGCAATATTTTTGGAGGGTCTACTGCGGGGCAACACCATGCTAGACTGTATGAGTTTCCTCTAGCTGCTGTAACAAATTGCCATGTGCTTAGTGTTAACTGAAATTAACTAAATTAAAAAAAATTAAATTAATTAAAATAAACTGGAACAACACACATGGATTATCATATAGTTTTGAAGATTAGCAGTCCAAACTGGGCCTCACTGGGCTAAAATCAAGGTATCAGCAGGGCTCTATTCCTTCCAGATGTTTTGGGGGAAATCTGTGTTTTTCACTCTTTTCTAATTTCGGGAGGCCTCTTGCACTCTTTGGGTGGTGGTCCCTTCATCCACCTCCAAAGCTGGCAAGGGCAGGTTGAGGCTTTCTCAACCACATCACCACGGGCTGGCTCTCACTGTCACATCCCTTTCTCGAGCTCTTCAGCTTTCTCTTTTCCATTTTCAAGGCTCCTTGTGATTATACCTAGATAATCCAGGATAATCATTCTCTTTTAAAGTCAGTTGATTTTCAACTTAAATTCTCCATTACTAGTTAATCTAACACGTTCACAGGTTCTAGGGATTGGGCTGAGGACATCCTTGGGGGACTGTAATTCGGTGGCTTCTCTTTTAACAATTTGAAGAGAAGATACTGAGTAGCATTCAGTTGGCAATAAGGTCTAGGTTGTTGGTCCCAAACTATGGATGAAGGCAACAACACCCAACAACTCAAATTGGGTATGCAAGACTCACCAAACTGGAAGTATTCTCTCTCTTTTTCTTCCCAAGAATCACAAAATCATTTCTAAGTGTCAGTTACATTAATGGCCAGACAGTGGCAGGTGTCTGTGTTTCTGGGGCTATGAAACCCCGGGAAGAGGGTCAGAAGGTCAGATTCGAAGGTAGTGTGGCTGACACAAGCTGAAAGTCTCACGAGGGTATCCACATGTGCCCATGCCTGTGTGCATGTATGTTTGTGTGTGTACATGGGTGTGCCGGTATGTGTCTTTAACGTACCTCTTTTTTCTGTGCTTTCCCTGTAGGCAGGGTGCCTTTATAAATCCTTCGAGGGCTCTGGCAGGAAAAAGAATCAATCAAAACGCACGGCTGTGACAATTTTATATCCTGCAAGTCAGAGTGGTAGCCTTTCTTCTTTGCCAATCTAAGCTCTTCCAAACAGATTCCAGTAGGCCGACTTTGACAAGAGTAAACCAGAGGTGTTTTGTGGCAAGGATAAAGTAACTGTCCATCCACGCTAATAGCAAAAAGCAGTGAGTCAGTGAGAGGAAAACAACGAGGGGCCAGGAGACACTAGTGAGTTCACTTGGAAAATACCATTTTGGAGCTGGCTTCAAAGAGGATGAGATCTGAGGTTGTTCACTGCCCGTTGAGAGAATTATTTGTGGCAGGAAGTTTCTCCATGGCCACTTCGAATACACTTGTATTAAGCTTTTCTTCAGTTCTGATGTTTCTTTCTAACCTCTGGGACATGTTTGTGATGCCACGGTATAGAAGCCCCTTTATGTCCTTGTCCCTTCCACATTCAGTATATCGTCATTGGCCAGGGGAGCTGCGGGTTCACACACACAACCCCAGACCTTAAGGGTCTGCGCACTGGTCTCTTCCTATTGGATGTCTCCACCATCTTGGAAGTCCTTCCTTTCTGTTTTCCTATATGGAGAAAAGAGGACATTTCAGGGGCCAGATTGAGGTGGTGAAAATCCTTTTACTCTCCTTCTGTTGGCCAGAGCTTAGTCACATGGCAAAAATCACAGCAACAGAGTGAGGAGCACGCAGTTATGGATACTATTAAGACAAGTAAGTAGGGACTCGTACCAAAGAGAGTTCTTTGCTTGAAAAGCCTATTTCCAAAGCCTAGACTAGGGATTGCAAATTCAAATGCCTCAGGGGCCAGACAAGTGTGTAACTGAGTCAAGTGAGCAGGAGCAATAATACAGGGAATGGCGCAGATAAGGACAGCCAAGAGAGGTGCACTCTTTATAATATGATAATTTAACTTTGACGATAGACTGCTATGGCTAAACTAACCAAATCTGCTGGCCACGTCCATCCCATCTGCTGCCAGTTGGCAACTTGCATTCTGGGACAGAAAAAAACATTTTTTCTGGAAGCAAATTCCAAAGTTGGCTATGTTCACGAATCACTACCTGTCAGGATAAACATAAACCCTTTTCAAAAAAGAAAGCTTGGAGCAGCAGCAAAGAAATGGAAGCTAAAAAAAGAAGCAGGTATGAAGAGTGCGATGTAAGGCTTTGCAATCTGCGTGTACGTTTAGGGCAGTGGCTCTTACATGGAGGATGGAGCTCTGAGCTACCATTTTAAAGGATGCTTGGTGTCTTGCAAACGCAGTACAACTCAGCTTACAGCAGGCACTGATGTTTGCCATGGTGTGCTTGACCCCAAGATGCAAACCCCCCCGCCTACCTTCTACATGACTCAGGCCCCTGCTGTTTCCCTTTGAATATATCTGAGCACAGTCTGACGCTGACCAGTTTTACAGTAGCAAAAAAAGTAATATTTGGATGATATTTGCCAATGTCTACCCCGGGGAATATAATATCAGTGAATCATGTCTTTTGGTTTTAACATAATATATAGAAACAATGGTGATAATAATAGCAAACATTTATTGAGCAACTACTATGCCCCGTACGACATAAGGCTCTTTACGACAGTTAACTCATTTAGTCCTAATAACTTTAAGATACTGTTATTGTTCCAATTTGCATCTGAAGAAACTGAAACACAGAAGGTTACTTGCTCAAAGTCACAGCTGATAAATGCCAGCTAAGAAACAGGGATTCACGCAGAACCAATGTGGCTGTGCCCTGTGCTTATTTTGTCTGAATATGAATCTGCTTTCATAAGCAGGCTGATTGTAATTTTCAGATAATAGAAATCCTTCAGTGATCATAAAATTTGATCACTGCTGAGCTTTCAAAGGTGTATTGGTTGCCTATTGTTTATGAGGTGCAAGCTAATGCATAAATGAACCAAAAAACCACATAGGAAGACCATTATTTCTAAGGCATTAAAAATAAATCCAGAATGTTCGTAGCATATATTCTGGAAATCTTAAAAAGGGTTTGGAGAAAAGTATGTCCAGGTAGCATATTTATAAGAGTGACACCTCATGGTGTTGGAGAAGGGGCTTAACCTAGTTTTGGAGCAATGTACAAATACTCACTTTTAAACCACTGAGGGGGGCTTCTTCATAATCTTCCACCAGACTCAGTATGACTGAAATTGGAGAGTGGGTATCCGTGACCAGTTCATGCACAGATCCTACTTAAATTCTGCTAGAAAGTCAAGGGCACTAGCAGTCAGTAGTAGTTTCTACTACTACCCAGTCAGACATTCAGCTTTTGGGAAGCCCTAAATTAGTCTGGGTTCTTTTTTAAGTGCAATTTTCTAATTTCAGAGATGTGTTACATGAAACCCAGACAGACACAAAGGAACTTATGTGAAAGCAAAGAGTGCGCTGGCAAAGAAGACAAGTCTATGTTCCTTTCCATCTACCCAGCTAATTCTGACCCATCTTGGAGACCAAAGAAGAAATGTCCCTTCTTTGGTTTGCTTTCCTTGGTCCCCCTCGATGAAGTTAAACTCCCTGTCCCTGGCTTTTACATGCTCTCAAAGACACCTACAATTTCCTCTCAAGTTAAAATTCTAGTTTGTTAATTAAATTATGATTTATTAATGCCAGTCACCTTTTCTAGTCCACGTGAACAGTTAACACTTGCTGGCCGCTTACCCTGTGGGACACCATTCTAGTTGTTATATTTTTTTCTAACTTTTTAAAATTTTTTTTGAGAAAGCGAGAGAGAGCACTTGAGTGATCTACTGGGAGGGTTGGACGCCTAACCCACTGAGCTACCCAGGCGACCCTGTTGTCATTGCTTTACATGTACCATCCGCTGAATTCATATAGCTCCTCTCAATGCACATCTTAGTCTCCACATTTCCATTACTATCAGTCCGTAAAGGACAGGGCCAAGATTTGAACCTCTGGAGTTGGTGCTTCTAATTACTGCCTTATTATGCTTCCATATAAGCTCCGGAACAGCACCTAGCTAAGTGCTTGCTGAATCCCAGGAGGTTAATAAGTTTGGGGGAATAAGTAAACGAATGCATGCAGTGAGGACGGACTATCTCTTACTTCGCGAAGTCACACATAGCCCAGGAGAGTGCTGCACGCTTTTCTCTTATAAACTTGGTGGGTGGAGGGACCCAAGAATTTGCAAATAAAAGCTAAGCCTCTGAGAGTCCATTCACCACTCCCACCCTCCCTCATGGTCAGCTGTTGGAAGAGGTCTACTTTTCCTTTATGACTCCGGAGGAATCCTGAATAGAGCCTGCCAAGATAATCAGGACAGGGATGGAGCTGCAGAGAGATCAGAACAGGGGCTCCCCTGAACCAATCTCTCAACCTGTTCTGGGTTCTTATGCTCAGGATCACTAGAGAAATGGCAACTCCTTAGTTCCTAGGGGATGACTGGTTTACTGGGTCTGGGGTTGAGGGCAGAATTAGCTGATTAGAAGGTTAAGGTATAATTGTAGGCACAGGGTGCCTGGAGGCCACCTTTGACCGTTTGCTGTTTAACCGAATTAGCGTTGGCCAGTTATAGATTTTCTGCTTGCAAAATTGCCTGCAAATTATTCTGAGTCCTGAATCTGCATTCTCTGTGTGCGCCACTTGGGATGTCAGCATTATGATTGCCTTGGAAGCAATCTAACCAGAGCCTGCTCTGGAGGCAAGGGAAAGTTTCACAGGCAGAACTGCTCCGATATGGAACTGTAATATCCTAACCCCTTTGATTTTTGAAAGATGATGTTGGTCAGGGTGATGACTCGCCCGTTTCAATTTCTCTGATGCTCCTCAGTCTAGCCATACCATGAACCTCCGAAGATTAATTCTCGCTCTCATTCCTTGGGGTTCAGTGCGTTTCAGTGGGATGGTATTTAGAGAGAAGCCCTGGTTCCACAGCTTCCAACCTTTTGTGCACTCTTTTGAATTTGCTGGTGGGAATAATAATGAGTTTTCTTCAACAGCTTGTGTACAGTGGTTAAGAGTTTGCAACGCAGTATCAAAATTTGGTTTCCCAAGAAAGCAGGTACTAAGCCAAAGATTTGAGTGCAAGTAGTTTTATTTGGAGGGTGGTGTGCAGAGAATACTGGGAATCATGAAATTCCCATTTCATGAGGAAACAAGCCAGGGCAAGAAAGGCAGTGAATGGAAGGTGAGTTATCACGCCAGATGCCATTGTGAGCAGCTGGAGTTGAAACGCGCTTGGAAACAGGGAGAGACAACGCTGCCTTCGAGATCTCTCTCCTGAGCGGTGAGAGAGCTGGGGTATTTGTGCACCGATTCTCATCAGTTACGGTCAAGGGCTGCTGCTGAGAATGTGAATTTCCAAACACTCTCTGCTGGCACCGTGCTCTGTTAAAACGGCCTTCCCCAGGTTTCAGAGAAACAACTCAGGCAAAAAAAAAAAAAAGTAAAATCCCGCCCCAGGACACGGAAAGCCTACAGCGGCATGGAAGGAGCTCTGACCATGATCTGAATCCGAAGACACTGAAGCCTGCCTTTGGATCCTGGCCCCAGTCATCCCAAATGCGCCATCCTGGGCGAACTGTCAGCGTCTCTAGAATGTGAGGCCCCTTGTCAGTAAATTGGATCCTATAAAATACGTAATACATCATAGGCTGTGGTGGAGATTACAGGAGATGATGCATATAACACACTTAGCATACTGCTCGCCATACAGTAAATGTTAGCAGTTACGTGTTACGTATTACGGAGCATATAGGGAAGTCTGGGCCAGTATATGCAGTAGGTGCTTGGTATCAAAGTTGGGGAAAAAGATGTAACTCTTTTCTTCACCCGGCTTGTAGTGTTTGCCTACTAAACCCATGACCATTTCTTACCTTACTAAGAGTGTGTCACATACTTTTATATTCCAAAACGTACAGCCTAGATTTTTGACTCTGGGATGAAGCACCCCAAGGATTTACAGAGAAAAAATGGAGCTTTTGGAAGCAATTGTAAATTTTAGATTTTTCTAGTGGCCAAACTTACAGAAGTAAAAGGAAAGTGGTGAAATTGACTTTAGTAACATATCTATTTAGTCCAGTCTGCAAAATATTATTGTTTCCACATGTAATCCATATACAAATTATTAAATTGGGTATTTTGTATCATTTTTCTTTTTGGTACCCAGTCTTCCAAATCCAACATAGATTTTATACTGACAATTTCAGCCCAGCTACATTTCACGTGCTCGCCAGCTGAGGCTCATGGCCCCTGTATTGGATTGTGAAGGTCTAGTGGGCCCTGAATTCCTTCGGGAAATAATTTTCAATGGCATATTCTACTTTCCTCCTCCTTATAGATGGCACTGCTCCTTTGCATCTATGACAGTGAAGTTGGTTTTAGCTTGGGCATAATACGAAGTTGACTGTTTTTGTAATGCAATTTCACACATAGAAACCATGGTGAGATTCTTAGCAGGTGTAAAAATCTGACAAAGTTACTTCTTTAACAGCAACTTGATGGAAACTACAGCAGCTGTTCCTATTTTCGAGTTTTCCAAATCTCATTGCCAAAGCGAATTGTTGGCAGCCACAGGAGAAGTATCAACTTACCTCTTCATTTGGGAAATGAAATTAAAACCTCAGCTCATTTCTAAAAGTCACAGATTCGGTAGAAGTTAGTAGGGCAAACACATGAGCAGCTTTTAAAATATTGATGGCTTTGGTTTTTCTCAGGTGCTGCTGCTAACATCTGCGGAAGATTTGGACTGCACGCCTGGATTTCAGCAGAAAGTGCTCCGTATCAATCAGCCAGCTCAGTTCATCGAGGACCAGGCGATTCTAAATTGTAAGCAGTGTCACTTGATGATTCTTTGGGGCTGTTCTCATATTTGAATTCACCAATGTCTAAGAATGTGTCTCAGGAGGTGGTATTCCCTAAGCGAAGTGTTTTCTGATCATTTTTCTTCTGTCACTGCTTGACCCAGGGTAGAAAGCTCTTGAATTAGAGCCTTGTCGGCTGAGAGGTGAAGAAAGTGGTTGTGTAGCTCTCATGAGTATGTTATCATTGGTGAGCATTTCCCCATCGTTCCCAGAAAAGGAGACCACCAGCCTCCAACGAGAGTGCTGCTCTCTTCAAAGGAAATGAAATCCATTTCCCCTGGGTAGGTCCCTGAGAGCAAAACCAATGCCTTCCCAAGGGTTCACTGTTTTACCGGGATCTCTTGTGCCTAGTGTTAGATCAAAACAATGATGAGAGCAGGATATTGGCTTCTGGGAATTTTTAGTCAGAGTAATTTAAAACTCCTATTCTGAAGGCCAATGAGAGGGTCTTCAGAAAGATTCAGAACCTCTACTGGCTCTTTTGTGGAGTAAATTCAAATTCCCCCAAATTCCAATTAAAATATGCTCCCCTCAGATCCCCAGTATCATATTGTTTTATCTTTATGAGGGCATGGAGTGCACCGCTAAATGCATAGCAAGCATAGTTTTAGCACAATAGAATCTAAAATTGATGATAGACAAATAACCATTTAATTATAAGCTCTTGAGCACCATTCTTTAACATTTGGGAATGCAGAATATGTAAACAGTGGTTTAATTTGGTCAGATCCTCCAAGGTCCCTTTAGGGAAGATAACTGTGCATTTGCCCTTACGGTCTCAGGCTTGTCTTCCACGCTAACCACGCTCCTTGGTTCCTGTGCTCTGTGGCCAGTGTGTTTAAAGAAAAGGAAAACAAGACAAAACAAAACAAAACAAAATAGAACCAGCCTGCCTGATTGGATTGTTCTGTGAGGCTGGAATGCATTTGAAGAGTTGAAAGGAGCACAGTAATGAAGATGCAATGCCGAGCATCAAGGGAGCTACCCAAGGTGAAGTCCATGAACATCTTGATGCAATTATACCAATGGAATCATTTCGGCAATTACAGTCTGCAATGACAAGGTGCAGGACCGGCACAATAAGTGAATTACAATTTGTGATTTCATGTTAATTTGATTCCTGAGTGTGACTCCTGGGTCAGGCCATCAGGAACCCTTATTTGTCTTTTGATTCTTCTATTTATCAGAATCAATATATTTCAAAGGGAAGTTTAAGAGAACCATTTTTTCTGTCTTTCTCCCCTCTCATCTGTTTGTTTCATCTCCTCACTTCTCCTTCTCTCTCTCTCTGTCTCCTCTTTCTTTCTTTTGCTTTCTTCTTCTTCTTCTTCTTCTTTTTTTTTTTTTTTTGCAAGCAATTATCCCAAATGGCATCTATATTAACATGGGCGGAAATGTGAAGCCACCCTGAGTATGGAAATTAATAGAGTTGGTATGCAAAGCAGGCCCATAAATGTGATTGCTTCTGTAATTTTCACAACACCAAACAGCTTTTAATTCACCGCTGAGAAGCTGGAAACAATCATACTTTGGGGGATCTTTTTAATTTAAACTAGACCATACTGTACATTCCAATATCACAGTTTTGTGTGTGTCTGTGTTTTTTTTTTTTAATCCCCTAAGTAATTAAGTGGGTTATGGCTGTTGGTTCTGTGTAAGCTAGTAAATGCTAAATGGAACTGGGTTGATTATCAATGATAGCACGTTCAGGAAAAGTCAGTGGTAGGGGAATTGTGGATATTTAAAATTTTAGATATGAATTTGTATGTAAATTGTTGGATCAGCAAAATCTGACTAGCCCCCTCTCCATGAAACCGTAGGTTCATATGTATTACTAGGGTAGAAAAAATACAAAGAATCCATCTGGTCTGGTGCTTTTGAGTTCGTCTCAAAGCAACGAACATGGGTTGTTATGAGATAGACCTTGCAAATAAGGTTAATTGTGTCTAAATGAAGAAGAAAGTTTCCATAGACTTGAGAATGCCTATTGAATATTGTTTGGGAAAATCTGAATTTCCAGAAGAAATAGCAATTTATTGCTCTATTCCAGAGGAAAGGAAAAGCCTGGAGAATTGTGTATTGATGAACCTGTCCCCTAGGCAATGAACATTCCCCTACTCTCTCCCTCCGGCTCCTTCTTCCCCTCTCTTTCTCTGTTTCTTCCAGGCATTCCCCTAGGGTTCAACACAGGACCCTTCTATCTCTGAAAATGTGATTAACCAAGAAACAATCGAGTGGTGGGTGCTCTCAGAATGAAGGCCATATCGACACAAAGCTAATGTCTGGATGAAAATGGAAAAGAGTTAAACAGAATCAGAAAGTTTTAAAATACTTTGGTACTTGAGGTTGCATGCCAAGATGTGGGATAGGATTATTATACACACACACACACACACACACACATATATACATATACATACATACATATATATATACACACACACATATACCTACAGTATATGTATATATGTCTATGTAGGTATATATATATATATACCTACACACACACACACACACACACACACAAACACACATATACAAGCTGATGTTTTAGGTACTAAAAGAGGTTAAAAGACACCAGGCTAGTAACATCTCTTAGACTCCACTTACGGTGTTTGTATTTTCCAGTTCTGCTTTATCTTTGCAATATTTAAGAGCTTTGGTTTCCAATCACTGTAAAGTTTTGTCTTGCGGAAGGTGTAAACACAGCAGAATCAATCAGTTGATGTCTATACTTTTCACCATTCTCTAAGGTTGTCTGAAAGTGTTGTCTCTTTGACAGACACAATATATCTGCTCATACCCCAGACTTATATTCAACCAATTTTGGGTTCAGCTTTTAGCAGGCTATAGAAAATGTTTATTCTGTCCACGGCTTCCTGCTCTCTTTGTTCAGACAGTCATATTTCCTTTTATCCTTTTTCATCTTTCTCCTCAATTCTCAATGACTTATCTTTTTCTACTTTAACTGTTACTAATGGTCACCTCCACTTCTTTTATTTCCCTAATATTTTATTCACTGTTCACTCTAATACATCTTTCCTTCAGTTGTTCTAAAGCCTTTTATTTTCTTCACATCCAAATAACTCTTTATTCTACTCTCCTTTCCACTAACTAGACTTGCTTTCGTCTTGAAAAGGCCATTTTTCAACAAGCTTCTAGGATCAAAACATGGTATCCCACTATTCTTCTAATGTAACCAGGGGAGCTCTTTCATTGTATCTTTCACAGTGTGATGCAAAGCCCCCAATTCATGATAACTTGGACAAAAGTCTCCTGCCTTCATCTCAGTCTTGAAAAATGAGCTGGGAAGATGTGCTTATTCCCACTTTTTTTTTTATGAGAAGTGGAAGAAGAAAGGGGAAGACAGCTTGGAAGGCAGAACCTCAGGAGACATCCATT
>CM053620.1:3617723-3630714 GCA_028646535.1 Procyon lotor | reverse complement strand
GAATAAGCTAAGAGGAATATATTCATGACTCTCCGGCTTCTATTAGTGGGAGAATCTCCAACTTCAAGAGTTCAGAAAGGACACCCCATTGGCCATCTAGGCACTATTAGATCAGCACTTTTCTGCCTCTTACTGTTTATAATTCCTGGATTACTCTTTGTGGACCACACACACACACACACACACACAAATACGCAGAGAGAAATTGCTACACCTGAGTTCACCTAAAATACGACCTGTATAATTACACTTTTATTTTGTTATTTAAACACAATTAATTAACATATAGTACATTACTAGTTTCAGAGGTAGAATTCAGTGATTCATCAGTCTTATATAACACCCAGTGCTCGTTACATCACGTGCCCTCCTTAATGTCCATCACCCAGTTACCCCAGCCCCACACTCCCTTCCCCTCCAGCAACCCTCAGTTTGTTTCTTATGAGTAAGAGTCTCTTATGGTTTGTCTCCCTCTCTGATTCATCTTGCTTTATTTTTTCCTCTCTTCCCCTATGATCCTCTGTTTTGTTTCTTAAATTCCACATATGAATGAGATCATATGATAATTGCCTTTCTTTGATTGACTTATTTCACTTAACCTCTAGTTCCATCCACGTTGTTGCAAATGGCAAGATTTATTTTTTTTTGATGGCTGAGTAATATTCCATTGTATATATATACCACCTCTTCTTTATCCATTCATTAGTTGATGGACATCTGCGCTCTTTCCATAGTTAGGCTATTGTGGACATCCTGCTATAAATATTAGGATGTAGATGTCCCTTTGGATCATTATATTTGTATTTTTGGGGTAAACCTTTAGTACCACAATTGCTGGGTCATAGGGTAGCTCTATTTTCAACTCTTTGAGGAACCTCCATACTCTTTTTCAGCATGGCTGCTCCAGCCTGCATTACCACCAATGGTGTAAGAGGATTCCCCTTTCTTCACATCCTCACCAACATCTGTCATTTTCTAACCTGTACAACCCATATAGTTACACTTTTAATAACACACTTGCACTACTTAGGATAGGCTTGGTATCAACCCCAGTGACCTAACAGAATAAAAGTTTATTTCTCATTCAGGTCACACGAATGCCAGTCAGGCTCCTGTCCAAGTGGCTGCTCTCCATGCAGGAACTTGAGGCCTCAGGCTGCTTCCAACTTGGCCTTGCCATCTTGGGCCTTCCAGTCATTCTTATGTCACTGAGTTGGGGACAAGAAAAACGTGTGGGGAAGACACCCCAGAGGTTTAACCACTTTAGCTCAACAATGCCATATGTAATTTCTGCTCATATTGTATTCACCAGTCATGTTAGCTGTGTGGCCATGAATGAGCAAGTTCTTCAAATCCTGAAGGTTGGGACTATCCCATCTAAAAGCAATAATGGCAGTCCTTACTTTTAGAGTTCTTGCTGATTGATGGAAAAAATGCTTAGCATAGTGATGAGTGAAAGAAAGCTGCTCTTATTATTACTGTCAGTATTACTGCGCTCTTGTTCTTGTTAGTACTGCTATCCATAGACCTGAGATAGTCTCATTGTGCCTACAATGGCCATCTAATCCAGGCTTTATAAGAGACAAATTGTGGACACTAAAAATTTGAAGAAATGAGTGATTTTAGGATTTGAACCTAATGGACCAGTAGATTTTTTTTAAATCTTGGATTGATAAGATTGTATATTAAAACATTTTTCTAAGCCTGGATATGAAAAATAAAACAAACAAACCCAAGCAAATAGATGAGATAAAGGGAGAATACTACCATTTACTTTGGTTAGAATTTTCTTTTAAGAGGTCATCTGGGAAAAAAATACAAATTAAAAAAATATATTAAAGATCATTTGGCACTAAAAAACAAATGAAACAAGAATATGAACTAATAACAGCAGAGAAGGCAGTTCTTTAATTTGAGTAAATTTTGTTTTGTAAAATAATGTGTCAAGTGTTCTTATTTACCTCATTTTAGTGGGGAATCACATATCAAATGCATTAGGCTGATATTAACTTTTTCTGCTATTGACTTTTCTGATACTCTTCTCAAGTTTCAATATGTTCATTTTCTAGACAGGCAGGGATAAATCTTAAGAGATTTCCTTGTGACGGGCGATATGCCCATGCTGACAGCAAGAAGAGAAAGAGCATTTCTGGAAAATATAAAAAGTATGCATACCTTGGGAACAGATGTTGGGATTTATAAAACGTACCACAAGTGTTGACCAGTGGGATATCCATAACCTTCATAGCTGGCATTTACTGTGCACCAAGTGTGAGGGGGCCCCCTTGAACCTCATAACAGGCCGTAGGGGATAAAAGACTCCCATATGCCCATTTTACAGGTGAGGATATCAAGGTTGGGCGAGGCAAAGCAATTTACCCACAGTCGTATCACTCATATTTGGCAGCATCAAGATTTGAACCCAGGATTCTAGTCCCCTGGCTCATATGCAGAGTTCTTTAGTGTATTGTTTTTGTTGATGTCAGTGGTAACAGATCAAGGAAATGTGCCACTTCATTTTCCTATCTACTTTCATCAACCTGGATGAGATAGAGGATTTCTAAGGCATTATATTTTTTTCACAACCAAGTTTCATTCTTCCTCCATAATATTAAAAAAATATAGGAAAAGTACTTCTTTTTCCTTGTTTCAAATAGATTCAGTTAGTGCAAGATTGTCCATGACCTGCACTCCTGGCTTTCCACCTTCCCCATGGGTTTCTTTCACCAGGACACTGGTGGGTCACTTCACCTTGACAATGACCTTGGCTAGTGGTCAGGTCATCCATGGAGTGCATTGTGTTGCATTAATCATATTTATACTTAACACACATGAGTCATGGCTTTTGAGGGTGTTTTTAATTGACTATAAATCAAACAGGGAACTTGAAAAATGAAGGCAATTAATGAAAAAGCAGTGTGAGAGGTGTTTTGCATCGTAACGTAGGAAATACATCGCCAGTGAATTAAATGTCAAAACAAAGGCCCTTTTGACCCCACTGAAAAGATTTCATTTGGATGGTAATAAATGGATGAACTTTCCAACTGGCAGGTGGAGAAATGCCTGTTTCCTGAGTTTAAGCTCACTTGGGCTTTTATCTGTCTCTATTCTCTACTCTTGAACACTTGCCAAGTTCTTTTATTTTTGTTTTCCATTTTAGTGATTTAAAAAAATAATGATAATTTATTTTCCATTTTCTGATTGTACTTCGCACTACTAACTTGTATTTGCCCTCAAGTTGGGAGATTGATTAAATGATTAATGAAATGATTTAACATCACTTGTACGGCAGTCTGCATAGATCTGAGTATGGTTAAAGTTTCGAGTGATGTATTTACTTAAACTGTTGTGATATGCCAAGGAATATTACTCTGATGTCACTTAATTCACTCCACATTATGAAGGTGATTATTATACTTTAGCTCAGAATGTGGACTCCAATTTACATTATGAGACTTTTTCTTATATTTAAATAGAGTCCTGTAGAAATGTAATATTTTTACAAGTTTGCCCTTCTACCCTACCATCATATTTGTAACAGGCTAATAATCTAGTCAATTAACATTATTGGAATCTTCAAAAATGCATGATATTAACTTCCTTATTTCCTAAATATAAAGTGATATAGTAAATAACTACAGAATAAAAAGAACACAAACACATACTGGAGAGGGATATGATGAAGTGCTTAGAGATCCTCCACTGGACTTGGGTGCTATGTCATGCTTCAAAGAGTGGGAAACAGATAAAGTAGTGGAGGAAGAGGGCCTGAGAAGGTGAGGAATCTAGATGGGGCTCCTGTGGCATGACTTTTCTTATCAGCAGAATGGAAGAAATAAATAGACCAGAGAAATCACACTGTCAGACCTTGGGCTAAATTTGCCCCACAGATCTGTCCTGTCTGGCCGCTCAGTGTGGAAGTATTTAATGAAAAAGTTTTAATGAAGAGAATTTGTTGTCAACATTGAGAATTTCACTGTCACAAATTCATAACTTCTGGGAAGATTAGACTTCCAGAACATAGACCCCAGAGGTAGGCTGCATGGGTTCAAATCCGAGTTTGCCCATTATCAACTAAGTCATTTCGGAGAGTTAGAGGAACACAAAAACCTCACTGTGCCTCAATTCTCAGTTCTCTCATTTGTAAAATAAGTACTATAATGGCAGTAACCTCAATAGGTTGCTCTGAGAATTAAATGTTAATCTATGTAAAGGGCTCTGAATAGTGGCTGGTCTATAGAAAACTCTAGAATGTTAGCTGCCAGAAGTTAGTGTATCAGTAATAGTAGCTGGGGCCTTCCCTGTGGCTCTCCAATCTCTACTGTCTTCCTGTCATCCAGTTGGCTTCCTCATTCATTCTGCCTGCCCCTCATGGGCATCTAAATTCACTCCATGAAGTCACTGTTGCCCCCGAGACTGGTGCGCGGATCGAATGATATGCCACAAAAGGCCAAGCACATGTGCTGTTTCTATCCAACCACCGCCGTTACTGACAGTAGCTGTTGCCTGCGGTCAAGGAAGCAGAGAACAGTGCTGAGAGATGGAAGGGTATGGGCTGCCTGCCATCAATTAAGACTTTGAAATCTATTTTCAGTGTTTTGAGTAGTTAATGCAGGTAATGTATGAAAGGTGGGCCATGTGAGTAGATGGTGTGGCTAGCTTTCTAGAAGTTCAGAATAGGAGACGAATAAGATGGAAGAGTTGGGAGGGCTGGGGTGGGCATGGAGTCATCTGAGAAGTTTTGAGATGGGGATGGTTGGGAGGTAAATCAGAGGGGAGGGGACAGTGTGATTGAGGGGCACCTATATATGAAATAAAGGTGAGAGCAGAGCCCCAGGGGAATCCAAGGCTCTAGATTAGGGAAGACATCTAGAAGTTTTCTAAAAGGGATGCATAATCATTGGAGTCTCTCCCAGGTCACTGACTCGTATGACCCCATTAACTCTCTGGACTTCTGTTTCCCCGTTTGCACAATAAGGGTATATTAGTCTCATTATACCAGTGCTGTTTGGGTTGTGATCCAAAATAACCCAACTCCACCTGGGATTAGCAAAAACGTATATAATTTTCAGCTCACGTGACTGAAGTTTTCGAGGCTTGAACTGGCTTCAGGAACGGTGGGATCTGGAGCCTCTGCTGATGTCCTCAGGATCGCCTTTCACTCCTCAGTTCCGCTTTCTGGAGTGTCGGTACCCCCCACTCTGAGAGAGCTTCCCTCCAAGAGGGTCACCAGCAGCCCCAGTCTTTTATTCTTCCAACATCACAACCCAGAGCATCTCTTTTCCAAGCGTTCTGGCAAACTTCCCATGGCTAACCCTTTTGGTCAGGTTTGGCTCATGTGCCTATCCCCGAACCAATCACTGTGTCCAAGAAGATGTGGTATTTCTGTTGGCTAGGCCTAGGGAAGTGGAGATGCTGTTCCCTGAAGGGAGTGATGCCGGGTTGGCAGAAACGGGAGTGCACCCATTTCCATTCTAGCATTTCCTGACTGCAGGCTGTGCTCCGTGCATAATGATTTTGAGAACCCAGCACGCACGCAAATGGAAATGGGTCTTAGGTGGCAGGGGATGAGGGCAGCCATCATACTGGGTTTCTCACTGGTGATGCTGGTGAGCAGATTGCCTAATTAAGACTGTCAAATTCAAAGGGATGCCATATGGCCCCACTCTTCAACCTGTTGAGTATATCTTCGCTATAACAGTTCTGTAACTGGTATAAATCTCTTTTATTTCTGTTTTTCTTCAAGAGAGTAAGAATATAGGAACATACGGATGTTATGGGAGCATCTCCTAATTTAAGATATTAGAACCACATGAGTTGGGCTGCTTAATGAGTAAGGCATCAAAACATAAAGGAGGAAAGATGAAGCATGGCTTTAAATAGTTTGAGAAGGCAGAAGATCTTATTATCATGTAACAGAGCAAATCTATACCCTTTCTCATAATTGTGGTGCCCTCTGTCCCTTTGATCTTAATTTTCATGAAATTTTTATTGGTGTGAAAGCAAAAGGGCAAGAGGTACAAATACCTGTCAGTCAAAATATCCCCAAGCATTGTTTTATTTGACCAAATTCACATTCTACTCCTGGAGACAGAAGTAGGATATAGGAAAGGAAGTGACATACATGGATTCTCAAATACCTGTTTAGTTAATGACTTAAGAAATACAGAATGGTCACCTGCCTTCTGTCAGACCCTGCACTAAGTGCATAGTCACAACTGAACCAGAGTAAAAAAAAAAAATGCCTCCTGTGTTGGAACTTTCCATTCTTGTGGAGAGAGAGACAGAAATGATGGGAATGGCTAACACACACATGAAAAAATGCCCAACATCATTAGCCATCAGGGAAATTCAAATCAAAACCACACTTAGATACCACCTTACATCAGTTAGAATGGCCAAAATCAACAAGACAGTAAACAACAAATGTTGGAGAGGATGTGGAGAAAGGGGAACCCTCTTCCACTGTTGGTGGGAATGCAAGTTGGTGCAGCCACTTTGGAAAACAGTGTGGAGGTTCTTCAAAAAGTTGAAAATAGAGCTACCCTATGACCCGGCAATTGGACTACTGGGTATTTACCCCAAAGAAGCAGATGCAGTACAAAGAAGGGCCAATGTACCCCAATGTTCATAACAGCAAAGTCCACAATAGCCAAACTGTGGAAGGAGCCGAGATACCCTTCAACAGATGAATGGATAAAGAAGATGTGGCCCATATATACAATGGAATGTTACTCAGCCATCAGAAAGGATGAATACTCACCATTTTCATCGACATGGATGGAACTGGAGGGTATTATGCTAAGTGAGTCAAGCAGAGAAAGACAATTATATGGTTTCAATCATAGGTGGAAGATAAGGAATAGCATGGAGGACATTAGGAGCAAGAAGGGAAAAATGAAGGAGGGGGACTCAAAGGGGGAGATGAACTATGAGAGACTATGGACTCCAAGAAACAAACAGGTTTTCAAAGGGGAGGGTGTTAGCCTGGTGATGGGTATTAAGGAGGATCCGTATTGCATGGAGCACTGGGTGTTATATGCAAACAATGAATCATGGAGCACTACATCAAAACTAATGATGGACTGTATGGTGACTAATATAATAATAATAAAAAGAATAAACACCTAAGAACGTAGGAAAACAAGACATGAAAATCTGATGGAAATACTAGCCAAGAAATAAGACAAAATCATATGATGGAGATTTCTGGATGGCTGCTATAAAATGGGCCACCGAGAAGTTTTCTCTGAGTTGCTGAGGACTGTATTACGAGCCCGGGTCCACCCTATCAAGATTGGGTTGGTGAACATTCAGGCCAAGGGACCACATAATGCAGGAACCCTAAGATGAGAACAGGTCTTTCATTTTGAGATTCTCTGATCCAGGAAAGGGGCTACCATTTTATCCATTTAATGAAATCAACTGCTGTGTAAGATCAGATTGTAAATCCCATTTTTCAGCTGAGAGCATGAAGGTTGACTAAAGGATCCGACATCTCCAAAGAAGGGCCAGTGGTGAAAAACACACTCTGACCTCCCGACCCTGTGAGTTCTCTCCATATGAAAAGCCATATCCAATGTCCTTCCACAGAAGTGCGCTTGTTCTTTATACTGAGAACAGATTGAGCTGTCCCTGAGGGCCGCACAGGGCCGATGGTGTGGGTGCCCGAGTTGAACTGCTTGCTTTCATCACTTACAATGGAGGCATTTCCAGTCAACCCCTAGCTCCTCAGTTTCCTTATCTGTAAAATGGTGGTGATGTTTTGTGGATTAATCAAGATAACACAAGTAAATGTGTTAGGACACTGCAAGCCACATGCAAGCTCTGTATAAAGGTCCATATATTTTATCATTAGAAAGCATGAGGCCAGGGAGGGGGATGTCTGCAGAATGATGCTATTGGAGCAGGCAGCGCCGGGTCTCCCCAAGGAGGCACAGAGGCAAAGGCTGGCTCCTCTAAAAAGAACACAAGTTCTTCCTCCTTCCTCCAGGTCTCCCTTGGAGGTACTTTCATGTTCTAGGGGTACATGCCATCCCAGTCACCCCCCAACACACACACACATATACTCATGATCTGGTCTCTTTGGGCTAAATCTTAAAAAGGATGCTCCCTGAAAAGCATCTTAGAACGGAGTCTTCGCAGCCTTAGATCGGACATGTTTTGCAAGTTAGGGAGCTAATAACGTGCATATGTTGTATATTACACGACTCCACCAGGGGTGTATGGGGCAACCCTGTGTAACAAGACAGATATTTTTGCAGTGAAACAGATGGATATTTACCCTAAGTTGGATAAATAAGGATCACCACATCAGTTCCGGTTGGGTTTTGTGCCAAATGAGTTACAACTTTGGTATGCTGAGCCTCTTGGATTTCAGAATTGTAGACTGCACTCCGTAGGAGAAGAGTCCCTTGAAAAGTTGCAGACCTCCATTGTGCTAGCACACTCAGCTGGCCTCTTCACATGCCAGCTGCTTCTGGGGGCCGCAGAGTATGGTAGTGCCTTCGACTCCGGGTTCTAGCCACCCCCTACAACCCGCTCCTACTTGTGAGCAACTTAGTAAATGATGTCTTGGCAGGCCACCCCTGAAAAGTGGCCAACCGCTGCACCAGCCTATTTCATTCCCATTTGAAGCCAAAACACTTGTCAGCCATCCAGGTTCCTCCTAACTGTGCATGTCAGCTGATTCCGGAGCCCTCCCAGAGGATCTATTTTTAGCTAAAAGTGGTTTTCATTTTCATATGTATACATTAAATCCACAGGGGTGGGAGAATTTCCAAATAAGGAACATTGATTCTGAATAACATGAAAGAAATAATTAGTGCTTGAAAAACAGTTCGAAATATGAGTCAAAACCTCCGAGGAATATGGTTAGCTCTGCATTTTTCAGTGGAAGGAAGTTTGCCGGATTAAAAACAGAAAGCGAGGGTGAGTGGGGATAAGCCAGGCTGGGAGCATCACGTTCTAGGCACCGAGGAAGGGGACAAGACTAAGAAGGGGGAATGAAATAGGGGACAGCTGGGATTGTTAGGTGAATGCCTATGGGGGTGTGGCCCAGTGGTCGTTTCCCGTGTCAAGAGGGGCGCAGAGAGGAGGGCTAGACCCAGGCCCCTGCCATACTCGAGGGGGATGAAAGAGCAACAGCCTTCAGGGAAGGGCGTGGGGTCTGATCAAGTTTCCAGGTGTTTTATTTATTTTGGAGCAAGGTCAAGGCCGCTCTAGAGTGGGTAAGGCCTAAGATAAAGATGTAAGTATATTATTTTTTATGTCCAAAGTCACCGGCTTTGTCGTGGGTAGGCCAATTCAAACTTCCTGTTCTCACGTACATTTTTGATCAGGCCCCTTTTTGTGATGGGTATAGCCACCTTGTATACCCAAGGAGAGGCTGAATTGTTCTGATACGAAGCACTTTGTCAGCTACAACTACAATTCAATGACGTTATCAGTTCTGATGAACCCTGACCAACTAAGAATTTTAAAGAAAAGGATTCAATGGGAGGAAATCGTGGAGCTCACAGGTTCATCTGAAGACCTGAATGAGAAAGCCTCCAAAGAGACAAGAGTCAAGAAGCACCAAGAGTTTCAGCAAGGGGAACTCAAGAGAGTTTAGGACAGTGCTTTTCAAACTTTCTTTAGTGAAAAGATCGGTTTTTGTTTCAATGCACCAGAGGCTGATACTTTTGTAATGAATAAAACAAATAAGCATTTTTTTAAAAGATTTTATTTATTTATTTGACAGGGAGATCACAAGTAGGCAGAGAGGCAGGCAGAGAGAGAGAGGGGGAAGCAGGCTCCCTGTCGAGCAGAGAATCCAATGTGGGGCTCGATCCCAGGACCCTGAGATCATGACCTGAGCTGAAGGCAGAGGCTTTAACACATTGAGCCACCGAGGCACCCCAAACAAACAAATAAATAACTGTCAAAATATAGTTTTCAAGAAGCAAAAAACATGACTCATATAGAAAGTGAATACAGGTATAAACTCACAATTAAAGAGCAAACTGATAAGGTCAGTCTGACTCAAGGAACCATTTGACGAGCTAGGTATTTGTAGGTGATTTAATAATGAGGAAATGTTAGAATCGGTTTGCTAGTTTACACACAGAGCTGGTTAATGTCCTGCAGGGCAACTAACTATAACCTTTAGTTATCCTTTCTGCTGAACATAATTGGCAGCTCTACTATAAAGAGATCTACAAATCAACATGTAATTTCACTAAGTCTGCAATCTTCAATAAATAGTGAACAATGAGAATGTTTACCTTAAAAATTACACTACTAGTTATTTTACCAGGAAAAAAAAAAAAGAGTAATAGCAGAGAATTGGAACCCAGGACAAGTAAGCTGTGAAAAAGCCATAGGCAAGTCCACAGCACAAAGCAGAGGACCACTCTTTTATTTGGGGGAGCGGGGAGTTGGGAAAGCTGTTGTAAACCAAAAAGCATTGGCGTTAAACTGGGAGTCAGAGGTATGGTGGCTTTTCATTGGCTGAGTCTGGGTGTCTCTCATTGGCTGGGCTGTTGGGGGTTGGGGGAGGGGAGCTTTCTTCCCCCTGATGAGATTCTAGAGTGTACTTGATACAGCTCTCTTCCTGTTGGGTCTGCAATTAACCACAAGTGGTAGGGTCTGAGAGCTTCCCTTATTGAACCCCCGACTCTGTGTTAGTGAAGTTTCTCTCTTAATTTTCACAAGGCGAATAAATTACATTTTCCTAGGCAATCAAATAATCCTTGAACGGACCTGTTAGGTAATGCCTGTATATGATATTGAAAGAACATCCCTGCCCCCAACACAACATTTTGCTTTACTTTCAAGTTTTAAACAATTTTTCTTAACGATATAATAAAAAATTTTGCTCTGAAAATGAAAATAAAGTGGGTTACCTGGGTGGCTTACTCGGTTAAGCTGACTAAGGTCATGACCTCTGGGTCCCCTGGATCAAGTCCTGCATCCGGCTCTCTGCTCAGCAGGGCCTCTGCTTCTCCCACTCCTTTGGTGATCTCTCTTTCGCTTGTTCGCTCTCAAGTAAATAAATAAAATCTTAAAAAAATGAAAATAAAGCAAAGACATACAAAATGCAAACCTTAAAGCTAGACGAAATAGGCATAATATTTATTACTCTGTGAAATTGCTTGTAATTGCTGAGCTTATCCTGTCACGGGCCCTTTACAAGAGTTGGGGTGCTGGTATGTGGACCACACTTCCACTTTTACATACTCTATAGGGCTAGCAGAGCTCCACTCACCTTCCCGTTTGGGGTGTTTTCATTCCAATTTTTGGAAGAGAAGCCAGTCCATAGACTCAGCATTGGGTCGAAAGCCCCCTCTGTGATCTGGGAGACAGGTCCACTAATGAAAGGTCCATTCCTTAAAGAAAGGACTCTACGCAAACAAACGTCAGAGATGTTCAGATAGTTACTAGTTCTGAGAGCTATCGCCCAAACAAGCAGGGGACCAGGACGGTGCTGGGTTTTGACCAAGGGAAAGGCATCCATGAGCCACCGTGTTGTGTTGGAACATCATTTGGGCCCCCACATTTAGCTTTTCGGTCAGGTGGCCAACGGCTCAAGGTACACAGCCTAAAACATCACCACAAACAGGTGATGTTAATAAAGCACAGGTACATTTAATAAAGCTTATTTTCTTAAGGAACTCCACCTTGATAGACTCTTAGCAACGTTTCAGAAAGTGGAAGTCAGAATGAAATTATTACAGCATTTGCGAAGAGGGTCCAGGCCCTCATGATTTAAGGTAGGAAAATGACATCTGGTAAAGTTCGTGACTTTAGGATTGGTTGGTGTGACAAGGTTTTTAGGTAAGTCGTGAATTAAGCCCTCTAAGTTGTTTTTGATAAATGCCCTAGAGGGCAGACTGTTACCCCTTGAAACAACCTGTGAAGGTTTTCACTAGTTCTTCTCCCGAAAAATTTTCTGGGAACAAACAGTTACATCCAGTTGACACCGTGGTCTTAGTTCTTGGTTCTTCGTACTTGTGCTGTATTGATGTGGGTGATTTCAGTTCTCAGTCCCTGGTCCTTCCTGTGTGCTCTATGTCTGCAGGCATTTCCTAAACTTCTGTCTCTGCAAGGCAATTCCGCAGAATGGTAATAGGAATATACAATGGAGAAAATATTTTGAGTTAGCTAAGTGGGAAATGCTGGGGTTTTATTTGTTTATTTGCTAACTAAACGCCCTCTCAGACCTTTAAAGTATGAAAAGTGCATAGTGAATGTGGACATGCCTCAGACAAGATTGAGGACGTAACCCCTTCCAAAAAGAGCTCATTCATTCCGTCCTCCCTGAGCTGCAGACCCTCTCTGCACCCCAGAAACAGGCTACTTTTCCATTCTCAACTTGGGGCTGGGGAAGATCTGCCCCTCTGAGACCCAAACCTTGCCTTTCTTCTTGAGGAGGGGGAATACTGGAAATATTTTTCCTTTTTGATCTTTCTCATTCTGCTGAGCTCATAGGAAATGAAGTAGAGTAGAATGCTTGGAAATCAGCATACATTTAAAATAAGTCTGCGTGTAATGGCTGTGGAGTTGAGCTTGGAAGCCAGACTCTCTGAGACCCAGGGAACCTTCCCATCTGTCTCCCTCTCCAGCAGCTTCTCTGTCTCCTTCTTGTAGGTTAAAAGGCCTCAGGGTGGGAGGAAACCTCTCCTCCATGAAATCCAGATTTAGCTCTACCTAAGGCTTCCAGTAAAATGTTTGCAAAGTAGAAAGCCTTTCTCTCTCTCAGTCAAGTCTGGCTTTCAAGACTCTTGTTTTGCTTAAGTCCTTAGGCTGAATATTGAATCTTTCACTCTCTTTGCATTCCTGATTCAACATCTTCATCCTTCCTCAGGCAAAAGATGCCTCTGGCAAAAGAGTAGGGGAGGTCAGCTAGAAAAATCTGCAAAGAAAGGCACACAGGTAAATTTCAATAGGATGGTCCCTCTTGCTTGGGGCACAGCAGGAAGCCACTGTATAACCACCCAGGACTTGAGAA
>CM053620.1:3600025-3617223 GCA_028646535.1 Procyon lotor | reverse complement strand
GGCACAGGTGTCTGGCTGAGGGGTCTGAAGGTTTTTAGTTTATTATTAAAACGTTTGCCATTACATTTACATGGTACCAGCCTGGCTTGATTGCTTCATATATCGATAGTACTAAAGTGGATACTGGATGTTTTGCCTGCCAAGGGCTTTCATCTGGTTCGGCCTGAGCGTATATAAAAGCGATTTGAATGGTAGTGTTTGCTCTGTTATTTTGGTGATGGATTTAGGGAAATGGAAAGTAGCAAATTGCTTTGTTTTTGGACCTTTGCCAGGTCCATCCTGGTTATGGATAACACTTGCTTGGTTGATTGAAGAAGGCCAGCTGCTATTCTAATAGCCTAAATCAATGGCCAACGGTGCCCATTAGCAAGCGTGTCATGCTCACCGCAGTGAAAAGCATCTTCTAACTACAAATTAATAACTTTTCTATTACATATCAATACGATGCTGTATTTCACAAGCTGACCAGTCCTTCAATACTAACATTGATAGTAAGGTCAACTCTACTTTTATTATGTCCTTGAGGAGATTTAGACATGACTCCGGGCCTCTAGTGCAGGAGTCCGCACTCCGAACCTCAGTCTCTGTATCTATAAAACCGATTGAGTAATACCCAGCTCCTGGGACCATGAAAATCCAATGAGATGAAGTCCGTGAGAGCATTTTTAAAGACTTTAAGCATTACCCTCTTGGGGAAGGCTTTCCCCCTGTGTCTATGTTGACTCTTTTCCATGGAATATGTGGTTGCCTTACTATATACAACATTAGTATCCAGTGTTTTGTTATTGTTGTTGTTTTTATTCTTGTGTAGTATATTTGGAAAAGACCCATGGCCAGGGGTGACTCAGTGGCTGGGCTTCTCTCTGATGTATGGAAATGTTTGGGTTTATAAAGGCTTCAGTCTGTGGCTTGCCTAAGCCTGAGAGCTTTGGGTGGCGGTATTGTTTGGGGTCTCCAGTGAGCTGACTCAGAGGTGGAGATTGGTGTGTGGGAAGTTTATTAGGGGGTGCTTTTGGGGTCCTCACATATGGAAGGGAGGGAAAGGGAGCAGGTAGGTAGAGGAGAAACAGGGTTCTGGTGCAGTCTCACCAAACACTCATCTAATTTCTGGGGAACTCTGTAGCCAGGATGGCCCTTCGGAGTGTCTTGAATTCGGTGAGAGAGCCAGGCCTTTATAGCTCGGTGGTGATCTGACACTGTGTAGGCCATAGTAAAGAAATGTGACCTTAGGGGGGAAGACCATCCTTAGCCAAGGAGATTCCATAGAGGAGCTGACAGCTGAAGGTTGTCCCCAAGGGCTGGGAAAATAAATCCTTCAGTCCTGAAAAGCAATCTGACAGGTGCATTGCAGCATCCTCTCCAGTTTGGTAGAAAACAAAGCCATCTGGTATCCACTGAGCTAGCTCCCAATAGTTACTGCTGCCCTTGGAGACAGACACCCACTTCCTAGTGTTTCGACCTGACAGGTGGTAGGGAGGAGGCTGAAGACTGACTGCTTCCCTTTGTGTCACCGTAGCTGTGCTACCCCCTTGTCTTCCTAGCGTCCATCCCTCCTGAGCATGAATGCACCCTTTATCCACCCCCACCTTCGGAAGCAGCACTCACTGTGTTTTGTTGCTTTTCTTTCTTTCTTTCTTTCTTTCTTTCTTTCTTTCTTTCTTTCTTTCTTTCTTTCTTTCTTTCTTTCTTCCTTTTCTTTTTTTAATCTGTAATCCCATCTAATTTCTATCCTTCAAGAGTTTTACCTTTCAAGTATCCTATTATTAACCTTTATGTGTGATTATTTATGTGTGTGTGTCTTCTTAGGCATCTATATTTGTATTGATGTAGTTACATGTGAGTTCTCAGCTTAGTCTACCATCTTGAATAAAAGTCTTTATAGTAATATAAAGCAGATGCATTTTAATGTGTAAAAATATATTTTTCTAAGCAGAAGACAGACATAACATTTTTAGTGATCCTTAGAAATTGAATGAAGATAGACTACAATTTTCTAAAGGAGTATGATAAAGAAAATGCCAAGGTCATAAAAACAATTCTCTTGACCCATCCCTCCAAACTCTTGAGAGCGAAGGCAGAATCTATCTCAGGAATTTGAAAGTGGAAATTAACTGTGTACACGCTGGAGCACACGATGTTTGAAGGTGTGTTGAGCTGACGATCGTCAACACTCCTAAAAGGAGGGGCCGGAGGCTTTAGGCAATGCTAACAAACTTTACCCCTGCTCACGTGCTTTTCCCTTTGCTCCTGGTATTACATATTCAAACTGAACTCTCTAGGAAGAGTAAATGCTTGAGTTGAGAAAGACTTCTTAAGAAAGAAATACCATTTAATCAATGTCTGTGTGAGTGGTGATTGATTTATAAAGTCACTTAAGGACGATGCATTCTCTTCTGTAAGTTTGCTTTGCTTTCTTTTGCTGCATTTGATAGAGTTTTCTCCAGATGCACTCTATATTTAAATTTAAAAAATAGATATAAATTTTTTATGTACAAGTATGTTACTCAGAGCATAATTCGTTATAGGGAAAATTCAGAAACAACTCATGGAAAAGTTACATAAATTCTGATACACCCATATGATTGAGTATTGTGTAGCCCTGAAAATACGTTTCTGAAAATGTTTAAAGACAAGAGAAAATGTCACAATTGAATGCTAAGTGAAAAAAGCAGAATGCAACACAATATAAACATAAAACTAATTAGAGCTGAAATGCTGTATTTCTTTTTCAAAAGCCTGCTAGAATAGACTCCCATGTAAATTCTTCAACATTAACATTAGGTGTATTTATTGTTATTTAGTTAAATATTTTTTTTTGTAGCCTCATGAGTAGATGAAGGGGTATCATGTAACCGTTTTCTTCACAAAATGTTTATTTTTGAAAGTAAAAGAAAACCCAGATGTATTTCCTTCACCAGCTTCCACAGCCTAGGATTTGCTCATCCTCCTTTCTGTCTCCGAGTCTCTCTTCACTGTTGGCAGCGCTGCCACATGGAGCTTCCTCAGGGAGAAGAGCTGCGGGGCTGACAATTCTTGGCCAATCCACGCTCTTCCACTGCTAACGGTGTGATCACAGGCAAGTTACCAGTAACTTCTCTGAACCTCCGTTTTCTCGTCTCTAAAATAGGCACAGTGGTCATACCTGTTTGTGCTCGTCTGCTGTGGATTAGATCAAGTGATGCATCAGGCACAGAGCGCAGAAAGGAGCACACTAAGCACGAAATCAGTGTTTGCCGGGATCACCGTAAGCGCCGTTGTTATTAGCCATCGCTTGACGTGTTTTGAAGACAAGAAGGGATTAACTAGAGGCGAGAAAAAAATGACCAAAAACATTCCCAGCCTCTTCCCTGCTCCACTCCAGGGTCAGACCCGCGAGGAGCTGAGGCTCATGGGACATGGGGCATCATTTAGCTACAGAGCAAGTCTCCCTTCCTCCCCTTTTTTTCCCTGTTGGTTTCTGCATGGCGTCTCCTCTAGCTTGTGTTCTCCTTAAAAGCAGCCTTGAGAGGAGTGGGAGGTAGCTGTGCTCCATTTTGGGAGGAACATTTGACAAAAGTAAATAGCTGTAAAATATAAACAGGTTAACGTTTCGTTATTTGGATTTCAATATTAAATTTGACTATTATGTAACTTGTGTTTTATCATAGAGGTGATTGATGTTTATGATTGAAAATTAGGTTCCAGAATGTTGTCCTAGCCTGCGGAATTTTCTAGATAGACATTCTAGATTGGTGTTTTAGTATTTTCTTCACAAAAATAACATTATATAGATTAAAAATATATAGAAGGCTAGAAATCAATATGTCAAAGTATTAGCAGTTATTTCTGGGTGGTTGGATGACTGGCAATATCCACTTTTTTCTTTGACTTTCTCCCCCTACCCATTTTTACAGTGAAGCTATATTATTTTTATTTTATAAAAAATGATGTTACTTAAAAAAAAATCCCCTAACAATAACAATAAGCTATAGAGAAATACCTTAAGTTCAGCACACTTGATTTAGAAAAGCCTAAGTGCACACACACATTTTTTTTTTCCTTGCACAAGATTCAGACAGGTACTTTTGAAAAATAACTAGCAGGGATTTCCAGAGCGTGTAAATTATGACTCATTTCACACTTCTGTTTTCGTAAGTTACTGCCATGGTGTGAAGTAAGGTACCCTAGTGTTACAGCCCTATGAACAGCGTATGATAAGTGCTAATCTTTACTAGGAGAATATTAGCAGGGCCAGGCAAGGGCCAGGTGCCATGCCATGAGTGGTCTCAGCCCGCTCTGAGGCGGGTACTAATATCATCCCCATCTGACAGATGTGGAGAACCAGGCACAGGGTCACTGACGTCCTAAGGCCACACAATGTCTCTGACCAGCAAGCACACGTGTCAGGCAAACCTGGCCAGCTGCAGCTTAGCTAGTCAGCTGTCCCCAGCGGTCACCTCTGCAGGATGTGGTGGAGGATGCCCAGTGTCCTCTCACTTCCTAATCATGCGGGAGAAAATGTGCGTGGGGACTAAGGGTGGTTTCTATTTTCCTTGGCTCCTTTCCTGCCTTCCAGCTTCCTTTCTCTTTCTTCCTTCCTCCTCTTCCTCTCCTCCTCTGTCTCTCCCTTGCTTCCTTCCTCACTTCTTTCCTTCTTCCTTTTTGGAAAACACAAACCAAAAGAGCATACCAGATCTGGTATGTATTTTTTAATAATCTGCTCATCCTCTTAGTAGGATTTTTACCAAGCTGTTTTGTTTTCTGTTTACTCTCTCTGATATGAAATAGTGCCTGCTCTCTTTCTTAGGATATTGGAAGGAAATGTAATGTTTTGATTTGTTTAAATGAAACCGTTTAAGGGAAGGATGGATGTGTAAGCCTGCCGTTTTTAATGGAAGGATTCAATCAATCCTAGACTTTGCCTCTAATGTGCAGAGGTCTAAAGAGATCTGGCCTGTGAGAGAGTTCACTAATTTCAATTATCTGAGTTTTATTATCACCTTCTGTGGGTCGGAGAGACAGGATTTTATAGAATGCTGTCACCTGGGGCTATGACAATGGGGTTTCACACCATTAAATCCAGAAAGCAGAGGAGAAAGGATACGAAATGAGAGGGCTTAAAAGACGTGGCTAGTTTCATCGTGATAAATATGACCCACTGAGCAGCTATGAGGATTAAAAGCGGGGACTGCCCACTCATGATCCCTGCCACTGCGTGCGAAGTCCTCCTATGAATAATTAACTTCGTATTAATTATTATTACCATCACCATTGTATCCCTGCATTTACATTCAGTAACAGGGAAAAGTGCAGGCAGCATGACGTATGTAAATTTCTCAGACTTGAGTATGTGTCGGAATCACAGATTGGGGGGAGAGTATATGCGGAATCCATGTTGCCAGGGCTCATGCTTAGTTCCAACTGAGTATGACTGGGGGGAACCCGGAACTCTGCACCCTCGCCAAACAGGTCAGTTGATTCTGATACAAGGGGTACGAGGGGTATACTGAGAATCACGGACACTAAGCCTGTGTGTGCTTTGCCGCCCGTTCATTTTCCCATCACCTCTGGGGCACAATATTTAGCCTTTTCTCATCTGTATGAGGGGATCATAAATCCACACTGGCTCACAGAGCTGCTGTGAGGATGATGTAAGAGCATGCCTGGGGCAGGACGGCCTCTCCCATTCTTTGTGCTGTCTGTAGAGAGCACGGGGAGGGGCGGCTGCCCTGCTGACCGGCTAGGTCATCGCAGGCCTCCGTCCTTGCTCTGCGCCTGGGACAGTGTTGAGCTCCATGAGCAGAGAATGCGGCTCAAAGAGCCCCCTGCTCGGAGCCCAACTGCTTGGGTCTAAATCTTGACTCTTCAGTTTACTCTTGGGCAAATTATCTAACCTCCTGGTACCTCAGTTTCCTCTTCTGTAGTATAGGGCATAACTATAATCCCCACATCTTAGGGTCTTTGGGCGGTGTATTTAAAAATTACTATAAATAAGACCCTTAGAACAGTGTCAGGCCAACTGTAAAGTGTCATCTAAGTGTTAAAGAAAGAAATAGGAGCGTCGTTGATCAAATTCATGTGCTGATTGCTTTCCTTTTCCCTCTTTATTTCCAACATAATGTATTCCAGGAGCTGACAGACTTCTAGAGTAGAGACCACCTTTCAGAGCCTCCGTGCCCGGGGAAGGAAATCTGTAGGCATTCTACGGCAGTCAGCAGAAGCGCAGGGCTGAGGAAGGGAGGCTCCCCGGGCAGGGGTGTTAGAAGAGAGAGCTGCCTTCAGCCCTTGTGAGTAGGAGAGCTGACGAGTAACAAAATGGGGCTGCGTCAGGTGTCTGACACAGCAGACAAAGTAAGATATTTAGTTAATAGCAGCAACCTGGTGCCTATAATTCTCAAGTCCGTGGAGGTACCTTACGTTGCCCAGGTTAAGCAGAGGGATGGAGGAGGGAAGTAAGAGAAGTCAGGGGGTATCCATTTCCCATGTTCCTTGTTGTAGTATTTGACTCACCAGAAGTTAATGCTAATTGAATATTTGCTCAGAAATGTCATCACTGAAATAAATGCATTAACTTTAAACTCTTAACTGCCCCAGTTCACCTGTTAATGCCACTGTACTGAGAAGAGCTCAGACTTACAAGGCATCTCCAAGTTTTTCTCAGCCAACAAGACTTAGGCCACTTTGTTTTCTCAGATTGTTCAGGCTTGTCCAATTTTTGGATGAAAGTCCTTTGGATACTTCAGTGGCCACACCATTTTTCCTCCAGTCGTTGACTTAAAACATAAAACAGAAGCTATGGGAAAAACCAAACCAAACCAAACCAAAGTTCCTTCACATCTTTATTTTCTAGCCAACTATGGCTTTAGTCTAAAGCTCTCTCTTTTAGGGAGAAAATCCCATTTGTACATTTTCTCTGGTTGGCTGGACTTACCCACAGATTCTTGGGTGATATTCAGGAGGCTGCCTTGTGTTCTGGCTGTGTGTTGGAATTTTTCTTCTGGGACTATATATAGCAGTACAAGAGGGATGTTGTTCAGCTCATTCTCAACCTAGAGCTCGCTCACCCTTTTGCAAGACACAAATACTTGCATTTTGAGAACAATTTTTTGCTTTGCTTTGTAATTCATTTTAACATAAAACGTATTTCCATAGTTTGGTTACAGAGTCAATACATTGTAGAAAATTTGGCTATTCCTGAAAAAGCACAAAGAAGGAAATAAAACCGCAAAAGAGCCGCTAAGAAATAACTAGTTTCATGGGGTTTTTTTTTTCTATTTATCTATCTTCCCATTTACTCATCTGTCAACCCTTCTACCATCCATCCATCCATCCACCTTTCCATGTATCTATCTATTCATCTTCCCATCTACCCACCCCTTCATATTTGCACTCATCCCAGGAACAAATAATAGTACCTTAAGAGTATGGCATAGTGGTAATAAACACAAGCTCTTCAGTGACTTGCTTTGTGCATTCAAACCCTGGCTGTACCGAGCACTTTCTGTGTAACCTCGGACAAAATTTTATGGCTTCTTTTTCTCCCTTATAAAATGACATTAACAATAGTGCCTCCTCATACATTGCGCCAGGATTTAATGATATAATCCATATAAGATGATTGGCAAAGTGCCTGACATAAAGGAGGTTCTCAATAAATATTAGCTATCCTTATCATTGTCATTACTCTGGCTTATTTAATAGAGTTACCGAGCTCTGATAACATTTAAAAAATACTCAATTCAGTGTCTTGGTATTGTAATTATAAATGCAGTAATAAATACACAGATGTGTATTTTTTGTGTGTGTTACTGATACCCATCTGTTCCATAAACTCATTTTAAATGCTATTTTAATGACTGAAAATATTCCGTAATACACATATTCATAACCAAACTGTTAAAGCTATTCATTTAGAATGTATCAAATTTTTGTGGTTATAAGTAATGCTGTGATGAACATCCCTGTTCAGTTATTTCCTTAGACTAAATTCCTAGAACTGAAATCGCTGGTTATATGTTGTACACATTTTAAAACTTAACAATATTGCCACCGTGCCCACCAAGAAGTCTGCACCACTCTGCATTTCCATATGGATACGACGGCCTGATTTTCTGTTCTCTTGCCAGCCTTATGTGTTATCTCTGCAAACATTTGCCATTCCAGTAGACAAAACATAGGCTCTCATTGCTACTTTATTACTCATTTTTATTTAATTTGACCAGCAAAGCTTAACTTTGCTGTATGTCTTTTGACCATATTTATTTCTATTTCTTAAAACTGTCAACTTAATAATATTTGTGCATTTTCCCATTGAGTTGTTTGTTCTTAATGATTGTGCCAGAGCTTAAAATTTGACTTTCTAATGGGAAGGCTTTGAAATTTACTCTTTTCCAATTTACAAAAACCAGGCATGGCTATCCGCGGTGTTCTGGATCTTCCCTGAGTTTGCTCTGAGTGCCTACAGTTTACAGTGTTCCTTCAGCCAGTGCCATAGTCAGCCAAGTGCTGTTGGACTTGGACTCATTTCTCAGTGCCCCGGAGACTTCTTACCGCCCCACCTTTTAGTGGGTCTCATTTCATTCCTGTGATGTTTTCCTGGTCCTTCTAAATTTCAAGTTCATTCTGCTCACTGAAGAAAAATAGTGGGTAACAATAGTAGCTACCCACTCCTTTTATTCTGCCCACTCTATGTCTTTTCTTGGCTGCATTCTCCTTCCTTTGTACTTCTTTTTCAGCTGGTGCTTGCTAGACGGGTCTTTATGCAATGACATCTGTGCAGGTTCCTCACCCCAGAAGCCTCCCTTTAAACATGGCGAGGAAGCTACCAAAAGACTTCCCTCTAATATGTAAAGAATATCCCTTTAGATCTTGTGCCCAAAGGTTCATCTTCACTAAGGGTCTAGTGCAGACGTCGACAGACTTTTCTGTAAAGGGTCGGAGAACACATATTCTCAACTTTGCAGGCCACCCGGGTGGTGCTGCACCTAAGCAAAAAGGCAGCCACGGACAACAGGGAATGAAGATGCGTGGCTGAGTTCCAGTGAGAGTTTACTTAGAAAAACAGCAGAGGTCCAGTCTGGCCTATGGGTGAGAGTTTGCCCATAGTGGTCTAAATAAGAGAAAAGAATGGTAGAGGGAATGACATGGGTGGAGAATAATAAATTGTAGCTCGTAGCTCTTAACCAGAAAGTGCCTTCAGCCCCACCATGGCTATGGGCCTGAGTAGGTCGAGAATTCCCTGGAGGACTCCCTTTCCTAACCCGGGGTCCTAAGAGAATCCAGCTTGGAGAGAAGGACTCAAGCAGAAAACATGTGGGGAGAGGAAAAAAAGAGAGGGAAAAGTATGTCGACGGGGGACCCCAGCCATCTACCACATCCTGAAGCCAATGGTGGCTTGAAAGTGTGTGGAATCTCCACTCCCAGGGGACAAAATACAGGGGGCAGTGGGGTTCTGGCCCCAAAATGCATTTAAATCTCAACAGTTTCAACTCAACATTAATCCAGAAAAATATGATTTTAGCTGAAAGGGCTATATGTCAGGTGTTTCACTGGATAATCTTGATGGGATTTGTTTGTTTTTATTTTTCTTTCTTTGGTTAGCCACCGAAGGCATTATTTTTCCGAGACTGGAGCTCGGTAACAACCTTGTGTAAAACAGCACCTGTGCTCCGCCGCCCCTGTCTGTCTGCATTCTCACGGCCTTGTCGTGGAAGGAGCCTCATTACAGCCTGTCTTCCTCGTAAGATTTGTGCCATCTGGAAGAATAAAGGCAAAACGTACGATCTGGCTGTGGCAGGGACTATTATCAGGAAGAAAGCAGACTGATCATGGGTCTGATCAAATTCCTCCTTTTCCGTGTGTCTCAGTTTCCTGCCCTGTCAGAGGAGGGGCTTGGACGAGACACAGAATGGAGCACGTGGGGGCAGGTGTCCACGGCTGTCCTCCGCGCCTCCAACGGGCACTGCTGTGCCTGCGCCATCCCTGCATTCTTCCCAGTTACCTGGAGAGAAAGCCTTCCTCTCGTGGGCCTGCCCTAGCTGGCGGTCTCCACCCGGCGGGGGACGGTCCCGAAGCCCCCGGTGCCACGGACGGTTGTGATTCTCAGCCCATGTGGAACTCGTACACATTCTACGGGATTCTTTGTTGCTGTGGACAGCGGTGCTGCTGAAGCTTCGTCCGGTTAGCTGCCCCAAGTGTGATTAAGCCCTTTGAAATGCAAACTCTGCCAAAGGGATAGACTTTTGCGATTGTCCCCTGTGTTCTCGGGACAAGAGTTGTTGGTTTTCTCTCTCTCAAGAGAGCATTCATTCTGTTATGTCAACATAACAGAACATAACATTCTGTTACGAAATGTCTGTCTTGACTAAGTTGGGGAGTTGGGGGCTACTTTCCATCCACCCACGTCTGTTAATGTTTCATTGCCAGCAATGCTTTAAGATCCTGCCTTTACGAGATTTCCTGAGCTAATAGTTTGCCTTATTTACTTCCCTGGGCTGTAATCATTAATGCGGCTGACTGTTTTGATAAGCTGCTTCTGTGAAACGTCTTCCTGTAAACGAGAGTCACTCTTTAGGTGGTTATTCTCCTTAACCTGTTTTCAATCACAGAAAATAATTCCCACAGAAAAATCTTCTTTTCTTTGAGTCAAAAAAAAAAAAATACCCCTCAAGTATTGAAATGCCATCATCCTTTCAATCCTGAATAATTCTGAATTGATTTATACATGAAATTAACCACAGTACCCTTGATTAGGGAAACTTGTGCTTGATCCGTCTATCCATCTCTCTCTCCGCCTCTCTTTCAGTTTTCTAGGCTTCATAAATGAATTAAGCTAACTCACTTTCAGTGGAGCCGAGTGCAGACAAAAACACAAGTAGAAAATTAGGGTAAAGTTGGGGGAAGTCTGGCACCCGTTCTGTCATGTACAGACATTAGGCATGGTCTGTAAATTTGGAAACTTATTAACAGCCAAAGCAAAAAGAAAATTTCTCCAGGTCTTTGGTTCACAGTATCTATAGGATAAAAACATTGCTCAAATCTTGCTGCTATTTCTTTGATATTAAGACCTGACAGACTTTTCTACTGTGGGTTCGGACATAGAGGCCCATGTGATAGAGTTGCCTTTGTCTGTATTACATTTAAACATTGCTTTAGACAGAACAAACAGAAAATCTGGTGTGTCTTTTTTTAATAGTTCCATCTAAAAGTCTTTGTCTTCCAAATTAAAAGACAGAGTGCAGCTAGAATGTATGTATCTAAAGGGTCTGATGGATTTAAGGGTTTTATAGTAGGAAGACTATTCCCAGGGGGTCATTCAAGAAAGTGAAGAGTCTTCTTTGGGAAATGATACAGGCCACAGGTGTCCATAGGAAATGTATTTAAAATACCAGCGCAGTTTCAGATACTGCCTCCCAGTGTGTTGTTTCTTCTTAATATCTTAACACTCCACAGACCCAGTGCTGTATCTAATTAAGCTGGGTCCCAAATACAGAGCCTCAGCATCTCAGTGCCTTTCCCATAAGTCACCAAATCTTCACGCTTCTGAGACACTGATCACTGGATGCTGGTCTCAGGCACAGGAATCCTTTCACAGAATTTTCAGGAAGATTGATTGATAAAGAAGGGTCGTTAATGACCTGACAGCTTGGTCCAAACAGGATGCTCAGGGCAGGAGATCTTGACCAAGAGCCACCTGTAGCTGCAAGTGTCTGGAACAGTCATTTGCACAGGAGTGGAAGACCCAGAAAGCAACTCCAGCGAGGAGCACAAGTTTGATTTCTCGCCACCATTTCCAGGCTCAGCTTCTTGGAAAGAGGCCCAGGACTTAATGACCATCTCAAGCCCCTTTTCTTCATTGCTCCTTTACTAGACTTGGAAATCTGAGGTGGGCCCTCTGAGGTCAGTCCTTCTACTGCCTCAGTGGACTCTGAGGTCCCAGCCATGGAATCAACAATAGGTGAAATGCTCTTCATAGAGTCAAATAAATGGCATTTTAAAGTGGAGTTGGTAAGGTATGCGTGCATTGATTGCCGTAAACCGTAAATCTGGCAGGCCTAAGGTTCTAATCTCCATTTGGAGCGAGGAACCTGGGGCCCAGAACATTTAAGCGAAAAACTGTGATGTTAAGTCACAGAGGAAGTCTTTTTATACTTTGTTTCTGTTGTTATTATTTGATTCTTATAGTATCTCAGAATTCGCTTCATACTGCCCCAGTCCCCAGAGTAACAGCGTCTAGCGTGGCTTTCACTAAACCCTATCCCTACTGGACGCTCTGAGGGAAATGAGTTTCCTGCTTATTTGGAACATTTGGGTCCTCCACCTCTCTCTTGGAGACTCTGAATTTCCTGGCTATCAAACAGGTCCTCCAAGAAAGAAGCAGGTTTTGTGGCACTCAGCATTTCCCCAAACCTTTGATTTTTTAATCTCTCAGGCCTTTAGACAGTAGGACATTAAAGAGCACACTTTGGACAATTCTGTTCTAGAGCTGCGGGCACCTCTCTAAGGCTAAGACTCAAGGACTGTTCTGATTTCACCCTAGATTCCCCTGTATTTAGTATAGTAGGAACTCAGCACATTGTTGAAAATATTAAATTTCCTGTGCGTATGCCTTGCATTGTCCACATGCGTCCATGCCCCCTTGTAGCTCTAACTTTCCATGTACTTATCAGACACTTACTATCATTTTTGGATCAGAAAATACCATCCTGGTAGAACCAAGAGTGATCCATGTTCCTAAAAATTGTGCGTAGTGGTTGTGAATACCAGTGATCATGGCATTGAGCAGACCATGGCTTACACTTACTCCTGTGGCCCTGACTTGAAGAACAGGCCACACTTTAGGTTTCCATATGATCCAGCAAAATCGCAACCCACTCAAGAATGAAGTGATTTAGAAATAGCAGGTCCCTATCATGGGCCAGCAAGAGTACGAGCCCCTGCGTGTATGAGTGCTTCTTCAAGCTTTACTCTTAACCTCAGACAGTGCTCATCACTCGTCCTTATCCTACAGATGAGGAGAGTAAGGCTCAGAGAGCGCTGCTGTTACTCAGTAAGGTTTGACTGCTCATTGTCACCACCGCTCAGAACTCTGTGATCTTATGCAAGTTGACTAACCTTTTTGTTCTTCAGTTTCCATATCTGTGAAATGGGGATGAGGATATTGCTTCCTGCTAAGGTAGTCATGAAGGATAAGGAGTTAACACACATGTAGTGCTCAGAACAGTGGCAGGAGCAGGAAGCACTTGATAAGAATGAACTGTTAGGGGCGCCTGGGTGGCCCAGTGGGTTAAAGCCTCTGCCTTCGGCTCAGGTCATGATCTCAGGGTCCTGGGATTGAGTCCCGCATGCATTGGGCTCTCTGCTCAGCAAGGAGCCTGCTTCCCGCTCTCTCTCTGCCTGCCTCTCTGCCTGCTTGTGATCTCTCTCCTCTCTGTCAAATAAATAAATAAATTCTTAAAAAAAGAAAAAAAAAGAATGAACTGTTAGGATGATATACAGAATTTTCTCATGTATACACAGCACAGGTGGGGGTACACCCCCACCCTGGCCTCAGCTTATTCAAAGCAAGACTGGTGGTTCTAGAAATCAACTGCACTTTCCATGAACAGAGATTTTCCTTCAAAAAGCTTTTCAGTGGGCTTCTGTTGTCTCCTCTGAACACAGTTTTCACAGGAGGAAACCACAACAATTTTGGCAAAAAAATCTGGTTAGAGTAAGTGACTCACATCACAAGACATCTACTTTGAAGAGGAAAACAGTCATTTTGGTTTACAAATTATTGTCTCTTTGCTTTATTACGCACCAGAAGGGAGTTTGGGGTGAGATGTCTAGAAAGTCTAACAGAACCATGACAAGTTGTTCTGTCATTTAGCATTTAATTTAAAATAACCAGGAAAACAACTAATTGAAATGCTCACCACAACTTCTTTTTTCTTTTCTTTTTTTTTTTTTTTTCATGCAACAGTGTGTTGACTGAGTTTTCCAAATTACTAAAAGCATTCAGGCAGTTCTAGGAATTTGGATCTAGTAACCCTTCGGCTCTTTTTATTTAGAACGCTGGCATTTTTCACTAGTGTCAAATACAGTAATTATTTTTCACAGATATTGAACTTAATAGAGTAATTGCTAAACACATTTCCACATTTGGCCCTCCAAGACAAAGTTTGTAAAATTTGCGAGCCGTGAACAGTAACTCTACTGTGTACTTGGCTTAACAATTGTCTAAGAAATGTGTCCTCAATGAACCAAGAGGGGGGGACAAAGTGAAACCAGACATCAAAGTCATTGCAATTCTAATTGTGGACAACTATGATCCCTGAATTGTGTGTAAAGTAGTCATTATAGATTGAAAACAAACAGCAAACCCAAAGAGATAAACCTCACAATCACTACAACCAATTAGATATTCAAAGGAAAATTCCCAGTTTTCTAATATGTTACAAAATCACATAAATACATATTTATTGGCATCAGCAGTTTTGACAGATGTTGCTTAAAAATAGGAGAAATGCAAAAATAGATACAGGCAATCTTAATGGGGCCTAAGCAATAGCAATAAATATTAACAACATGCCAAACCCTCGCTCCAAAGTAAAGAGGCTCCATGTCAACAAAATTGGAGTGTGGACTGAGTCAAGTAATGGGCTTCTAATAACTGGTAACGTACAAATGTGATTAATTTACAAGAAAGTGCAGATTTTCTCTGTGGGTAGTTGCTATGGATTGAATATCTGTGTCTCCCCAAAATTTATATGTGGAAATTCTCATCCCCAGTGTGATTGTATTTGGAGACGTGGCCTTTGGGAGGTCCTTAGGTCTTGAGGGTGGAGGCTTCATGATGGGATTAGTGCCCTTAGAAGAAAAGACCCAGAGGAAATGAGGAAGGACACTGACCAACCAACCAGAGGACAGAGGGAAGGAGGCCAGACTGAGTGGAACCACCTGAGTCTGTCCTGTGGTTCCGAGGAAGTTCAGCAAGTCAGGGAGTCCTTGAGCCAAAGCTGGCCAGCCAGGGAGTCATGAGTCCCCCAGGAATGGTGCTGCCTTGGTGTTCTTGTTGTGCTCAGAAGCTGGCTGGGAGCAGCGTGTGAAAGCGTGGCCTTGGTAAGAACTGTGGCAGTGGATTTCAGTGTATAACAGCAGGAGCTGATGATTGTGACACTCCCTTTAGTTAGAAGTCTGAGAAGTGCATCTTCGTGGCTACTGCAGAGGTATATACAAAAACATTAGTGGAAGGAAGGGAGGGAGGAAGAGAGGGAGGGAGGGAGATAGGAAGAGAGGGAGGAATTATGACCTCATGTTATATTTGTATACGTGCCTCCTTCCTTCCTAAGGTTTTCAGCCTCACTTTTGTCTTTGTTGGCTACGTCTTTATTGAGCATCTATTTTGTGCAAAGTAACTTACCTGTAATGCCTCATTTGCTCATGGAAACTCTAGGTACCATCATTATCCATCTCCATTTCATAGATGAGGGAAATGAGTCTCCAAACAGGTTATGTAATTTGCCCAAGCTCAAGAGCTGGGAAGCAGCCGAGCTCTGTTTTATAAAGTTCATGCTTAAAGTCTACACCTTTAGCTGTTAATGCTGTGTGTTATTAACGTATAATGGATACAGGCGCAGAGAAAGGCACTGCCATGTAGAGGAAGGTCCTGAAAAAAGCAAGAACAGGGACACAGGGGTGAATCCCAGGCTGAGGCCAGGTACCCGTTCATGGATCTGTGTAGACCGTTCCTTCGTTCTTTCACTCATCATTGGTTATTGGTTCATTTGTTCATACATTCAGTGAACAGTTATCAAAGGACTTTGCAGGGACTAAGTTGTAATCGTTAGGTCTCAGAGGAGCTCACGGTCTGCCCTGCCCACTATGGTGAGCGACATGGGCTGTTGGGGACTTTGACTGTCCTGACCAAACTGCCACGTGCTGGGAGTGTAAAGTACATGCCGAGTTTCAGAGGGTTAGTGGGGAGAATGATGGTAAAAAGAATCTCATGAACACTTCTCATATTGATTTCCTATTGAAACGATCGCCACGGGTTATATGGAGTTAAAATGTATTTTTAAAATGGATCCCACCTGTTTCTTTTTACTTTTTTAAATGTAGCTGTTAGACAATTATCTATGCACATGTGGCTCATATAATAATTATCCGTCACAGTGCTCATCTTTTGAGAAGTAAATATAAGCATTTTAGTAGCCCAGAGGACGCTAGAAGCACAGAGCAAAGAGCCACTGACTTTGGGGCTGTCTACACAACGGGACGTTTGAACCGGCCCTTGACCAAGGAGTCGGATTTTGCCCAGTGGGTAGCTGGGGAACGGCAGTCCGGGCGGATGGCACAGCAGAGACAAAACTGTGGAAGACTAAAGACAAAAACTGCATCCGGTACTGTGGGGCTGTGATTCTGCATCAGGCTCGGTTCTCTGGGAAGCAGATTCTGAGCTGAAGTTCAGCGTATTTACTTATTAATGTTCTTGCTTATTAAAGTATGCCCTTGGCTGCAAGCAGTATTTGGATAGGGGCTGCCTGTGGAAGGGGCAAGAGGCAGCTCTCTGCGCTGATGTGCAGGAAATCTCTGATGCAGCCAACATGTAGACTGTCCACGGAGAGCACACCCACCAGCCGGGGTCGCAAGACCAGCCCTGCGGGGCAGGCTCGGTGGCACGTCACTGTGTTCCCCCCACTTGTAGGAAGGTAGAGGACAGAGGACAGCTCCATGATGCGACCCCTTCCTTACTCCGTGCCCAGTGTGCAGGGTGGGTGAGTGGATGGGAGGATGACTAGGTCTCTGTGATGTCACGTGGGCACTTTGGCGTTTCTATAAATTACAGCCAAGGCAGTGGTGAATTTGTATGTGTAATGCATTTACCGTGGCCCCTAGAGTACAGTAGAAGACAATTTCTGGTGTTTAAAAGATTATCCTTTTAATAATTCATTGATCTTAACAACACAATACATCAATGGTTTACACCAAAGCCATGTTTTATCTGCAATGCGCTTCTAAATTGAAAGGTACCATAAAATAGCACTTAACTTTCGGAATCCTTATGTTATCTAAAGCTCAGTTTCATATTTATTTGATGATAACGAATATCCTATCTATTTTATGATCCAGTGCAAGCTCTAATTTAGGAGCTCGGGAACAAATGAGGTGATGGATGCAGGGGGGCGGCGCACGTGTGTGTGTGTGTGTGTGTGTGTGTGTGTGTGTGTGTGCGTGTG
>CM053620.1:3539970-3599925 GCA_028646535.1 Procyon lotor | reverse complement strand
TAAAATAGCACTTAACTTTCGGAATCCTTATGTTATCTAAAGCTCAGTTTCATATTTATTTGATGATAACGAATATCCTATCTATTTTATGATCCAGTGCAAGCTCTAATTTAGGAGCTCGGGAACAAATGAGGTGATGGATGCAGGGGGGCGGCGCACGTGTGTGTGTGTGTGTGTGTGTGTGTGTGTGTGTGTGTGCATGTGGGGGGGGGCCGCATGGATGTGTGTGTGCATGTGTGTGTGTGCACGTGTGTGTGTGTATGTGCGTGTGGGCACATGGATGTGTGTGTGTGTGCCTGTGTGTGTGTGTGCATGTGGGGGGGGCCACATGGATGTGTGTGTGCATGTGTGTGTGTGCACGTGTGTGTGTGTGTGTGTGTGCGCGCGCGTGTGGGCACATGGATGTGTGTGTGTGTGCGCGTGTGCGTGGGGGGGGCCGCATGGATGTGTGTGTGCACGTGTGTGTGTGCACGTGTGTGTGTGTATGTGCGTGTGGGCACATGGATGTGTGTGTCGTAGAATAAGTAGGCAGGTTTGGCCTTGTAAGTTCACCGATAGCATTTTTACATCAAATGAACTCACCCGTTTGGTGTGAACACATTTAAAAATACTGTTTCTCCATTCTTAACACTTCTGACACCCAGTGTGTGGGTTTTCCACACCAAGCAATTTCCCGACTCTCTGGACACTGATGGTGTGTCCTACAATTTAATTCAACCCTGACCCTAACTACCAAGAGTTAGAGTGGACCCCACGTGGTAGGGCTGCGGCCCACTCGACCGCCCCCATTTCAGATGCCAGTTCGCCAACAGGGGTCCCCTGGTTACACACATTTCCGACTTGGCTTTAAATTGAGGAAGGGCTCTCATGACCCCTGCCTCAGGTTTGATAATCTGCTAGGACAGCTCACAGAACTCAGATAAACACTTTACGTGCACGTACTGGTTGATTCTAAAGGGTATTATAGAGGCTACAGATGAAAGAGTGTAGGAAGGGTCCCCAGCCCAGGATCTTCTGTCCCTACGGAGCTGGGCAGTGCCACCCTCCTGACACTGGGACGCGTTCACCAACCAAGAAGCTTTCTAAACCCTGTGCCGTAGGGACTTCCGTGGAGGCTAAGTCCCATAAGTGCGATCGGTTATTTGTAACTCAATGTCCAGTCCCTCTCTCCTCCCAGGAGGGACTGTAATTTCTAAGCTTCTAATCATGGTCTGTCTGGTTACCAGCCCTCATCCCGAAGCCGCTCGTTAGCCCACCTAGAGTCATCTCATCAGAACAAAAGAAGCCGTGGTCTCCCAGAGCGGGAGCTGTGTGTCAGCCATCGGGGCCAAAGACCAAACGGTAGAACAAAAGATACTCCTAGCACCTCCACCCCTTAGGACATTACAAGGGTTTTAGGATACAGGTTCCTGTATCAGGAACCAGGGCAGAGACCAAATATCTATTTCTTATTGCATCACAGCATTCTTTGGGCAACGAGCATGTGGACCTACAGTCTCTTCCTCTGACAAAAACAAAGGGAATTGTTAGGTTTTTAGCATAACTAGAATTGAGAAGCAGCCAGATTTCCCTTTCCTTCTACTCATTCTTCTTGGTCCCACTCTTTCCTCCCACTGGCGTTCTGGGTGATGGGTGCGTACAAGGGATTCCAAGGGCAGAAAGGTCACCGGTGTTCTCCAGTGCCTAAGAAGGGAGGTTGAAGCCTGTATATGTGGTCAGTGTGGCCAGCCGCCCCCCGGCCCCTCCGCCTCCCCTGCCCTCTCCTACGCTGCTCTCTTTCACTGTCTGTGGTCTGGAAGCACAGACCTACTTTCGCTTCCCCAGCCAGGCCGTGTTCTTTCTCAGCTGGTGCCTTTGTGCCTGCTGTTCCCTCTGCCAGAAATGCTTTTCCCGGGTCCCTCTCAAGTCACAAATTTCTAGCCATCCCTCTGTTTAAAGGCCAGGGCCACCAGGAAAAGCCTCCTCTGAGCCGCAGATCCGGTCTGAAAGTTGCCATTCCTGCGGCATAGCCCTTCCTCACAGCATTCCCCAGGCTCCCCAGTGCCAGGTCCCGACTGGCGGCCAAAGCCAGGAGGGCAGAGCCACACTTGTCCAAAGTGTAGCCGAGTGCTCACCGCGTAGAAAATATGCACAAGTGAGTGACCGTAAGAATAAACAGAATACTGCATATGGGCCAGGCCGACTAAACTCTGGAGCTGGGTTTTACTTGGATGTTGATGATCTTTGCTGCGAGAGTTTCAGTGAATTGAAGAGAGCACTCAGCAGCCTTCCCCAGACTCAAGGGGCGCGTGGATGGTGATAGAGAGAAGACGGCGCGTGAATTCTATCAGAAAACCTCGGGAAGCTAAGAGATAGGGAAATGACTTCAGAGGCAGGTAGAATTGAAAAGAGTATTTTTATTTTTTCAGTTTCCCAGAATAAATAAACCTTAAACATGTTTGTACTCTGCCAGGAAGTAGCCAGTAGAGACAACATGATTGAAGACAGGAGAAAAAGAGAAGGTAATTGATGGGTCAATGTCCCCCAGGAGACGTGAGGGATGAAATCAACAGTGTGGGTCAAGAGGTGAGGCGGGGAGAGGCCAGCACGGAGGCAGGTGATATTTCTGCCCAGCCTCTCAGCTTCTGTGCGGAAGAGAGAGGAGAGCATCAATCACTTCCTTTCTAGCTGGGTAAACGCCAAGAAAGTCTACGGCAGAAACTTCCCCAGGCAGGAGGCGCGGAATTAATTGTGAGGATTAAGCATAAACCAAAAGGAGCAGGGAAGCCCCACGCACTAAATCCCAGGAATAGGGCTTTTTCAGATCAAGAAAATGCATCTGAGAATGGCCTGGCAGCTCAGAATGCTGAGGGAAATCTCTAGGTGCTGGCAGATCACTTTAATGCCCCCTTGTAAGACTGTTTCACATGGGCCAAAATGTACATTGATTTTTGTGTGTGTGTGTGTGTGCTGTGATTACACTTCCAGAAAGAGAACATGGTCTTTGGAATCTGTTTGGGGAGTAAAAATGCCTGTACAGGAGAAAAGGTGGTTTTTTTGACCTTCTGTTGGCTTTGTCTTGTTGTTCTTGTCACAGCATGTTTGCAAGCAATGCTGGGCCCCCAAACCAGGACTCTCCTTGTAGTCCTTCCTGAGGGTGTGTGTGTGTGTGTGTGTCTATGAAATGAGTTTCTTGGGTAGCCAGGGAGCAGGGGTGAGGGCAAGCTGACCATGTGTTTTATCTAGGAGGATGGTGGTGGGCTGACATTGCAGCAAAAAACTAAATATAAATATAAATAAATATAAACCAGCAAAATGCATAGGTGAACACAAGAATGAATGGGTCAAAGAATGAGTGGATCTACCCACTGTACTGTAGGCTCCAGAAGGATTTCCTCCCCAAAGAGGTACACAGGAATATAGCACTTAAATACCTTTACGTAATGAATAAATGAATAACAATCATGCAGCCAACAAGTACTTTTTGGGTTAAATGAAACAATATCTTATAAACAACACAGAATTTTGCATGGATTAGGTGCAATGTGAGTGTTAAATACAAAAAGCAGACATCAACTATATACCAAGCCCTGTGCCGATTGCCAGGATAGAATTCAAAGAAAAACAGACACACACAGGTCCTGCCCTCATGGAATCTAGAACCCAGTGGGTGGTTTCACTGCACCTGCGGGACATCACATCTGTCGCTTGCAAATGTGCAGCTGATTTTCTGGATCCATACCTTTTCTGTACATGACCACTGATCCTCCTGGAAATTTGAGAGGTATTCGCAGCCTCATTTCAAATCTCAGGGATTTGAGCTAGATCTCTGAGATTTCCTCTGGGGACTTGCCCAAGGTCACCCAGCTTTTAGGTGCCAGAGCTAAGTATTCAAACACAAATGTGTCTGATTTTCAAGTTTGGACCATTTTACTTTCTTAATTTCTGTCCCCAAGTGGAGCAGGCCAAGAGGGATGGCATGGTGTAGATCTCAGGTCTGGGAAACTCATGATTCAATCGGATGGCCATGCAAAGTCCACCTACCCAAGGTGTAGGGTATGGGAATCATGTAATTTGCCCATTTTAAAGTAAGAAAGAACTAAGAAGCTCATGTTGATGGATTTGAGGTGATTTGTAAAAGTTTAAGGGACTGTCATTTTCTCACAACACCCATAAACTTTACACATCCCCACGCCCCACCCTCCTAAACCAAACTGACCAACAGCTCTTTTATGTTCTGAGGTCATTCCCCTTCTAAATTAAAAATCATCAAACCTACTGGGAAGTAGGGTTCCCTGAGGATTTGCTTTATAAAATAAACAGAAATCAA
The DNA here is from genome assembly GCA_028646535.1 of Procyon lotor. Lineage (NCBI taxonomy): Eukaryota > Metazoa > Chordata > Mammalia > Carnivora > Procyonidae > Procyon > Procyon lotor. Next base: position 3,595,616 of record CM053620.1, on the reverse strand, counting down.
TTTTGACTTGTTTTTTAATCATGATAAATGAAGCCAGGTTAGGAAAAAGAAGTCCCAGCAATACTTGAGGATCATTTTGCCAGGATGCATTGGTCTTTGACAAGCAATTAAGAAGCCCTCTGATTGTGGCTGTCAGTGCCACGGCTCAGCACACTCCTGATTAATTCTCGTTTTCATTCTTTCCTTGGGATTTATTTACTCATTTCACCTGGAATGTGTTTCATTTCTTAACCTCCTCATCTCCCCCTTCCCTCATGTGCTTCTTTGCTTGGCTCCCTCCAGCTTCACCTACCCATTAATCAGTGCCATATTCATTCCTGCTGGAAAAGTACCATACCATCTTGCCATTTATTCATTATGTCTTCGTTCATTCATTCATTCATTTTCTATTCCACCTAAGCCCACCTTAGTTGGCTTTCTTTATTTCCATCTAGATATTCTTTTGAAACTCATCTGTCTGTCTTGGGCTGCTTACTAGGACGAGGGTTCATCTGATGTGAGTTATCAATATCAGGTTTTGAAATATATATTAGCGAGAAGTCTGAAGTCTAGACAAAATTGAAGGGTCTTGGAACTACAAGAGATGGAATCATCCCCTTCATCTTCATCTTCATGGCTAGCAACTATTGAGTCCTTTCTCTAGTCCAGGTGCTGTGTTTGTATCTTTCGTACATTATTTCTTTTAACCCTTGGAACAACTCCACAAAGAAGGTAATGGTGGCCTCACTTTATACACAAAGTGAGATTCAGAGAATTTAAATCCCATGAGCAGTAAGTGGTAAGAGCTTCCCCTGAGCCTGTGTCTGTTGAGTTATTAGTGAGGTACTCCATGGTAGACACTAATCCTTGGGTGTTGTGGACACTAGCTGCTCTGCTGACCAGCTCAGTGCAGACCATTTGACCCTGCACCTTGGGTAGGTTGACTTTGCATGGCCGCCCGACTGAATCATGAGTTTCCCAGACCTGAGATCTACACCATGCCATCCCTCTCGGCCTGCTCCACTTGGGGACAGACATGACTTGGTGAGCGGTTGACCCTATAAAGGGTCTTCAAATGCTCTGTCCATCCGCAGTGGATTCCCATACATGAAGCAGGAACCCTCCCTCATGGACTCTGAACTTTTGCCCTCAGCCCTTCACCCACTCCATTCCTTTCTGATTCTGTCACACAGTTACTCACACTTCCATTTCCTTCCTCTCACCCTTGGGACTTGAACCCCTTCCTCATCCTTGTGCTGATTTTGGCTTTTTTGCCCTGGTAATCTTCGTAAAATGCTTCTCACAGTTCAGTTGCCCCGAGAGCTTTAAATTTAGAACCCAGACCCTGACATGCTTTCTCTCTCCTTAGTGGTGGTGTATGTATTGAGGAGGGCACGTATTGCATGGAGCACTGGGTGTGGTGCATGAACAATTAATCTTTTAACACTGAAAAAATAAAATAAACATATTTGGGGAAAAAAATAAAAACAAAAAGGCAATGGACATTTATCGTGTATCACATGTGTTAGGGACTTACAGTGACAAGCCTGGAATAATCCTTAGAACACCTTAACGAGATAGGTTTATTATCTATGATTCATAAATAAGAATACTGGGGTTTAGAGAGGTCATGTAGATCACTTAAGACCTTATAGGTAGGAAATGGCGAGTCACAACGGGGTCCTAGTTCTGGCTTCTGTCTAATCCAAAGCCTCTCTTCTCTCTCCTCTCCTGAAAACCATAGGATCCTACGATTTTCTTCTAAATTCCTTTTTCTATTAAAATTATAACCTGTCATTAAAATATTTAAGCACACAAATTAACTGGTGTTAATTATGATATTTCAAAAGGTGACAAGCAATTTAGAGTGAGATTTGAAGGTAAAAAAAAAAAAAAACCACCTAAATATAACTTGAAGTCTTTCATAATAAATACAACTCTTTGTCAATTGTGACTTGAGCTACCCCTGATATGCCTTAGGTCTAAATAGAACAGAACATTCTGATTCATCTACCATTTTTACCAGGCTTAGAAGCAAGTAAATGATTTTTGGAAATTGTGGTGCTTTAGAACATTTTGGCATCCAAAGCCGTTGCGAGTAGCTTTCTACGAGTCTCTCTGAAGAGAGATTGAAACGATGATTTTTCTTAAACTGGGAGAAGATGTTGAGTGTTCTCTTAGACACCATCATTAGTTCATATCCCTCCGAATCCTTTGTCCTTCTATGCTTTGTGCTGAACTAAGACAGAGAAAATTGACCTTCTAGTAGGACATGGCGGTGTCAGGGAGGAAGGGAGTGATATATACACCGGTTGTGTATGGTGGTCTTTGCTCTGCGGTCTCTTTCCCTCAAGCATCCCTTCCTATCAGACTGGGATGCACCGTGAAGCCGGGAGTCAGTGTTCGCTGGAGCCGGCCTCTGCCTGGGACCAGCAGGGTGACTGGACTAGCAGGTCATTACTCCTTCAGGGCCATAACTTCCCCTGCGGGGAAGCACAGCATTTGAATGGGGTGAACTGAGGTTTCCTCCAGGGCTCCAGCATTCTATAGGCTGTGACTGCAATTACTACCCTTTGACTCTTCCCTAGAAATTTCTTACTGAGTCTGTGAAAGGAATGGCAATGATTCTCCAGGGGAAGTGGGAGGAAGCAGAGGCAGCCCTGTCAGCACAGAGAACTCTTCTTGCTGATGGCACTTTCCCAGAACCATCGGATCTGTTGAGACAGAGGGACAAGTTGAGAATCCCTGTTGTCTGGATCATCCCTAGACCAACGTCATTCACAGGTGACGATGTGGGGCCTAGAAAAGTTCAGTAACTTGCCCAAGATCACACAGCAATGCAGAAACACGGAAGAGCAAAATGAATATTAATTAGTCTTACCTTATATCTGACAGTTATTTTTTTTTAAAGATTTTATTTATTTATTTACTTGACAGAGAGAGAGAGAGAGAGAGAGATCACAAATAGGCAGAGAGGTAGGCAGAGAGGGAGGGGTGGAGGCAGGCTCCCTGCTGAGCAGAGAGCCTGCTGCAGGGCTGGATCCCAGGACTCTGAGACCATGACCTGAGGCGAAGACAGAGGCCTTAACCCCCTGAGCCACCCAGGCGCCGCTTAACAGTTATTTTTAAGGAAAAGTTACTATAAAAAAAGATAATGTAGAATGTCACAAAATAAATCCTGTATCCTGTGTGTGTGAATTCTTAGAGCAGAATTTTTAAAAATCACTTTTATAGGAAAATTAAGAACTTCCTGAACAAATATGCTCAAAAGTGCTCAAAATGTGACTATATAAAAGATACCACATATAATGTATTATTTGCCCCAGGGTACATGTCTGTGAATCGTCAGGCTTACACATTTCACAGCACTTAACAGCACATACCCTCCCCAATGTCCAAATAATACATTATATGTTAATAAAAATTAATTTAAAAAAAAACATTGTCAATAAACAATAACATAACATGACAATAAACATTGATGTTCTCTGGAAAAAAAAAAAAGATACCACAGATCATATATTTCTTAGGCCAGTGCTGTCCAACACAAATACAAGGTAAGCTGTATAAGTAAGTTTACATTTTCTAGTAGCCACCTTCAAAAAAATATGTAAAAGAGCCGGTGAAATTATTTTGACTGATGTACTTTAACCCACCGTATCTAAAATATTATCATTTCAGGAGGTGCCTGGGTGGCTCAGTTGGTTAAGCATCTGACTCTTGCTCTCAGCTCAGGTCTTGATCTCAGGGTTGTGAGTTCAAGCCCCGTGTTGGGCTCCATGCTAGGCGTGGAGCCTACTTAAAAAATACATATAGATATAGGTATAGGTATAGGTATAGATATAGATATAGATATAGATATAGATATAGATATAGATAGATATATCCATTTCAATCTAATAAATTACTGAGATATTTTACTTTTCTGTACTAAGCCTCTGAAATTCAGTGTTCATTTATTCTACACTTCATATCTCAATTTGGACAAGCCACATTTCTAGTGCTTACTAAGCGCTTATGGCTTGTGGCTGCCCCATTGCTCAGGATAGAGCACTTTCTCTTCCTCCTTCCTCTTTTCCCAGGTTCTATCAAAATTTTTCTTTCAGAAAATATTTAAATAGAATATACTCTGATTTTTTAAAATACATGTACATGTGTATATAGGTATGTGAGTATGTATGTAATACATAGACAGATATACATAGGTACACACACACACACACACACACACACACACAGGGAGAGAGAGGGAGAGAACAAGCACTTTTCCATAGCAGTGTTTCTAGAAAGAGAATCCCTTACATTGTATTTTCTTAAACAAGCTAGAGATGTTCCTGCTGATGCAATTTTTCCATTTCAGGTTTACACATTTTCAGAAGCTCCATATTATAGGGCCTTTGGCTTAGCAGACCCCCAAGGTGGAAGTGATGAGGGTACATTTAGCACAGGACCAGTTCTTAGTTTCCATTTTTCTGATGTGAGTATCAGCTTCGAGAAGTTCGTTTTTGTAACTACATCAAAGCATTGGCCCTTTGTGCAGGAAATCCCTCAAAAGTAATCACAAGCCCATTGGCATTGTAAGAGCTGGTATTTACCATGTCCTGAAAAAAAAAAAAAAAAAATGAGAAGCTTAAAAGGATATTCCCCTGCTAAAGACCTGGGGAAAGAGAAATGTGATAAAACCAGCCTCTCCCTGCAGAGATTTAGGATGAGGGACTCACCTGCAAATGCGTAGTACACGTGGGTGCTGACAGTAGTGCCCTAGAGCTGCGGCAGCAAATGTTCACAAACTTGAACAGTTTACGACAACAGAAGGATATTCTCTCCCAGTTATGGAGGCCAGAACTCCGCAGTGGAAGGAAAGAATCCTTCCTTTGCCTCTTCCAGCTTCTGGGTTCCCAGCAATCCTTGGTGTTCTTTGGCATGCAGATCACAGCATCTCAACCTCTGTGTCTGTTTTCACGTGGGCTTCTGTGTCCTCTCCTTTCCATGAGGATACCAGTCACTGGATTTAGGGCCAATCCCTAATCCAGTAGGACCTTATCTTAACTTAATTAGATCTGCAAAGATCTTATTTCCAGATAGGGTCCCATTCTGAGCTTTTGGATGGGCGTGGACTTAGGGGAGGACACTGTTCAACCTAGTACAGCTTACACTGAAGTTCCCCCCCAAGATCTGTCTCTCTGGTTCAGTGGGTCACATCCGCCACCCCCGTCTACCACTTAATTTGGAATGTTGACTGTAGACACAGAAATGGGATGTGATGATCACCTAATTCAGCGGCAGTCTTTCTTTGAAAGGAATTTTCATCATAATGAAGGCCAGAAGAGAACCGAGCAAAGCACCAGCGTTCGTTTGGCAGAGAAGGGGAAGCCCAGAGTCACCTGTGACCCCTTCCTCTTTGCCCTTCATTAGGCGCTCCGAAGGCTTCCTGAACATCCCCAGGGCCGCCTAAGTCTTTCTTTAATCATAATCCCTTTGTTGTACAGACCAAGACTGATGCTTAGAGATACAAAGGTTTTCTCCAGAGTCGTACCTAACAACTTGAATCTGAGCCTTGCTTCAGCCACAAAGTGTGCAGACAGTCAGCCCATCCGTCTCTCTATTACTAACGGGGCTGAGTGGCAGGAACCAGTGGTATGTCTTTCTTTGGAAAAGGAAAAACAAAACATTATATCCTGGGCAAATTTTCTTCTTTCTTACAAAATTATAAGAGAAAGTTCATGGTGAGGTCAAAGCCATGGCAACGTCTGTACTGCCTCTGTGGAATTTCTCTTTCCAAGTAGAGAAGGAGATCAGAGCAGCCGCCTTCGGGTCAGCGTGAAAGGAGGGAGTCCCTTCTCTCGAGGACTCTGCTCTCAGTGTTTCCTGCCATAGTGGGCCGGGATGGGCATTTTTTGCAAGTATTTTGAGTATTTTTTTTCCTCAAAGTAGGAAAGTGTGTCTTTGAATCCAAACCATGGTCTAAGCCTTCCAAATTCTTCTCTTAAAAAAATGTCACTCCTTTGAAAAAAAAGTTAATCAATAGCCTTTATTTTTTAGAGCGTTTTAGGCTCACAGAAAATTCAGCAAATAGTATAGAGTTTCCATATGCTTCTACTGTCCCATTCATAGCTTCCTGTGGGTTTGGACAAATGTGTCATAACATGTATCCATCATTAAAGTATCACACACCGTAGTTTCACTGCCCTGAACATCGTTTATGCCCCATCCATTCATCCTCTTTCCCTCAAACCCCCAGCAACCGCTGATCTTTTTACTGCCTCTGTAGTTTTCTCTTTTCCAGAAGGTGATATAGTTGGAGTCAGACAGTATGTAGCCTTTTTGGACTGGATTCTTTCATGAAGAAATATGCATTTAAGTTTCCTCTGTGTCTTTTCTTGGCCTGATTGCTCATTTCTTTTTAATCACTAAATAACATTCTATTGTGGATATCCCAAGTTATTTTTCATGATTTCATCCTGAAAAATTACTATCTCTGTACCTGAAATCCAGATCTACAGTCAGATTGGAGGGTCCTTCATGAACACAGTCACTCCTGCACTTGGCCACCAATCCAGCCCATACCATTGCCCCCCTGGCTTGCCCTTGTGTCTCAGGTACACCAGTGCTTTTGCTCTAAAACCCTTCTAGAAAGTTGTGTATTTTGCTTCATTTAAAGTAGTACATTATTTGGGGGAAATGAGATATCTGTTGGATTTATTGTGCTCATGATTCTATTGGACCACATTAGCGTAGAGAAGAATCCTGAACAAAGAGGAACTAGGGTTTGGAAGAAGATAAATCAGTTTTGAAATGAGGAAAGAAAAAGAAAACATTTGGAATCTTGACATTTCCCAGGATATTGTCCCATGGGTACCAGAGATGATAAGAAAGAATGTAAAAAGAGAGGTGCTTTCCTGCGGTATTAAAATTCCAGAATGTTCTAGAAAGTGCCAGATGTAAGACCAAATAGGACAGGCTAGTAATGAAAATTGCTCCCATATGGACAAGGTTGCTAACCATATGGCTGGTGCAGCTCACGGAGGTCAAAAGCACTCTCAGAGGCCTTTCTGCAAACAGGTTAGCACAGGGGCCACCCAACCAAAAGCCACAGGAAACAGATAAATGCTATTGGAAAAAACATCCTTTAAAAATTAAGAAGCTAGGGGTGCCTGGGTGGCTCAGTTGTTAAGCGTCTGCCTTCGGCTCAGGTCATGATCCCAGAGTCCTGGGATCGAGCCCCGCATCGGGCTCTCTGCTCTGTGGGGAGCCTGCTTCTCCCACTACCATTCCCTCTGCTTGTGTTCCCTCTCTTGCTGTGTTTCTCTCTGTCAAATAAATAAAATATTTAAAAAAAAAATTAAGAAGCTATGCATAAGTTCCTTTTCATTTTAAATAATTCAGAGAAACAGAAGTCCCCTTTTTCTCTCTGCAACCATATTCCTCCATATTGCAACCTTGGAGGTAACCACCATTATTGGTTGGACATCCTATTGATGGACATCCTTCCAGAGCTTCTTCTGGACATTTAGATACACACATATATGTCCATTGATACATAGAGGTTTGTGACATGGGTGAGTTATACACAAGAGAGACACTACTACATGCAGTTCTCTGCAACTTGAGTTTTAATTTTCGAGTCCTCTTAAACTTCCCCATTATGACCTTTCCTGTGGATGTATTTTCAAATCACGTGCACATGGGGAGATGGGTATTTCTTCCTAACTTTTGCCATTGCACATGTGGTAGATGTAACAATATTCATCATTATCTGGCCCTTTTCTACTTTCTGGCAGTGGAGACTATATTCCCCTACCGTCTTGATGGTAGCCATCCCTACATCATTGGATCCAACCACTGAAATGTGTGTGGAAGTGGCATGTGTCCCTTTTAGGCCAAAGCATAGAATTGTTGGTGCTCTCTATAATCCTATAACCCTCTCTCCATCCCATAAGTTGCTGCCTGGGTCCACGGGTATGTATGATTATCAGAATCCTGCTGCTGACCTCTATGGGCGTGGGGCATAGGCAACAAATAAATCTTTGTTGTTCAGAGTCACGGAGACTTTAGAGTTCTTTGTTACCACTGCACAGCCTAGCCTATTCTGGCTGATACAGCGATGAGCAGCCTTGTTTCTTTCTGCACAAGTGACAGCATTTCTCCAGGAATGAACGTCTATTGCAAAGTCAAAACAGTAAATTGCTTTTAGAGCATCTTCTTATACATCAAGCCCCTATCTTTTGTCCCTTGGCTCCTCTGCCTCTCTTGACTTTAGACTCCTTTCTATTATTTATTCATGGTTTATTAGATAAATGTCTTCCCCAGACAAACCAGGAGCTCCCTGGGGTCTGCTGGTTCCTTTGCCCAAGCCTCCAGTGTTAGCGATTGTTTCATTAAACTCTAATCTCAAGGCTAGTCCCTGCTGGAAAATGTGTTCTGTCCTGTAAGAAGGCTCCAAGTCTCAAACCACTAAACAGGCCACGCAGGTGTTTAGTGGTGCTTATTGATGGTCACGTGACAGTATTATTTCTTTCTGCACATTGCCAATATGATTCACACTATATAAAGTGATTACCTCTCAGTTTGGGAGGTACTAAATTAGAGAATAGGATTTCCAAAGCCCTGTGTTCTTCTTCAGAGCACAGCAAGGGTGTTCATTCGGACCCCAGGGGCCGAAGATGCCGCGAGCTTCCCATTTGATGAGTTTAGACTCTGACCTGTGTGGCCAGTGGGACAGCAAATGGGATGTGGGTTTCTTTGAGACTGGTATGCGCTCCATCAGAAGTTAGCAGTGGGGTAAGGCTGCTGAGGTTGATGCAAACTCAGAGCTCAGCCTGGCTACTGGGACAAAGCCAGCCCACTCACTTCCCAGCTGTGGCCCCTGGGATGGTGGGGGGACCTGAAATTCTCTATTGATGGGAAGCAAAGAGGTCAGAACCAAAGCAGAACTTTCAGAGCTCTATAACTGAATCCCATAGCTTCGCTGAGCAGTGAGTCTTTGCAACTTTCATTTACTCAGCATTGAGTATGAGGTATGAGATTGAGGCATGAGATGCAATGTGGTTTGTGCAGAAAAACACACTTTTGCAACAAGAGGAGAGCTGAGACTATGAGAGCATTAGGAAGATTTGTCAAGTCAGCTTGGTGTGACCCCTGTGTCCACCATCTCTTTCCCATCATGCGTCCCCCCCGCCCCCCACAAATCCACAACGGATCCCTGAGGTCCAAAGCATCAGACCTCACCTCTGTTAGGACCTGGAGGGGCACTGCAGAGATGGACATCAGCCCCTGGACGTTGCCCCTCTCGCTTGCTGTACCGTCCTGGGTAAATCCCTCCTCCGCTCCATCTGTGAAGTGGGAGAGTACTGGCGCTCACCCCACAGGATGACCATCAGGAATAAATGAGCTAACCGCAAACAGCTGAGAAGATGTTCTGAGGCTTCTTCGGGGGGCTGTGCTTGGGCACCTTGATGCCGACGGCACCCGGTAACCTTGGGCATTCAGATGGAGTCACCGTCCTCGAGGGCCGCCCCCTCACTGCCATACCGTACCTGCAGGGCCTGGATCCGCTCACACCCACGCGCCAGGCTCCTGTCCTGGAATCCTGATTTTTGCCACCCAGTTCCCCAAGACCTCCATCATCTGCCTGCTTTGAGTTGCCCCGATCAGCCCATGTCCTGGAGCCCGAGCTCTGCCCAGGGCTCTAGCCTCATGCAGCCCTTCTGGACTTAGAGACGCTTCTCCTGAACCTGAAGGACTTGAGATTCATAACTCGACCGGTCCAGTCCAGCTGTCATTGCAAGGCCCTCAGAGCCCCCAGGTCTTGTCACTCCCACTCCACCGGTGCTACTGCCCTCTCCTCTGGGTCCCCTCCTGCAGTTGCCGTGGACATCCGCGGGGGAAGAGCTTTCCCCTCAACTCTTCTTGCCAAATCTCCAGCCCACTCCTGCTACCCGGTCCTGTCTCTGTATTAACATGTGGCTTTTCACATTGGTCTCGTTTCCTTAACTTTTTAGTAAACTCATCGAGGGTGGGGGAATGACACGACTGCAACCCTCTGTCATACATCAAAGTCAAGCTAAATTTGCACCGCACAAAAGAGCGTACTCAACCCTAACAGCTTTGTGGGTCCCTGCACCACATCGGGGAGGTTTAGACAAGTATGAAATTAAGGCCTGAAGAAATGCAAACAGGCTGACATTTTCTCAGATAACTGGGGTCTTTAAATCTTGTGTAAAATCCGCTGCTGGGTCAAAACATTCCTTAGAGTAGACGAGTGATTAGTATGAAAGACAGGGAAATATATAAAATAGTTTAATTAAAATACTCTTAGCAGGATATACTACGTTGACCCCTGGAAGGAAGAGATCAACTGTAATTAGCGTCTTCTATTGCATGTAGGGACAGTGGTACCTAAAATTCATGTCTCTTCAAATGTTTGTTGTCTCAACACTGTAAAATCTATATTTTGTCCTAATTCAAAATACATGAAATTGGAGGTGGGGCTGGGGAACCTCATCATCAGTGCTGGTGCATGAGACCCTCTGAGTCTATGTTGGTTTAATTAAAAACAAATAGCCCAAATAAACAAATAAAAAACCTCAGTAGAAATGGAACTTAGACTTTAAAATGGTCTAAAAGTGTTCTCTGATACAAAATGAATTAGGGTTTAATCTTTTTTCCCAAAGGGCAGGTAGTGGGCCTACAGGGAGAGGGGGACAGGGGTAGTACTGGGGTATTTGAGGAGGGGTGTGCTGCTGGTTCTTCCAGTGCCCCCACAGATACCCAGACAGGGGCCCGTGTTCTTCCAGCCCCACATTGCGCCTTGACCCACAACACTTAGAGTTTTCCTTCCCCGCTTATAGATCTGCCATTGACCCCCCCTCACCCCCACCCCAGGGAACAAGGTGGAAATCTAGGACTTAACAATTAGAACCATCTCTGTAAGCAAAGTCCATGAGGTAGTCAGGGCAAACTAGGTCTAACGGTGACAGTCCTGCCCGGGCCAGCAGAGCAGGTAAACCAGGGCCTGAGATATAAGAGCCGATGAAAACCTTGTGTGATGGATGGGAGTGTGGATGAGGAGGGAGGGCCATCAGGGATTGTCTCACTTTGTGCACCCATCCCATGAGCCGACTCTGAGATACGGGTTCAAGGGCAGTTATTTGTTTGGGAGACGAGGGAGCCACAGGTGGAGGATTAGGCGGTTGAGACAGGGAAGGGAAGGCAATTAGCTCATGAAACTTGAGTCAGGATGGTGGTAACCAGCGAGGTCCGGTGGAACCCCGTCCTCGGAAGAGAGGAATGCTAGGAAACTACATAAAGCATACTGCGAGTTATTCTACCCGAGGGGCAAGGGAGCCCTGGGGAATTTATACCCCACCTTACTGTCAATCTTTGTTTAAAAGCTGGCAAAGCACAAGTTAGAGGAAGCTGTCTGGCAACAAAGGGCAGTGCTACATTGGAAGAGCAGTGACTCATCTAAACATTCTCTTCCTCTGCGATCCAGCAATGACACTCCTTTGTATTTACCCAGAGAGATGAAAACTTAAATCCACACAAAAGTCTGACTGTGGATTTCTAGCAGTTTTATTACTAATGGCCAAAACTTATAAGCAACCAAGATGCCCTTCAGTAAGTGAGCGGATTAACTGTGGCCCATCCGGACAAAGGAATGTTATTTAATACTAAAAATAAATGAGCTACCAAGCCATGAAAAGACATGGAGGAAAGTTACATGCATATTACTTTTTTTGTTTTTTAATTTGAGAGAGAGTGTGAGAGCGAGCAAGAGCGTGAGCAGGAGCAGGAGCAGGGTGGGGAGTGATAGAGGGAGAGGGAGAGAGAGAATCTTAGGCAGGCTCCATACCCAGCACGAGGCCCATATGGGGCTCAATCCCACACCCCAAGGTCATGACCTGAGTGGAAATCAAGAGTTGGACATTCACCCTACTAAGCCACTGACAAATTACCAATAATTGACATAATTGACAAAATCTGAAAAGGCTATGTCCTGTATAATCGCAACTGTATGACATTCCAGAAAAGGCAAAACTATGGAGACAGTGAAAAATATCAGTGGTTTCAAGGGGTTGGTGGGGAGGGAGAAAGACGAGAGAGTAGAGCACAGGGGATTTTTAGGGCAATGAAAATATTCTGTATGATGCAGTGGTGGATATATGTCACTATATATTTGTCCAAACCCACACAGTGTAGGACACTAAGAATGAACCTTAGGTAAACTGTGGACCCTGGGTGATTTTATGTATCGATATAGGCTTGTCAGTTGTAACAAACATACCTCTCCAGGGGTGGGGGAAGCTGGCATTGGGGGTAATTATGCTTGTGTTGGGTCTGAGGGCATATGGGAAATCTTGTGCCTTCTTCCTAATTTTGCAATGAACCTAAAATTGCTCTAAAAGAATTAAGTCTTTGAAAAGAAAAGAAAAAAAAAAAGAAAAAGTGGTCAGGACAAGGATAGGGAACTACATGATCCAAAGTCAGAATTTAGCCACTGCCTTCTTTGTGCCCGTGACTTTGCAGGTTCTTGCTAGAATCCAGATTAGATTCCAGAGCAGGCTTCTGCCTGGCACAGGTGATACTACCCCTGTGTGGTCCCCCACCACGGCCCACTTATTATAATAATAATAATGCATAAGATGTATTGAGAACTAACTGTGTGCCCCATGTGATATCTTAACCCTTGTAGCCCTCACAACAATGTCTTTGGGAAATACTACTATTATCCCCATTTTACCATGGTGGGAGGAGGAGCCTAAAGTTAAGCAATTTTAAACAAATGGTACCTGTTCCACAACTAGTCAGTAGCACAATTGGCCCATTTTTTTTTCAGCTCAGTCACCTGCCATTGTCTTAACCATGATTTCTGCCAGTACTGTTCTCTCTAAAAGGACCCGGGCACCTCCTAGAAGGTAACAAGTCTGACTTCCTCTGCCAGTACTCATTTCCAAAAGTAACAGAGCAAAGAAACAGAAGCTGTCACAGTTCTTAAAGGCAGGCCTCTTCTCCTGCACGTTGGTCAGAACGGGGGTGGCCAGAAGTGCATTCTGCTTCTCTGTGTGTGGAGAAGGGTGGTGGTGCTTGGCGGGCCAGGAACCCGCGACTCGTGAGAGCAGAGAATGTGGAAGTTACACGCTCCATTTAGACATCAGTGTTCTCTAGTACAAAATGGTCCCTAGTTCATTAATCAGACTCTCCAAATTTGTTTAACTCATTATTTATAACATCGTTAAATCCAGTGACACCGAGAGGTGTCACCGTGAGCAGTGGGCAAGTCCGACTTGAATCCTCAGAAAATGTGTAAAATGTCTTTCTCTCCCTCCCTTATCAGGAACAGCGGATGGAAGCAAACATTAAATTTGCACGATGTGCAATGGTCTAAACTTCCAATGAATCCTAACTGACTTAATACCCTGTTGCCTCCTTGAAATTGGATGATGAAATGTAACCCTGAGGGAGCTTAAATAGAACTCAGGCCTGGATGTCCCCCCACAAAATGGTCTAATTTGGTGGTTATAGCATGAGCATTGTATGCTCAGTGATCAAATCCTGTGCTTTCAGTTGTCCTTTTTATGGCCAATTAAGAAAGTCTTAGGATCTAGATTTAATATCGGAATCGTCTAGTGTAACAGACTAAAGCGTGCCCTCCAATTACAGGGAGAATGTCTTTTTTGACAGTGGTTCTCTGGATAAGTTTTACAGGCTTCTATTTCTGAACTTGACTCTAAGGGCCGAAGTAGCACATTTTGGAAATGGTTTTGTAAACTGTAACGAAGGTATCTTTCTTTAGCAGCTTCCTGCCCAAGGATGTCAGAGTGCTTTACAAACTTATCAAAGTGATATACAGGGATCGTTTCATTCTCTGCTGAAATACAGGGACCTGGGGGGAACCGCAGTCAGTGGTGAAAAATCTTAGAGTTGCTGGGTCAATGATGGGGACAGAGGGTGGGCAGCATCTAAAATACTCTCCTAAATGGGAGGGACTCTTCAGGTGGGTGCAGGAGCTACGTGCTGGGATGCCACCTGCTTCAAGGTGACACTTCTGCAGAAAGGGGACATGTAAGTTTTGATGCTTGTCTGTCCCAGATGGCATGGTCATATAGCTCCCTGTCACGTTGATCCTTCCCTTGGATCATTCAGTTCTTATGAGCCCCTTTAAGGTACCTTCTGATATACATGCTCTAAAAAATGGGCACGTTTCACTGCTCTTCAGTTTTGAGCACAGGAGATCATCAGAGGGGAACTGATACATCACGGCTTTTTGAATGCCAATTAACCAACGGGAAGACCCATCTGAATGATAACGTGAAGAAGAAGAAGTCTGGGCTTTAAAGGACATGCTCATAGCATTTCTGAGCAGAAGGCTTTTTGACTGTTTTAATTAGTAGTTTAAAGTAATTCACATTTAATATATCAGATGTTTCTGTGTAGATGGCAATGTTTAATGGCCTCCAGATGACACATTCTTTTTATCCCATTGATTCTATGTGGAGTCCAAAGTTCAGTTCCATGGGAGAGGTATTTATTCATCACCGTCCATATGCGTGTTACCACTTTCAGGCTGCATTAGAGAATGCAGAAATGGATTCATCCACGGGCTCCAGGGGGCCCAGAGTGATAGGTAAGAGATTCATGTGTAAATGATTCGAATAAAAGGAAGACTCTGAAAACACTGTGATAGACACACACGCACAGAAGCTGTGAGCGTACGTAGGGGTGTTGTCGGCATTTTAACATTTGTTGAAATATTCGATCGTCCTATTTCTTCATTTCAGTTATGAATTAAGAAAGCAGGAGACTGAGAGAATCTTCCCCATTGGAAGACGGTTGCAAAATACATAGAATTTTTATTTCTGCATTCTTATGTGACACATGTGGGTTTTCTTAGAGAAAATTGAGTTTACAAAAAAAAAAAATTGAGTTTACCATAGTTGTGATTAATATGTAGCAAAGTGAAATATGTGGAAATATTTGAACACCTGAAAACTAGAAAACTCGTATATCCAGCATCAGAGAGCCTCTCACTATAAAGCCAAGAAATATAAGGGGGGCTGCAAGTAAAAGTGAGGGGTCTTTGTCTCTAAACCAGACAGTCATAACTTACGAGGAGCGGAGTCAGTGAGAAAGGAAGGCTGAATGTCACTGCTGTCATCAGAGAAGGCAAAGGAAAAAGAGATCCTCACAAATGAGAGGGAGGAGCAGGCCACATCAGCTGCACGGAGGGGCCAGTGGAGACCCCAGGGTCAGCAGGGCCATGCAAGAGCATGACCGCGCTGGTCTCATGTTGGTGAGTCCAACAGAAGGGCATGTAGAATGAAGCCGGACAGGTGCTCTGGTTTGGAGGAAAGACTATTTTGGCTCAAGTTCAGAGAAAAATGTAGACATTTTTAAAAACCAGATACACTAACACAGAGCACAGTAACCAAAGAAATAAAGTTTCTTAAGAGGAAAATTCTAATGATTTGACTGCAAAACCCTGCAAGACAGTTGAGAAAGGAGAGAGCATAGATCCAGAGAAATATGTTGTGACAAAATATGGACTTCTTTAATAAAGTTGGTTTAAAAGATAGCATATAAAACAAACTGAGGCATATAAGAGGGGCATGACCCATCATAACCGTATAGGTGCCTCAAGCTTGTTGATAGCAGCAAGTCTGAAACAAGCCAGAGACCATGGAAGGATGTTTTCTGAGGCACTCGGGCCCAGATCTGCCATCTGGCAGACGGGGAGGTGACAGGTCATCTCACGATGGCGGAGCAAGTGCAGAACCACGCGGGCTCAGGTCACCTCCATTTTTATGATCAAAGAGAATTATCATCACCCTGTAAAAGGGCTGAAAAAATATAAATAGGAGAAAATTGGAGTTCAAGATAGTTGAGATGATAAAAGTCCATCCTATTGATTTAAGCGAGTTCACATCTATAGGATCAGAAGAATTCTCTCTCACAGAGAACACGGAGAACACGGTGATTACAATCTCAGCCACAGTTTCTGTAATTTTTGAGACATCATGGAGAAGAGAGATGTGAGTGTGGAGGAGATGAGCATGGCCAACATTTTGAAAAGATGAAGAACATAAGTTCTGGAAATTAAAGACCATGAAGCTGACCTTAAACCTTGAGTAAAATCCTGAACAGATCAACCTAGAGTCACCATCCCTCCATCTGTCCATCCTCCAGCCCTAAATTAGTATACATTCAACAAATATTAACTGACTACCTACTGTGTGCTACGCACTGTGGATATGCTAGAAAACAAAATATAGATAGTCCTGGTGCGACTAGGACTTCGAATCAGATGGTGATGATGATGACTGTGAATTCTAAGAGGGTAATGGTGAGATCCTGCCAAGGCTATTGTCAAAATCAAGGTGGGAGAGGGGCCGGGTTGGATCACAATCTCTCTATTAGGACTTTTTTCCATTGCAAATGCCAGATATGCAATTAAAACAGGCCAAAGCAAAAGGGTATTTAAATCATGGTCCTTGTATGTGAGAAGTCCATGAATAATCCTGGCTCCAGGACTGGGTAGGCATTTAAGTCAGATACTACCTATCACTAGGACTTCATCTCCATCTTTCTGCTTGGTTTTCTATGTTGGTTCTATTCTCTCTAACTTTTGGGGGTTTTTTTTGGTTTTTGGTTTTTGCTTTGTTTTATTTTTGTTTTGTATTGACAGTCAGGATAGCTTCCGTTAGCTCCAGGCTCAAACTCGATCTTCACAGCACCTGCAGTGGAGAGGGTCCACCCCCACTGCTGGAATAAAGTTCATGTTTATCAGCATGGTTCATATGCACCTCCATGAGTCAGTTACATGGCTAGAGAAGGCCAGATAAACTGATGGTCCAGGCCTGGGTCAAGGTCAAACATCCCCTCCCACATGAGGGATAGAGACACTTTGTCACCCAGTGGGACTGTGAGTCTCTGGGGGTCAAGAGGGAAAGGATGCTGGGCAGGCACAGCCACATCTCTGCTGCAGGGCCTCTGGGCACTGGGCCGGATCAGAAGTCTTCACAGTGTTAGGATCCGTTTTCTATTTTATACTTTCTTGTTTTTCCTTTGCCTTTGTTTCCTTTCTCTCCCTCTGCCCCCAATCTGCTTCAAGCCTCCAACATAGTAGTGAGTAAAAATGGCACAAGCAGAGATCTCTGCCCTGTTCTGAGAGGGAAAGCATTCATACCATTAAATGTGACGTTCGATGCAGGATGTTTTATACATGTACCTTATCTTGTTGAGGAAGTTCCTTCTCTGTTCATGTTTATTGAGTTTTTATCATGAATTAATATCTGGATTTTATCAAATGCTTTTTTTTTAATATTTTGTTTATTTATTTGACAGAGAGAGATCACAAGTTGGCAGAGAGGCAGGCAAAGAGAGAGGGGGAAGCAGGCTCCCTGCTGAGCAGAGAGCCTGATGCGGGGCTCGATCCCAGGACCCTGAGATCATGACCTGAGTCGAAGGCAGAGGCTTTAGCCCACTGAGCCACCCAGGCGTCCCTCAAATGCTTTTTTTCTGCATTTATATATTACTTTGTGTTCTGTGTCTTCTCCTTCCCTCCCCCACAGCCTCTTTTTTCCTTGGCCGGTCTAGCTGAAAATTTGTTAATCTTGATCTTTTCAAAGTACTGGTTTTTAGTATCATTGATGTTCCCTATTGTTTTTCCACCTCTTACTTGAAAGAGGCCATGAGTAAACTAAATTTTATCTGGCTACTCAACTCTGTCTCATAAGGAACTGGGACAGGCAAGGAAGGCACCCAGAAATGGAATTCAGGTCTCTGAAGGATTACATTCTGGAGGAGGAAACAGGAAAAGCATTTCACCCTCCAGAAGTAGTACTTAGACCAAAGTATACAAGTTACAGAGAAGTGAAGGGGAGTAATGTCACCGCCTATCCCAGAACACAAGTCCCAGAATCATACAGGTTTGGACCACATTCCTGGCCTCACTCTCTGCTAGGTCTATGAATCAGGTAATGCTGTGGCACAGAGAAGCCTCCGAAATTCAGCAGTTTACCAAGGGGAAGTTTATTTCTTACTCTCAAGAGAACTGCCCATGGAGGGTTTTATGATTCAGGCCTGGTAGCTGTGAACAGCTCCCCTCTGCAGATGGACCGGACCTAGCAGAGGTTGGAAAATCTGTCCAGCCACACGCCCAAGAGGATAAGAAAATCTTCTTGTTGAAATCACTAGTCAGTTTGTGCCACACTCTATAATTTGGAGTTTGTCTTATTGAGATTTGGTTTCCTTCTATGTAAAAAGAAGATAATAATGTCTGTCCCCTGAGCATCTCCTGTGCTCCTCAGTGTCCAGCACCAGGTGGGAGTTTAATAAACATTTGTTACGTGAATGATCGAATCAGCAGATTTAGAAGCAGGTGTAAGGACTGGTGCAGGGAACACACTTAGAATCCTATTTGATTTATGCTGAGGGTTCACTGCCTGACAGTAGTTGCTGCTGCTGTTTTTATTAAGGCTTTATAAAGGAATGAACCTGGACAACAACACTTCAAGCCACAGTTTGAAGAGTGAAGTCTCTTTCTGGGAGGCTTTCAGGCAAAGGCCAACTCTCAGCCATGTCAGCGTGTGGAGTCCGTTGGGGCTAAGTGGTCTCGTGGGGCGTCACACAAACCAGTTTCACTTGCTCCTTTACGACTCTGAGACTCAGTTTCCACGGTTTTAAATACCTACTTAGCCCACTAGCCATGGCAGTTCATTGGCATAAATGTATGAAACTGGGAAAAGGCCTGGAGCGTGGGCAGTGTAGGTGCTTAATAAATATTTGTGCTTTTTTTCCTCCCTTCTTTGCTTCTTTGTTACTTCTTTGTTGCTTCCATGATACAGACTAGAGTCTTTATAAGTTACATTTGAAATGATTTGTTACAATTAAAGACAAAGAGAAGATTCCTGGGTTGGAGATTGGGATTGTAGTTCTGAAGTTCCAACCTTTCTTCTCTGCAAATGATCTCAGGGTTCCTTAATCTGTGTCCCGAAGGCAGTGTTTCCTGTTCCTTGGACTCACGGCATTCAGGTATCTAGAAACTGACTCCTCAGAACATCTAAGAACTGTTAATAGGCAAACAATCATGAATCAGAGATTCTTACATTCGACCAGAGGTGGTAGAGGATTAAATAAGCCATTTCCTAGGGAAACTGGGTATAGACCATTTTTCCGTAAGAAGATGGTACATGCGAATTTAGAAACTCAAGTTTAGCAAAACAGAAGATATTGATTAAGGATTTGCCTTTTATGTGATTGCTTTATAACAAAATGCAGAGTAGCTGCCCCCTTCCTTCAGAAACAATGTAAAACCCCGCACCACCCTCTCTACCCAGTTAATGAGAGTCAACTAAAAACAAAAACAAGTTTAGGGGGTCCTGGGTGCATTCGGTTAAGAGTCAGATTCTTGGTTTCTGCTCAGGTCGTGATCTCAGGGTCATGAGATCGAGCCCCCCTCACGCCCTAAGGACTCAGCACGGAGTCAGCTGGAGAGTCTTTCTCCCTCTCCCTCTGCCCCTCCCACTCGTGCTCCCTTGTGCGCTTGCTCGTGCTCTCTCTCAAATAAAATAAAATAAAATCCTAAAACACACCCCCCCCAAAAACAAGCTTAGAATTAGGACAGAACCCATCTAGCAATTGAGTGGCTTCAGGGGGAAAAAATCAAAGCAGAATATTTACTTGGGTTGGTGGGGTGGTGTGGGGGCTTTTTCTCAGCTGCTGTGCCTTTGGGGTTTTCGTTTCTGCAATACCATTTCAATAGTTGCAGCCATTATATCCTAGCTTGTGTTGTCAGCTGGGTCCTGAGGTGATTCCAGCACCTTGAGAAAAGCCGCCGTCTGCCTCCTTTTAGAGCTTTAAGGATAAACCCGGAGAGTACTAGGAACGTGGGTGAGTTACTGATATCAATATGGAATGTGAGGTTTCCTGTACCGGAGCCCCACCTCTTCTAAGTCACCGGGGCCAAAGCGTCTCAGAATGCCTAATGATGTAATAAATAATGTGTGCCGAGTGAAAGCTTTGAGTAATGGAACCAGCTAACATTTAGAATTTTATTAGGGACAAACTGTCTTGGATGTTCTTAGTGCTGTTATTACCCCCTTGTTAAAGCTGGTAATTTTTATTTTTAAAGCACTTCAGAGACACTCATTGATACATGTCTGAAAAAAATAGATATTCCTTTCTTCTCAAAAAAAAGTTCCCATGAGACTTTAGAACTGTGTAAGAATAATACTCTGATTGCTCAAGTGGGTGGATTTTGCAGTCTCTATTTTTCATCCTTTAATCATCTTAAGAGATCCTAGCTTTCCTCACCATGAAGTGCAGACTGAGTGGTATATGATTCCGCTTGTTGAGTGGGAGAGAGAGGGCAGAGCTCACCAGAGACCCTGATCCTCTGGGTGGCGGTTTCTGTTTGCTCTCGGGAACACCCAACAGCTCCTGAGCTCCTTCTCCAAGAGAGAAGAGCGAACATAAATTAAAGAAAGGCCACCCAGAGCACCCACCACCAGTGTTTCAAGGGGAGCAGTGGCTCATGGTTCCTGCAAATAACTACCAGATGGGAGTGTAGACTCAGTGTTGCCCAATCCACCCATTTATCTGGAAAAGCTGGAGATAAGCCGTACAAGGTATCTGTAGTCAAGGAAGGGAGAAGGGGAGAAGGCAGTGCTAGCCTTTTTATCAAGAAAGCCACTTGCCGCCCCGCATCGGGCTCTCTGCGCAGCAGGGAGCCTGCTTCTCCTGCTACCATTCCCTCTGCTTGTGTTCCCTCTCTTGCTGTGTTTCTCTGTCAAATAAATAAAATCTTTAAAAAAAAAAAAAAAAGAAAGAAAAAGCCACTTGCCCTGGGAATACTTGATAGACTTCTGCCTAAATCTCATTGGCTAGAACAGGTCATGTGGTCACCCCACCTGCACAGGAGGCTGGGAAGGTATTGACCCACTCAGCCATCTGGTGGAAGCCAGCCCAGGGAAAAGGGAATTAGGAATGGGTATTGGCCAGCTAGCCTGGACTGCCTGCCAACACGTACACATTACATTTAAAGACTGTCTCTATATTAAAGGAAACAAAACATGTCAAGGACCCAGATGTGGGCCACAGACCTTGAGTTTATAACCTTTACATGAGACAAACCAGTGTCTGTCCTTGGTATCTCTCTGCCTGTCAATTCAATTCTATAATTTCCTGATTCAGTGACTCTAAGCTTTTTACCACCAAGGACGTGTCTTACTTTTTTTTTTTCCCCTTGTTTTCTCCCTGGAATCCATCTGTAGGAACATTCTGTCTACAAACTCCTTTTGTTAGATAATAATGAGTTTTCTCATTTTAAAAAATTCAACAAAGACTTGCAAAACTGCCAACCAGAGCTCTGATCGACACAGGATAACCAGCGGGAGAGTTGGTATAATTCCAGACAACAGCGAAAAAAATAAATAAAATAAAAAGACATTTTAATTAGACTATGCGAGTTTATCTTGGATAAATAGATACATTCCACTAGGATAGAGTTGCTAACTTTTTCTATAAAGGGTTAGATAGTAAATAATAGAAGCTTCGAAGGCCATATGGTTTGTGGTGCAACTATTCAACTCCATGCCATTGTAGTACAAAAAGGGCCAAGGACAATATGGAAATGAATGGGTGAGGCCGTGTGCCGATAAAACTTTATTTTTAAAAGAAAGGCTCTGGGTCAGATTTGGCTAGTGGACCATTGTTTGCTGACCCTTTCAGGAGGACTTTAAATGTATTAAACTATTTTCACACTCCACTTCCTACTTTCCTGAAATTTTAGACCCTCTGCCTGGGGACACCAATTTGGATAATAAAACTTGCTTCCAGCCACTTTCAGCCTGTCCTGACTTGCACTTCGGATCTCAACAATATTCTTCGAAATCATGTCCCCACTTTCTTACCTATGCTATAAATATACCTCACCCTTGGCTTTGGGCTTGACTCTTTCTCCAGAAGTCTTTACTAGGTCACTAGTGAAGGCAACGATCACTAGATCACTAGATGGAGGCAAAATCTCTTAGCTCTTTAGGTACACAGGCTTTGGAGACGGAGCTAGGTAGGAATCCTGACTCTTATGTTCTTCATATTTGTGGCTAGGGTCAATTAACTCATCCTCTTGAAATCCGAGGTGTGGACAGGAGGACTCTAACCAAACCAGAGTTCTCATCTCAGCTTTGTTGGTGAAAGGTTGCCACCAGGCCATTTGTGACTAAGATGTTGTACTCTGCTTGCCTTTTTTCCAGTGTCTAGGAACACTTGTATAGCAAACCACTATAAATTTAGTAGCTTAAAGCAACAGCAATCTTTTATTTTACTCCTGAATCTGCAATGTGGGACAGGTGATGGGGACTGCTTACCTCTGTTTTTCACCATTTCAGCTGTGGCAGCCTGTAGACTGGGTTAACTCAACAACTAGAAGCTAGAATCATTTCAAATTTGTTCACTGATGTGTCTGGAGGTTGATGTTGGCTCTTGGCCAGAACACCCACAGGGGGCTGCATGGGCTTCCTCATAGTTTGCTGGCTGGTGCCACGAGTGAGCATCTCAGGAACAAGGTACCTAGAAATACCACATTTTCTAGTGGTTGAGGCAATGCAAAGTTCCACTGAGGTTGGAGGAGATGGAACATAGACGAGAGGTATGTCACTATAACTATCACATCACATGAAGAGCATTAGAGATGTGATGTGTGTTGACAGCAAGTTGGGGGAAATTCAGTCTTCCACAGAGAATATAATTTGAGCTATTTTCAGCCAGTGTTCTACCATGTTCAAAAAACCACTTAGGTGAAATTATATAAGGATACCTCATCTGGGTAGAGACTGACTAAAAATCAAGATTCTGGTATTCAGATGACCTAAAACAGGTGAAGAGTCTTCAGGTATGCTGTTCATTTTTCCAATAACTTTTCCTTCCTCTTTCCCTGGGAAATTCCCATTTATATTTTATTATTTTTTAAAGATATATTCATTTATTTTAGAGAGAAAAAGAGAGCATGCAAGTAGCAGGGAGAGGCAGAGAGAAAATCTCAAGCAGACTCTCCCCAAGCACGGAGCCCAGCACATGGTTTGATCCCAAGACCCCAAGATCATGACCTGAGCCAAAACCAAGAGTCAGATGCTTAACCAAATGAGCCACTCAGGTGTCTCCCTGCTCCCCCCCCCCCACTTAAATTTTAAATTGCAGTTTAGAAGTTATTCTTTGGTGTCTTCCCTCCTAGGCCTGATATTTTCCCCCATCATATCCCTTACCATACAGGATTGCCATTGCCTGGTTATTTCTCTGGGTCCTGTCTGGACTGTGAATGATGGTGGGTAAGAGACCATGCCTGGGCTGCTCACCATTCTGTTCTCAGCACAACACACTCTCTAGCACACAGCAGATGATCAATGAAGGAGTGATCAGTGTTGATGGAGTTCTTTACGTCTCGGTATGCAACAATGAGTCACTGAACATCAAGAGAACTAATTGATTCTTCATGAACAATGTTTGAGCCTTTTCAAAATAGTGGTCATTGTATTAGGTACTGAGACTATAAGATACAATTGCTGATAAGCTCATAGTCTAGTTAGGCAGGCATGTGGTTCTAATAATCATTTATATTTATTAGTTCTTACTACCTGCAGGGGGACTAAGTGATTTTATTGTATCATTAATTTAATCCTTGCAACAATCCTTTGAGGTTAGTCCTAAAATTGACCCCATTTTATAGATGAGGAAATGAGACCACAGTTAGTAAATGGTGCAATCAAGATTCAGTCCACGTGTTGACAATGGATTTCTCCCACAGCATAGACAATGAAGTGAAATGTAGTGCTTGAGGTAAAATGACAGGTGGCATGGAGAAAAGCAGAAGTACAGAGGAGAGAGTGAGTAGTTTCATTTAGGGGTGGGGTTATGAGAGTGTCTGGAGCAAAAGGCTAGGGAATGGCCAGCTCTGCTAGAACAGACCTCATGGAATTTTCTGGAAAAGAAGACAGGAATATGGGAAACCTATAGCAACACCAGGCAGCTCATTAAGCTTTATGGGAAAGAGCAGGAAGGTATAGGCTGCTGGATTAGTATATCCTTGGAACTCAAAGAGACACCAGGAGCCTGGGGGGCATGGACCCAGAGAAGCTGATAGAATCCAAGAGAACAGAGGCCTGGGGAAAATGCAGACATGTTGTTAAGCTATGAAGGAAGTAACTCTTCTCAGGTGCTCAAAGGAATCCCAGTTGGCTAGGACCATCACTATGGGTGTCGCAGTCGCTCCCAAAGAAAGCCAAAAAAGGACAAGGAAGGGTTGACATGAGTCAGAAAGTGAAGGAAGCAAGGGGCTGTCTGTAGTCCCCACAGAGACAAGGGAGATGCCTCTACAACTCTGCCCTTCATGCTAAAGCTTTGTTGCTTTTCCTCTTAGTTCACCCCTCATAAGGACAGGGCAAGCCGGTGCTTCTCCCACAAAGGTATATGCCAGAACGACACAGAGTTGCTTTCTTTTTTTTTTCAAACAACAATTATTCTTTCATTTTCTCTCTTTCTAGCTGTTTTAGTTTCTGTAATTATAATCACTGTATATGCTCATCAAAAAAATATAACAGTAAGGAAGTTTAAAAATAAAAAAGTGAAAATTTCCACTCTGCCACTTCTAATGTACCGCAAAAGGAGTAATGACTGTTAATAATTCCGTGTGTTTCCTTCCAGATGTTTATTAAGGCTATATACAAAAATAGTTTTTAGGGGCTCCTGGGGGGGCTCAGGAGGTTAAGCATCTGCCTTTGGCTCAGGTCAGGACCCTGGGATCCTGGGATGGAACCACTTGTCGGGCTCCCTGCTCAGCGGGAGGGCCTGCTTCTGCTTGTGCTGTCTCTCTCTGTCGAATAAATAAATAAATAATCTTTTTAAAAATACATTTTTAAATGTGATCTTACTGCTAGTACTATTCTGCCATTTTTCCATTCAATTATATACGTATACAGTGGTGCGTGTATGTGAGAGAGAGAAAGACGGATCTACCTAAGGGTTTTGATGTTCTGATGAGTGACCACTTCCCTAATTGATGGGCGTCCAAGTTATCTCTAGTTTTTCATTCTTCCAAGCGTTGCAAAAATGACCTATCTTCACAGAGATCCACTGAATGTAGGATAGAATTCTAGAAATGGCATCGCCACATTGAAGATAGGCCCATTTAAAAGTTTGACAGAAGGGCCCCTGGGTGGCTCAGTCGTTAAGAGTCTGCCTTCGGCCCAGGTCATGATCCCAGGGTCCTGGGATCGAGCCCCGCATCGGTCTCCCTGCTCAGCAGGAAGCCTGCTTCTCCCGCTACCATTCCCTCTGCTTGTGTTCCCTCTCTCGCTGTGTTTCTCTGTCAAATAAATAAAATCTTTAAAAAAAAAAAAAAGTTTGACAGATACTACCAAGTTGCCTTCCCAAAGGTCTTACCAATTCATTGTGCCACCAAGAACATTTGAAAGTGTTCTTGTCCCCACAGCCTCACCAGCTCTGCATACTATCAACAGGGAATATTGTTATTTTTATTTGTATTCATCTTAAGACCTTTTCTCGAGAATTAGATTCTTCCTACATAAATAAAAATTGTCCAAGAGGAGAGTTTTATAAGTCCTTTAAAAATCTCTCAGGTTTTAGTAATTCACAGATTTGAATGGTTGAACTTCTTTATTGTTTTCTAAATCCTCAAGTAATGGAAGATTTATAAAGAGCTTACACTTTTTATTATGGCTGACATTTAATGAGAAATCACTGGAAAGGCTGGCGATTGGGATGAACACAGTGTTACTCAGCTTAACTGAAACCCCTTGTCCTCTTCTTCTCGTGTGTCCACTCTTCTATTTATTGATCAAGGCTTTATTTTTCTGACATTGGAATGGGAAGAGTTCTCTCTCAATACCAATCTCGGTTGAATACCGCTAATGCAGATAGCATCATATTTGTTCAGTGCTCATGAGGCACTTGCTCTCTGAGAGATTTCTGAGTTTTGGTGGTACGGATGCTTTTCATTATCCACTTTTGGAACCACTTATATGTTTTTTTATAATATTGGATCCCCTTCGAGAAATGTTTATGTGATCATTTGAATCAGGTTGACACTGGGTTTTTCACCATTTCACTGAAGCATGCATAAAGCACAGAAGTCACAGATTGACAACTTGATGAATTTTTACAGCTGAGCACACGCATGAGACCAGCGCCAAGGGAAATAGCATGGCCAGCCCCTAGAAGCCCTCGGTGCCCTCCCAGGCCCTGTCGCACAAGGGTAACAGTGCTCTGACTTGCAGCAGTATGCATTAGTTGGCCTGTTGTGTACTTGATGTCAATGCAGTTACATGGCTTGCTCTCTTTTGTATCTGGCTGGCACTGTATCTTTTTAAATACTCTAATAGATTGAGAGCTCACATTTAACACACACTCATGGCACACCAGGCCCTTTTCTAAGCACATTAGATGCATGGTATTAAACACAGGTATTTAATATATGAATCACATTTGAGTGTTTTACATTTTGAAATAACTTTATAGCTGGTATAGAGAGGTCAGAGATAGACATTTCCTGTTCATGTGTCCAACGTATATACTTTTTAATAAATAATTCATTAAAATTAGGAACCTCTTCAGAGCCATAATTTCACAAAGAGCTCCCCAACTACTGTCCTTGCAGTCGAAGTTTGTAATTAGCCTTTAATAAACATATTATAATGTTCTTAGGATTCTGAGCAGTGATGCCATTAAACATATTTTAAATGGAGCACTTAAAATTAATGCCATGGAGCTTTGGAGAAGCCTAAATAAATCAGTGTCCAAATTCACCCTAGGTGAGAAGGGCACTGAGACCTGAGCACCTCCTCTGTCCATTTCCTTTTCGGGAAATGATGACCTATCAGGGAGGATATAAATCACTCCTGTTCCCAAATTAGATTAAAATTCTGAGGTTTAAAGCTTGCCTTTACCTGAAGATGGTTATATTCAGCCTCTGGCTTTACCATTTCCCCACAGGCACAAGTTTTGATGGTTCTGACAAAACAGTTCTGTTTCATTTCTATTATTGAAGAGGCTGAGTGCTCTGCTGAAGCAAATTCCAAACAAAGAAGGC
Source organism: Procyon lotor (assembly GCA_028646535.1). Lineage (NCBI taxonomy): Eukaryota > Metazoa > Chordata > Mammalia > Carnivora > Procyonidae > Procyon > Procyon lotor. Next base: position 3,568,537 of record CM053620.1, on the reverse strand, counting down.
CCCATCTCCTCCCAGCAGAGGTCCCCTGGGGAGTAATCTTCTAGAGATTCCTGTGATTGGGTGATTACACATGGGACTCTGCTTGAAACCTGCTGCAAGCTCGCCTATACTTAGATTCCCTCGCCTCCCGCACTAGGAGGTGTACCTGCCCTCGTTCATCCGACTCCCCATCTAGCATCTTCTCATCAAGCAGTTGAAGGAAACTAGAAAACTATACTAATTTCTATTCTGAAACTGTGTCTGATAACAAACAAACATGAAAAAAACGTGGTGATAGCCACTGGCCAGTGTGGAGAATTCTGCCTGCCCAAGGCCAAAGCCACACATCTGTTTGCAAGTTGTCTCAGTCATTCAAGCCTTGGTGCTCGGGGCATGAACGGAAGTCAGGCAGTCTTGTAAGCAGTGTGGAAGCGAGAACTGTATTCACGGGTGTCTGTGGCCGTGGGAGTTAAGGATGTTTTATGAGTTCTGTGGGACAGAAGCTCTCCTCCACCTGCTTTACGTCGAGTGTGGAGTCTGGCTATGGGTGGATGTCCAGAAAATATCTACCAAAAAAGAAGGGGCCATGGTCCAGCCTGCTGCTGCATTCAATGCTAACTTGTGGGGAAAAAAATCATTTCAGTTAGTGAAAAGGGTGCAGGTGCTTCGCATGAGGATAGACGTGTGTTCACCCCATGTTCAACCCCCAGTTGAAGGGAGGAAGGCATTCTAGATTAGCGGCCAAGAACATAGGTCATATAAATAAGGCAAAAAGGGGCGCCTGGGTGTCTCAGTGGGTTAAGGCCTCTGCCTTCAACTCAGGTCATGATCTCAGGGTCCTGGGATGGAGCCCTGCATTGGGCTCTCTGCTCGGCAGGGAGCCTGCTTCCCTGTCTCTCTCTCTGCCTGCCTCTCTGCCTGCTTGTGATCTCTCTCTCTCTGTCAAATAAATAAAAATCTTTAAAATAAATAAATAAATAAATAAATAAATAAGGCAAACAATGTTAAAGTTCTTTTTAGTATATTTTTTGTCATGAGAATGTCTCACGCAATATTTGGGACAGATCAAAAAATTATTTATCTGAAATTCGGATTTAACTGAGCACCTTATTTGTTTGTTTCTTAACAACTCTCATCAGTCCTGCTCACCCCATTTTTATCATGTTTAGTTTCCAGGCAATAACTCATAAATATGTGAAGGGATTATTTTTCAAGAGTCATCTGAGTTTAGCTGTTTCTAGCTGATTTATAAGGGAAAATCTTAACTTTTTCCATAGTCTTCTCCATTAAAATAGAGGATGATCCAGTTGCTAAGAATTGGTGGGCTTCTCAAGACAATACCTATGGGCAGAGTGAAAACTATCACCCAAATGCTGGTCAGGATTGTGTGCATAACCTTATAGTTTTACTTGGAAAAGTGTCAGCTTGAGGAAGGTTTCTGTTGGCAGGCCCCGCATTTGTCCCTTAGCATAGACCTTTACATTTTATAACTGTTATCAGTGAAGATACGATGAACAGAAATATTTGATGTATTGATGGCATGCTGTTCCAGTTGATACTTTTTTTTTAAAAGGTTTTATTTATTTATTTGACAGAGAGTTAGAGCCAGCGAGCACAAGGGATGGGTGTGGGGCAAGGGGCAGAGGTATGGGAATGGCAGAGGGAGAAAGAGAAGCAGGCTCCCGTTGAGCAGGGAGCCCTCTTTGGAGCTGGATCCCAGGACCCTGGGATCATGACCTGAGCCAAAGGCAGATGCTTAACCAGGCGTCCCTGGTTAATCCTTTGGATAACAGATTCAGGAATCAAAAATAATTTGATTGGCTAAAATGGGGGGGGGTCTGAAATTAAATAATAACTTAATTATTAACAATTAAAATAATAGGAACAAAGCTGAGATTGAACTTGAAACAATGAACTGCACTAGTTATATATGTGAGGATCCATGACTTAGAATCCTAAACGAAGGCAGGAGTTATTTAAATCTGCTTATCGGACCCCTTTGTTGTCTGACTGATTTTCTTTTCTTTGCTCTCTCTTTTTAAATGGTAGACCTCTGACTGAGGATGTTTTATGAACTGCTAGCCTGACTGAACCAGATCATTCTGGAGGCACGTTTTCAGTGTAGTAAAAGAGGTCACAACCATCTATGTCAAGTCCTGTGGTGTCGAGGCTCGTGTGCTGTTTGGATAAATGAAACAATCACTTCCCAACATGCTTTCCTAGCACTGGCTGGTTAAGAAAGTTAAAAGGCCCTACATGGGAAGCAATTCAGAAAACACTGGGTCTTGAGCCAGGGGCTCCCAAGACTGAGGTTATATGAGAATCACCTACATGCTCCATTTACACAGTGAGTCCCAATCTCGGAGTTTTTGACTCAGAAGGTCAGAAATAACATTGGTGATGCTGCTGGTCCGGGACCTCCTTTGAGAACCACTGCTATAAGCCATAGGGTTCATATTAAAAACTTCCTGCCCTTCCTGTGAAAGTCTGTGACCAGACAAATATTGGGACCTACACTCTGAATGAAGGTGGTATTGACTCTACTCGTGTGCATTACCCCCCAGGAGTCCTACTTGTGAGGGTTTAGGGCAAGGAGAGAGGGGTGGAAAGACTTGGTCCTTCCATTAGCCCCTTGGGTATCAAGTTCCGTGGATCTTCACTGGTCCCTCTGACAGTTCACCTCTGAAGTCCATGCAAGAGAGCGCCATGGACAGAGAAGCTTCTGCATTGGGGCCTCGGTGCCGTGACCTCAGGATGGGGTCGCCATAACCAAGATGCTTCCGCACAGTGGCGTTCAGCTTCTTGTCAAGGCCTCCCGTGCCACTGAGCAGAGGACACCCACAGGGTTCTCAGTTCTGTTTTGTTAAGAGAGTGAAAATAATAACTGGCATTAAACTAAATCCATAAGCGCCTGTTCCTTGCTGATAGGGTGGCCACTCTCATTGTTACATTGTTGTGTGTGTGTGTGTGTGTGTGTGGTTTTTTTCCTGGAGCAGCTGTACCATAAGCCATGATTCATGCAATGTGCCAGCCTCAGGGATATCAAGATCCATTTGCATAAATATTCACAATCATGTTTCTAAAGCTGTTTCCTTATTTCCCTTTGTTGCTGTTTTACTTTTCATTGGAGGTCCGGTGAAGCAGTCTTTAACTGAGGCTATTCACACACACACACACACACACACACACACACACACACACACACCCTGTAATTGACTTATAAATTTCATGAGAGCAGAACCAACACCCATTTTCTCAGAGAGCTGTCCCCAACCCTAACACAGCACCGCACACATCGTAGCCACACAGAATCTGTGACTGACTGACTGAATGAAGAAACGTAGACATCCCTGCAAACCAGTGATCCCGGAGGTTACTTGCTAATCCTTCAGTTGTTCACTATGAACAAACACGACCTTTCTTTGGCTGTGAACCAAATGCAGATCCGGAGTTAAGCCTTATTAACATTTGCTTGTTCCCTTCTAAAACTATTTTGTAGCAGAGACCGTATTTTGATTGTTTGTAGGCTTAATGTTGTATATTCATGGCTCATATCTACCACATTTAGTTTTAAAAGTTTTTAAATAGTTTAATAAAGTATAGTTGTGCGAAGGTAAATGTTTCTGAAACACATAAAATATAATACAGCAAAACAATAGAGGGATATAATTATTAAAATTTAGTACCAAATTTACTTTGAGTTTACACATACCATGGGAAAAATGGAAATGTGTTGACTTAAATAGTTCTCATTGTTTGATTTTAAAAAGAGAAGCAGCAGCATGCCAAGTGATGCATGTATTTCTGGTGGGAATGTATCTTAAGAGCCTTTACCAAAAAGAGCTCTGAGTTGCACAAGGAATAGCTTTTCAACAGCTATTTTGCCAGAGGTATAAAAACTTTCTTCACCTGGTTACTTTGTATATCTTACCTCAGTAAAGACATGAAAAGGAATCATGATAAGGTGAACGCATTCCCACAGAGAGCTAAACTTCCTGGTGATCGGACTTGATTCAGGAATAGCACTCAGTGAACTAAGAGGATTAAATGATCAATGTCTCTTTTAGATTAGCCCTCTCAAATAATCAATGATCGCCACCAGCCTTGGAGAAGATAATGCGGTAATTTCAATATTGAGCATTCCAAGGAGTGTCTCAAGTGTGGGAAGTCCGTGGCTTTAGGAAGGTAAAACTCGTGGCCTACCTCGCAGGACCTGCATCAGTGCTGGCCTTTTCTGAGGACATGGCTGCCGAAGGGCTCTGTCCCGGGGCCAGTGGGGACGCATGAAATGACATGACTTTGTGTGCATGTTCTTTGGGGCTGTCGGGAACAGAGCTGTGAGCACAAGTGCTTTCTTAAGGGGGTGCAGGGAACATAGGAAATGGGTAGGAGTCAAGGAAAGAGCAAAGAGTCAGTGTAGCATGTCATATTAGGAGGTGGTAGGCAACTGAAGATTAATCCCGTAAGAAAACTCTGGAAATGATGTAGAAGGCGTGCCTCGGAGTTATCCCAGCTGAAGAAGGGGAAGAGGGATATTGATCGATTCTCTTTAGCTGACTGTATTGACTCTTCCTTGCCAGAAAAGGGGCTTAATTCCAGGGAACCTCCCACCAGAGTCTTCAGGACTGCCAGACACATGGGCCGAGCCATCTTCTGTGCTCCTGGGAAAAGCCCTGAGATACAGAGCTGCGGACCCAGCCGTCAAAAGTTGTCTGGAGCCCAGTGAAATGGAGTGGGGTCTGAGAGACTTGGGCAGGACACTGGCAGCTTCTCTGATGCCTTCAGAAACCTGTGACCGCAGTATTGAGTAACTCCCCAGAGCCCTTCAGTTCTCTGTGAGATGAATCAGCCATTTGCCTCTATCAGTCCTCTTCACCTCAAGTAGAAAGACTCACCATAGTCTCTGTGCATTTTTAACACCTCTCTGCGCTTGCTAATTACTTTTTTTTACACAGAAGGGAAAGTACACTCAAGATCATTATTTTTTGCAAGCGCAATTATCTCGTTAGGAATGCCCTAACACTGCTTTGTTTCCACTGGGATTTCTCCTTAAGGGTACCTTCTATTTATGTAAGACCGTATTGCTTTTCTGTCTACAGTAGTGATGTGATTTCCTCTTTAAGTGAACGTATGTAAATGAAGAAGAAAAGTCAACGTGCAGAAAAAAATTAATGACGTTAAAAATATATCGTGTGGTGTACTGGTATATGTTTGAAAACCAGCTCTCCCGGGGGAAAAAAAATCCGTAGCTTGTAGCATTTGCCTGTGTCTGGGGTGTAAATACTCTCACCATGATTCAGGTCAGAGACAGCTACCGATATGACGCCACTGAAGATACACAGCTGGTTCTCACAAGCTGGAATTCGCTCCAGCACATTCCCGGGGCCACCCAAATCTGGTCCGTCTCACAAGGTTCGTGTGCCATTCACAAATCACCTCATTGGGAAAATGAAGGGCAGAAATTGTGTTCTCTTCCAAGTAGTTCAAAAATTGGGTACATAGGTGAGTTATAGGAGAGACAGTTGACACACGACATAAATCATTACTCATGTACTTAAACCAAGATTCAGGTGGGAACCTGGCTACATACTTTCCAGTACAGAATTGATGAGTTCACCCTAAAGGAAGATGAACATGAAATGTTACCAGTCTCCTCCATTACGGTTGTTACTTCTGGTTCCACCCAGAATGGCTATTGTTGGGAAGCACCTCCTTCCCACTGGTTCCCATGAGCTACAGTGGTTAGCCCAGGTCCCTGAGTGTCTGAACTTATTTTCCCTGTTTTCCAGTCGTTTCTCGCTGGTAGGGTCAATAACATGTACGAGCCCTTGGCTTGTATGCTAAGCCTAAAATTTGGAAATGAAGATCTCAGCAAAAATCCTAGTTCAGTCATAAACGTTGCCTTGAACAAATCACCCCCCATAAACTGAAGGAGGTAACGTTAACAACCAACTCATGGACTGATTATGAAGCTAGAATGAGCTGCTGAACATCGTTATTCGTGGTCGTTGGTAAAGCAGGGTACGAACCTTAACAGCTCTCTTTGTGGCTATTACTGTTATTTCTATTTACCCCATAGACTCATGTGGGTTTTGCAATCAGTGCCCTGTTCTGTAGTTTCCTTTTAAAGTTCCAGATTCAACTCAGGTGAGGTTGGCAAAGCAGTGATCGCCAGATCCTTCTTGCTTGCTTCACCTTAGCTGGCTCTTGCTTCACACATCTTTCAAGATGTTTGTAGAAAACTAATCAGCATCTATGTTTGTTTTCCAATTTTCTTTTGCTCACACATACCATGGCCACTTGATTAGCAATCAGCGCTGTGTTGGCAGCCACATACAGGCCCCATTCCTCCTAATCAGGGATGTAGGAAGCAAATGCTGGTGTTTAAAGGGAACCCTTTTTTGAGCTCTTGTCCCATGACTCCTAATTGTTGTAGTTCTCAAACTCAACCCAGCTGCAAGCTTTATTAGGGAAACATTTATTCAGATAACAAGCCTTGGGTATGAAAGAGGAGTAATTATTTTGCAAATGCATTTGAATCACTGTATGCCGTAGTGCAACTCATCTCCCAAATGGAGAAGGTGCACATTTGGGCTGGAATGTTGCTTTGTAGATGGACAATATGGAGAGCATGTGATGGGGAGCTTCTGGCAAATGATTGGAAAAATGGACAAATGAAAAGACAGCATAACAAGAGGTAAAAAAGCGATCAACCCTCTGAAAACTGAACAGCATGAACCAAATGCCTACATTTTATTCCTGATCATGTTTTTTCATTTATTTTTTCATTCATTCATTCATTCATTCATTCATTCTCCATCCACTATTGTTGAGCCCCTATCCTAAACTTTGCTCTCAAAGAGCTTAATGGGAGACAGGTAATGAAAATATGTACCTGATGTCACCTGGGATCTCCCATCTTATGAAATCTAAATAACATTGGCCCAAACCTCCAGTCTGTGCCTTGTGAATGAATGTTCAGTGATATCTGTGAACTTCTTGGGATTCCGTGGAGCTCTCATAGCAATGGTCACTCTGGCTCCAAAACCATGCTTCTTTTTATTGAGTTGTTTTTGCTGTATTGTCCTCTTCACATTCCACGATCCACACGTAGATGGCCCCTCCCTTTTCTTTTGCCAAAAATTCGCATAAAGCATTGTGCAGGTAGCACACTTCATTGAAATTCTAGGAAGTTGTACTTGGAGGTTGTATCCACTCCCAGTGGAATATTAAGCAAGACTCTTCTTAAAAGTTCTTCTGGCACCTGGCACATTTTCTTTGGCTGTCTACACCCAGTTCTCCTTTCTCACAGTTTTCTTCTCCCACCTCCCTCTCCATCTCTTTCCTTTAAGTTATTACCGTCTGTGCTGTTCCTGCTCCTTCACTAAGCTCTTGTCCCAAATACTTACATCCAGACCCAAGACACTCTCCAGAATCAAACACCTTGTTTCATTTAAAAGGAACTTCCCTTAGGGGTAATTTAAAGAGTTCTTTATATATTCTGAATTTAAGTCTTCGATGAATATGTGTATTCCAAATGTCTGCTGGTCTTTTACTTTCTTATTGATGTCTTTTGATAAACAGATATCCTATATTTTAATGAAAAACAATTATTCATTTTTTTCTATGATACTTATTGCTTTTTGTGTCTTGTTAAGAAATATTTGTATGCCCCGAGGTCACAAGCATTCTCTACTGTCTTCTAAAGACTTGATTTCTTTAGTTTCCATTATTAATTTTTTTAAAGGTTTTATTTATTTATTTGACAGAGAGAGACAGATCACAAGTAGGCAGAGAGGCAGGCAGAGAAAGAGAGAGAGGGAAGTAGGCTCCCTGCCGAGCAGAGAGCCCGATGCGGGGCTCGATCCCAGGACCCTGAGATCATGACCTGAGCAGAAGGCAGAGGCTTTAACCCACTGAGCCACCCAGGCACCCCCCATTATTAATTTTCATCTCAAATTGATTTTGTGTATGGTATGAGGGATCAGGAATTATTATTTTTTCTGATTGCTCCAGCACCATTTATTGAGAAGACAGTCCTTCCCCCCACGGAGTCGTAATGACCCCTCTGTCATAAATTGAATGACCACATACGCGTGGTCTCTCTCTGCACTCTGTTCTGTTTCCTTGGCTTTTCTGTTCAGCCTCGTGCCAATACAAGAATGGCGATTTTAATCATTTTCCTTTCCATATATGCATTTAAAATATCCTGTGACAATCACTCTGAGTAGAGACCCAGGCTATACCACATGCCAGAAAACCTAAGCTAGAGGGGACAGAAATGCCTTTCTCAGTAGATGTCATTTAGGCTGAGGAGCACTTTACAGGCGTGCACTCCGGGATAGGCCCACTAGGCTGTTCCCCCACTTTTTGATGGGTGCACTGATTTGCTTGATGTAAACCACATTGTATATACACTGGCCTGGAATAATAACACCAATAAAACAAAGAAGACACTACATAGAGCTGGAATAGCTTCTCTGTAAAGATGTGACACTGAAGATTGAAAAGAATATGTAGCTTGTCCAGTCACAGAGCTGGTGAGTTCTGATACCTGGTTTGGGACTCGGGTTTCCCAGTAGGTCCCAGTAGATCAAGGTATTGCTTTACCTCTGGTTACAGATGCCCAAGTTTCCTCGGGTGGAAGGTGGCGATCTCTAGGTTTGCACTCAGTTGTTTCACTCCAAGACTATGCTTTATCCAGTATCCTTGGTTGCCTCCCTAGGAGAGCTGAATTATTTGTGTGCCTCAAAAAGAAGAAGCTAATTGATTCTCATTTTAATATAGTAACTCTGCTCTAACACTATCAATATGTATCAAAAAAATCTTATGGCGCATGACTAACTACACTTTTGAATTATATACATTTAATTACATATTTGATTGGATACTTTAGCATTTAGAATCATTGCCATTCCCTGCTTACTGATCTTCAGTTCTTACATTCTAGTTGTCATTTTTACAGACTCCTTTCTTATGCCTAGAAAAGAAATGTAGGCATGGTTTCTTCTTTCTATATGTATATATTATGTATCGCTTTAGTGGCTTGAGTCAGATATCATGGCATAGAACAGATCAGTCCTCATAATGTACTCATTGCAGGATGGATCTCCTGAAGGATAATTTAGTTGTAATGATTGAAATGTCTGTGAAAGATTTTGTCTTTTAGTGTATAAAGCAAACTATCCAGAAGTGAAAGTTTGTATGATTTAAATGAAAGAAGAATTCATGAAAAAAAGTAATTAGCATAAGGCTTTGAAAATCCTTTCTGGGTAAGATAGGCAGCTCCTTCCTTCTATTTGAGGCTCTGACTGATGGCTCAGCTGTCATCAGACAATGTATGCTTGACACAGTACCTGTGGATAAAACCACCAGCTTCTATCAGGTCGATCAAATATTTATTGAGCACTTATTATGTCCAAGACACTTTGGAGAACAAGTAAATATAAGCCTGCCCTTGCCCTTAAGGATATATCAATTGAGATACAATTTATACTGCTGCAATCAATTACACAGATTGTCTCTAAATTCTGTCTCTGGACGCTTGGTGTAAACAAGACAAAATGTGCTGATAATGAACCTAGTTTCCTTTGTCATGTGATTTGACTTCCTGCATCATTGAAGTAATCTCACATTTTCCTGCATTCTCTGCAATGATCAGCACCAAATGATTCCACTATCTATTGAGAAATAGGATTTAGGCAATATTGTCAGTCTCCACATCTTATTGGGGTCCTGCTTCCACTGCTGTGAAGACACTTTAAATAGCTCTTTATCAACTCAGATCCCTCGAGATTGAGTATTTAATTTCTCTTCATCTCCAGCCCTAGGAAATAAACCAATTCATTACTTAGCCATTATTTCACTCATTAACTGTCATTAAAGATCAGGAAAAGCATCTTCCCAGGACTGAGAGTACCTGACGGACCTCACCTCTCTTTGTCCAGTGCAATGAACAGGCTGTAGAAGGGTCCTAATTTGAGATTCCATTTATGGGATTTGATTTTATTACATTCCCCAGTGCCACGCTTCTGCTGGATGACCTGATAGAAAGACACTTGCTGCCCAGAACATTCGCCAATACTTTGTGTCTTCAGGGGGCTTCAGTAGACTCCCTGAGATTGCTGATCTCTTAACAAACCGGAGCAAATGGACAGAAAAGTGTGTATCAAGAGGTAAAGGCACAAGGGAGCTGCTTTCTATAGATTGGGGTGGGCATGGGCAGATTCTTCCCCGGGGGACATTTGGCAGTGTCTGGAGATAGTAATTGTTGTCACAGTGGAGAAGGCGTATGCAGTTGGCACCTCATAGTCAGGGACCAAGGGAACCAACAACCTGCAAGACAACCCCAGGTAATTCTGGCCCAAAATGTCAGTGTTTTTTGAGAAGCTCTGAGTACCTGCCCATTGCAGCCCACTTCTAAAACTGTATATATTATGTTATATACCCCTGTGGATTTATTTGGTTTTTTTTTTTTTTAAGATTATTTAATTAATTTATTTATTTATTTGACAGAGAGAGAGAGAGAGAGAGATCACAAGTAGGCAGAGAGACAGGCAGAGAGAGAGTGAGGTGGGGAGCAGGCTTCCTGCCAAGCAGAGAGCCCGCTGCAGGGCTCGATCCCAGGACCCTGAGATCCTGACCTGAGCCGAAGGCAGAGGCTTTAACCCACTGAGCCACCCAGGCGCCCTGATTTATTTGTTATTAACTGATTACCAAGATAGAGATGGATGGGGCTAAGGCCCCACCTATCATCTGTTGTCTATCTAATCTGCCTACTTACCTATTTATCCATTCCCCACTTCCTTTCATGAAGTATTATGTAAAGCAGTTTATATAAACTACATTCAATAAGGTAGTTAAAAAATACATCTAAACAAGAGAAACTTTAAAAATACACAGGGGAAATATCAATAAAAGTGGGTAGTATCAACCTTGCAGGCTACATGACACTGGTCATCTGACAAATGTGACCTATAAATTTGCTTTCGTTTTCTTTGAGCTTCCTGCTAGCCAAAAATAAATAAAGACAGCCGTTATATTTGTTATATCATATATTATCCATGAGAAGAAAACAGATTCAGCAATTCTTTTAGTAGTTCAAAAGCATTTCTCACTTGGAACTTAACATAGATCATGGGCAGTAGTTGCTCTTTATGTGAAGAGCAAGATAGCAACCGTTTTCAGCTTTTGGGACCATAAGACTTCTGACCACTCAGTGGTACCACTGTAGCCCTAAAGTGGTCGCAGATGATAGGTAAACCAATGTTATGACTGCGTTCTAATAAAGCTTTATTTATAAAACGGGCTATGGGCCAGATTTGAGCCTTAGGCCATCGTTTGCAGATCCTTAGTGTAGATCTCAACCAAGCCCCTAAGTAAAGTGAGAAATGGGTTTTAAGATGATGTTTTCTAGACTACTGGGTGTAAGCTGAGAGCAAAACCCTATGGGAGGTAAAGAAAGACTTTCTGCACCATTGGCAACAGTAACAAAAAACCACTTCAGACTTTTTACTGTCATATATATTAAGGATTTTGTGTTGTTTCATTTGTTTTCCTTTAGTTTTGCTTTGAGCCAGACCACTCCTTGTTTGGTGTGGAAATACCCCAGTGTAATAAAATCGCTCCTCTCCGATATTCAGTCTCACTTGCAAGGAAAGAAAACTTCACTTTGCTCTCTCCATCTTCCTCAATGTTTAAAAGTTATGGAGGGGAGGCATTATGATAAGGCAAAAGATTGTTGCCCTAAAAAGTATTTCAAAAGATTCAGGCAGACGGAGGGCACAGTTCTAGGTAGTCATGCTAAAACAGTTATCTTCAGATTCAGCCTCTGAGTCCTTTCCCGGGGATGGGCTCCATTCCTTTGAGGGCCTCAGCTTGGCTGTCACCTCCTCTGTGAAGGTTTCCAAGGCCTCTTGAAGGAAATAGTCTTCTCTTTTGGTGTTCCCTAGGGCTTTGTGCTTCCGACTTTTACAGCACTTTTCTTGCTATCTCGCACCTTCTTTTCCCCATAATCACTTGAACTCCTTGAAGGAAAAATATGTATCTTCCTTTTTTTATACTCTCCCCTCTAAAATTCTATTTAAAGATTTTATTTATTCATTTGACAGAAAGAGAGAGAGATCACAAGTAGGCAGAGAGGCAGGCAGAGGGAGAGGGGGAAGCAGGCTCCCTGCCAAGCAGAGAGCCTGATGCAGGGCTCGATCCCAGGACCCTGAGATCATGACCTGAGCCGAAGGCAGAGGCCTTAACCCACTGAGCCACCCAGGTGCCCCTAAAATTAATTTTAATCTTGGTTCAGTAACAAAACAAAATCTCAACTCGGCACACTTGATTTTTATTTCAATAACATACTACATATGCCTAGAAAGTCACTGAAAGTCAAAATGATTTATACATAACAACCGCTAGAGTGAAGTTAAGTTCAAAGTGTTTTAAGCAGAATCTACATTTAGGCTGCAGATACATTTATTACAAAGGATGCTATAACAGATTAGATAAATACAACTAAAGCATTGCTAACAACACTGGGCCAAAGCCATCGTAAGTAGACACATACGTTGAAATATACCAAATGGTATAAGAAAGTTTAAGGCTGTTTCTCTTCCTTATTCCTAACTGTCGTTATTCTCAGTGGTGTCTAGCTGACATCGCCAATGCCAGCGTGTGCATCGTCACTTTATCCTTTGTAGGAACTTGCACCATCTTTGCCTCCTTGCACTGACCTGGCCATTATTCGACCACCCATTTCGATGTCACATGTCAATCTGCATTTTGTTTTCCTCCAGTTCTCTTTTCCTCCTCTTACCTATATTCACTCTATCTGCCTCTGCCTCCTGCTCACAGAAGGGTGATCAAGAGTAGTTGCAGAGCTGACATTTTTGGATAATCCTGGGAAAACTGGAAATATTGGATCATGAAATCAGACATTATCCTTGTTTGTGTCTTGATTAAAATTGTTACTTTATGGTGTCTCAGTTTCCCATTGATGTCTTATGTGAAATTCTGACACACCTGCCTCAACTCATAAGAATAAGACAAAACTAAGTAAATTATTACAAAGATACATCTTAAGAGGACTCTTTGTTCAGAGAGGAAATTTATCAAATGAAAAATTTCCTTGCATTTAAAATATCAAAAACCATAATCAGATGGTCTATATGTGTTTTATTCAAGTACTAAACATGAAGGGGAGGGGTGTGGAGATTTTTGCAATGTACCAAAAGCTATTTTGGCACGACTTTCCCAGACTTAGAGTTTATCTTCTTAGATTTTCAATGGAAATCAATTCCTCAAATGGAGTTTTATTACAAACTGCTGAAAATACTATTTAAAATGAGAACCCGGACAAGGATGGGTGTCACGGCAGTCATGAATTCATGATGGAACAAGTTGGAAGTATATGACATTTTAAGTGCCTCATCATTCTGAATTCATTTGGCATTTATTGTAATAGAAATGACCATATTGAATTCATTTGGCATTCATATGGACTTCACATGTATTTATGGAGACATAACATGGTAATTTAACATTTACTCTTCTAAGCATTATTTAATGGACATTGAAAGACATTGTCATACGATGCTTAATAAAGCCAGTACCTCTAAAGTTAATCTTCTGTCAAAACAAAGAAATGGGAAACCATTTTGACTCCCCAAGTAAATTATTTGGATAAGCCAAAAATATGTATTTACTCCCCCAAATATGCTTCCTAAATTTTTAAGCCAGAAGGTTGACTCTAGGACCAAGACAATAAAGCAGATGTTCAGCTTAGACTCCTTTATATTCTGAAATTGTCTGCAAATATATCAATCTCGATCTAAAAATATTAAGAAAGATTTTCTTGGAACATCAGCAGTAAATTTAACACATGGCAAGCCTTCCATAGATTTATCTTTTCTCCCCCTTTAGAGTTCAGTGTGCTCCCTTTAACATGGTCCTGGAAAATAAATTTCTGTTTTATCCTTTCAGAAAAACTATTTTTAGACCAAACAGATCATTATTTGGGAACAATCGAAAGTTCAAAGTTATGAGGATCTTTGCTGAAAAGTGAAGAAAGAGTTCTTCACTAACCATGATGGCATTCTTTTCTTTTTCTTCTAAGATCAAAATTTAGGGACACAGCATAAGACAAAGTTTGCTCTTAGTCACTTTCAAATATGTGGCTTAGGGTTGCTTTTCCCTCCCTTGAATTTTCTCACTGGCCTTGTTTACTCCACTCAAAAGCAGAACCTTTATTGAAAATTTACCAAAAGTAACCAAATAGCTAATCCTTCTGGGTTGAATAAAGCCAGTGCTCAACTATGATTGTAGAGTATTGCTTATTTTAACCTTAATTTACTGAGGGCACCTGGGTGGCTCAGTCGGTTGGGTGTCTGCCTTCACCTTCGGTCATGATCCCAGGGGCCTGGGATTGAGCCTCGAGTAAGGCTCCCTGCTTAGCAGGGAGCCTACTTCTCCTGTGTTCCCCTGCTTGTTCTCTCTCTTCCTCTCTAAAATAAATAAATTTAAAAAAACTAATTTACTGGGGCACCTGGGTGGCTCAGTGGGTTAAAGCTTCTGCCTTCTGCTCAGGTCACGATCTCAGGATCCTGGGATCGAGCCCCACATCAGGCTCTCTGCTCAGCAGGGAGCCTGCTTCCCCCTCTCTCACTGCCTTCCTCTCGGCCTACTTGGGATCCCTCTCTCTCTGTCGAATAAAGAAATAAAATCTTTAAAAAAAAAACAAACTAATTTACTGAAAATATTTTAATGAGCACTAGGAAGAGGGAGAAAAGAAGTTAATTATCATTACATATATCCTACCTAGACTTTTTAAGTAATTAATATCACTTTCAATATTACTGTAAAGGAGTCAGTTAATGTGAATATCTTCCAGCTCTGCATTGGGAGAAAATTATGATCAAATTACCACAAGTCACCCTCCTCTGTGGCCCAGGGCAAAATTTTGGGAGAGAGCATATATGAGTTCCCTAGAGCTGCCATAACAAAGTACCACAAATCGGATGACTTAAAATGATGGAAACGTACTCTCTCAAAGTTCTAGAGTCCACAAGTTTGAAAGTAAGGTAGAGGCAAGGTTGTGCTCCCATCAAATCCACTAGGGGTGGATCCTTCTTTGCATCTTCCAGGTTCCTGTAGTCCCAGATGCTCCTTGACTTGTAGCTGAATCCCTCCAGTCTCTGCTTCTGTCGTCAAATGGTGTTCTCTCTGTGTGTCTGTATCTTCACAATGCATTGTCCTCTTCTTACAAGGACATCACATTGGATCAAGGCCAACCCAAATGACTTCATCTCAACTTTGTTACATTTCCAAAGACTCTCTTTCCAAATAAGCTCATATTCAAAAGCGCTGAGAACTAGGTCTTCAACATATCTTTTATGAGGGAACTGGGCATCTTCACATGGATTTATAGAGACATAACATAATCGGAGATGTCCTAACAATTTTTAATAGGGTCAATATTTTAATGCATGCATTTATTTTTATAATTGCCTTTTCAATGATAAGTGGGATTTGAGACAAAAAGCAATTTATTTTCCTTTAAGAGTTTTTTTTGTTTTCTGCTATTTGTGCCAGCACTAGTTGGAGAAATAAAGCTTTCTCTACAGCAAATTGTTTTTCTCCTCTTTCACGTGAGAAAGACGGTTGTGTCGTCATTTCCTCTTTGGTCTTAGTGTATCTCCTTGGTTTCTGTGATACAGCATCTTTTGTTAATTATGAGTCACTTTGCTTTCTTAACTCAATTTTGCTTTCATTGCTTCATAGGAACTACACCCCTTATATGAAGATTTCATTTGAAGCCAGACTCAATCTTCAGTATGGTTTATTTGGAATATTAGTTAAGTTTCTCTTAGGAGCAAGCAACAGGAATCCATTCTGACTAGTATTAGGCAGAAGAAGAAAAAGAAGAAAGAAGACTATCACTGGTGTGTGTGTTAGTTTGCTAGGGCTACTATAACACATCCCGACAGACTCGTGGCTTAAATGATAGACATTTATTGTTCAACAGTTCTAGAAACTAAAGTCTAAGATCAATGTACCGATAGGACTGGTTCCCTCAGAGTGCTATGAAGGAGAATCTGATCCATGCCTTTGTTTTAGCTCTTGGAGGTTTGTTGGAAATTCTCAGCATTCCTTCACTCATAGGAATATGACCCCAATCTCGGACTTCATGTGGCATTCTCCCCTTGTGTGTGTCCGCATCTGTGTCCAAACTTTCTCGTTTTATATGGACATATGGAATTAAGGTCTACCCTAATGACATCATTTAACTTGATAAGACCCCGTCTCCAAATAAGGTCATACTCTGAGGTACTGAGGGTTAGGACTCCAACACATTTTTGAGGAGGGCACAACTCAACCTGTAGAAGTGGGATAGTGATATATCCATGGAATCAAAGGAAGGACTGACTCATAAAAGGAAAGAAACAAAAACATGTCTGAATGCTAAAATTTGTGAACCTTCTAGAATCCTCCCCACCAACATGCCCAGATGTCACCCATTTCCATGTTTCTATGTCCTAAATTTCAAATCCCTGAGGAGAATTTAAGTGATCCACTTTGATTCAGGTACCTTTCCTTGGACCAATCATATGTGGCCAGGAGGTGAGGGTACAGGAAATCATTGTGAGACTGCATACTGGCGAAGGGAATCTTCATACTGTACTTCCCCTACCCCTTCCAAATCTCTTAAGAGAAAAGGCCATCCATGCTCCCAAAGAAGGGATGACTTTTCACTGATCCACCTATTATAAATTGACCTTCTAAGATGCATCCCACTCGGTGATGAAGGTATAGACATAAGCAGTGGAGGCTGCTATCCAGTCACTTGTAGGGGTAAGACAGAGGTAGGACAGATCTTTTCATCTCCTCCCAAGCCCAGGGCATAGCTCACCATGAAGGTGTTGGGGTACCCTGACAAGCAGCACCAACAGTGACCACATTCAGACTCGCAGACTAGACCACTGCACAAGCCCAGTCCATGGCAATCTAACCTCATTGTGTCAAGATACCCATTTCTCTCATATAAAGCATCTGCAGGACTCGAGTGCTTTCCTAGACAACTGCAGGCTTGGCTGGAGTAGAAGGAGGCCTAGAGAACTTCGGAGAGGGGATCCATTCATCACTGACCCACGCTCTCTCCAGTGTTCATGACTCTCTCCCCAGGGGAGAGCTTAGTGAATATTCAAAAACATAAAGGACATAAATTCTCTCATTAGTACAGCTATCATATGCCCACCAGACGTGAGGGGCTCAGCATATTTTCCTAAGTGTTCCATTTCCTTCCCAGGAGCCACAGAGTTGCCACAAAGAGATGAGGCCAATAAACCACTGCATCTGTTTGTTTGTCATTTTTCTTTAGTGCAAGTTTTAACAAGACTCCTTCCCAACAGGGTCACAATCTCAACACATGTCGTTTTGCTGTACGCTTCATTGGAACTCTGTGTTGTGTTGGGCTGAATTCAATGTACAATTACAGCATATTTTCTTGAAAGGAGTTTTGACAATGATAAATGCGTAGACATTTTTCTGCACTCAGGCAACCTGATTCCATGCCCTTCAAGTTGCTTAGGATTTGCTCTAAAGAATCTGTCGCTTGTAAATGGGGAATCCTGGATACTGACCATGGCTCCTCAGGTCTGGGTTCAAATGGCACTTCTACCATTTGGTACCATGTGAGCTTGGGAAGCTTTCTTAATCCCACTAGCCTGCTTAGTTTTCTCATCTATAAAAGGATGATTTCAGATTACTTCCCTAATAGTACTGTTGTGTTAGATGAGATAGCACTTGGAAAGTAATTAGCACCATCTCTAGCAAATAGTAAGCTCTCAATGAGTGTTGGTTAGCATTCATGCAGGTAATTTGTCCCCTTAACTGCAATGATGACTCTAACGTGAGTTCAAATCCCAAGCATATGGATAAAAGCACTTTTTGTTTTTCTCAAAGCAGGAAGAAATAGGATTTTTCTACAGATGCTTGAATATAATAATAGTAGCTAATGTCTATTAATTATTTACTATGTGTTATACAGTGTAATAAGTGTCTTCTGTGAACCATATTGTTATCATACCAACCCAATGAGTTTTATATTATACATCTATGTTCCATATTGGGGACCCTAGAGGACTGGATGCAGACTGTCGGCACCTCCAGAAACACAGACACCATTTTTTATTCTCCTTGTGCCACAAGACACTGGCCTGCATCAAACACATCAACCCGGATCTCTTTCCTTCTAGTTATGGGTTAGGTTCTCTGGGCAAACCGGTGAGAGTCCCGGCAGAGAACAGATGACGCAATTAGTAGTTAAACTGAAGTGAATGTAATAAAGTTAATATTAACAAAGATGGTAGACAATGCATAGGGGAATCAGAAGGAGTTGTTCGGCCTCCCGGATCTCGAAATGGGGGAGCACCATAATCACGGCTAAGCTTATGGAGTAAAGGGTGAAAGTAGTTTCCAGAGCCTGGGTCAGAGAATGACATGTGGAAAGGGCTGCCAGACACAGGACTGCAGTCTTCAGGTGAGGGATGCAGCCGGCCTTCATGACCTTTAGGAGGGAAAACAGAAGAATTGACCCTCTGCCTTGCTCTTCCTCCATCTCCGACCTCTTGCTGGTGTTCCTCACTTACTAAACCCAGCTGCAAGTCTGAGGATCGTCTTCCAGATGCTGTACCACAAGACACAGCAGGGTAGAGAAGGGAGAGTGAATTCAGATAGCCAAGCAAATGTATACAGCCCAGCTGCCTGTGAACACAACCCTAGTAAGTGATTTTTGCCTTAAGCCATAGAGAATGAGGTATTTCCTTTTCTCTACTCTTCTAAACTGCTCATTCTCTCCTCTCTCCTCATCCTTCCTACTAGTCTTCTTCATAGACTGTGATCTCTAGATATTGTGGTGGGGAACTTGAAATGGCTTAAGATCTTACAGTAATCCAGCCACTCTTAGTATTTAGGAATATTTCATTGTGAGAGGGTCAAGATAAAAAAAATCATGACTAAAAATCCATTTGTCCTTTATTTTCTCGTCATTTAAGGAAAGGTTACTGCCAAATAGGGCAATAAAGATTTCTATTGCTGCCATTTTTCTAACAAAAACAAGTGTATTTCTTAATGAATTTTGGTTTATTAGATCAGCAATTGCCAGCACAGGGTTCCTGGGTCTTAAGAGACCATGATGGAGGTATGCAAGTTCTTTTAAATATTTCAGAAAGTCTAATGTACTCATACTTTTACAAGTGACAGAGCTTCACAGACGAACAAAAACATCAAGATTCTTTGCTTTTGACTGAAATGATATTCGCTCTGTGTGGTGACCCTCATCATTTCATGCTGATCAGAAGCTCTGATTGGCAGTTATATACGCCTTTGATTAATAAAACATGGGAGAGCAAATGAATTATTACTTAATCTGTGCAGTTTGCTAGATAAAGTCTTTGAAAACCTAGAGTCAACTGGGGGGAGAAATAAACTAGATGCTTGGTGGTGGAATATTAAGCCCAGTACTGGCTTGGGATTTCTCGTATATGCAGGAAGGCCAAGGCAGTCTTCCAGATGCATCCTTCATCTAGAAGATCTGATGAAAAACTCAAGCCAATTATGTGTTTTTGACCATAATAACACCCAGTAATAATAATGGTGATATTTAATGGTTATTAAGTGGCCAGGGACAGTGCTGGTTCCCAATTGTCTGAAAAAGGCGGCAGTCTATCTCCTGTCTTGAGTTTTCTTCAAGGCAGAGTCAAAGACGAGGGTTTGTTGTTTATTTGGGAGGTGATGCCAGGAAGTACTGGTGGGAAATGGAGAAGGGAGGGAAGGCAGCATAGGATACATGAACCAGGGGGTTGCTGCTGTGAGCATAGCATCTGCTGTGAGCATAGCATCTGCCGTGTTCCTGTCCAGCAGATGAGGAAGCCGGGACTTCATGAGTTGAAGTCACAGAGCACTTGTGATGATGTGCCTTATCCACAGACGTTTATTGGTCCCTAGGACTAAGCTTACCGATGCACAATAGCCTATTAAATGAGTTCTGATGCTTGAAGATTTTGTTTTGTTTTTACAACAGCTTGATTAAGAAAGGAGTCACATACCATATAATTCACTCACTTAGAGTGTACAAGTCTATGGCTTTTAGTATAGTCACAGAGTTATACAGCTATCATCACAATCAATTTTAGAACCTTTTCATTACCCCAAAAAGAACTCTATGTGCATTAGTACTCATGTCTCCTTTCCTCCACTCTACCCCCAACCCCTGGGAACAAGTAGCCCATTTTCTGTCACCATAGATTTGCCTTTTTCTGGACATTTTGTATAAACAGAATCATACATTATGTGATCTTTTATAGCTTCCTTCATTTAGCATATTTTAAAGGTTCATCCCTATTGCAATGTGCATAAGTACTTCATTTCTTTTTATGGCTAAATAATGTTCAATTACATGGATATACCATATTTTGTTTATCCCTTCATCACATGATAGACATTTGAGTTGTTCCCACTTGTGGCTATTATGAATAATGTTGCTATGGAGATTTATTTAAAAACTTTTATATAGACATATGTTTTCATTTCCTTTGGGTATCTACCTAGGAGTGGAATTGTTAGGTTATACGGCAACTCTATTTTCAACCTTTTTGCAGAACTGCCAGACTCTTCTCCAAAGTGGTCCTGGAGTTTATTGATGACTTTAATCTGCTGTTCAAATGAGCAGGCTGCCTGCCTTGCACTGTTTGGCAAAGGAGAAAAATCACAACCATGCTTTTGCAAACCTAGATTTTGAGAATCCCTGGAGTATTCAAGAAGAATGTTATGTGCGTTATCAAAGTTGACTTAAGCTGGTACTAGATCTCAATGCATGCCCTTCTTGCTTTTTACTTATAGAAGATTAATACTTTAACTGCATCATTATCCATTTAGTGCATGATTACAGGTTGTCTGCTTAACCCCACTAGGTGTAGTAATGTATGTTTTCATGAAGAGTATTTTTGGCCTGCAGTTTCCAAATAGCTAGAATTTAAAGCATATACGGATGGCAGTTTATTAAACATGCATTTGTTGTTTTCACTTGGCACCTGCTGTGAGTCAGGCACCGTGTTAGGTGCTGGGAATGGAGTGGAAAGACAGAAATGAATGCAATTTAGCTAGAGAGGAAAAAAAATCTAAGAGGAACTATACCAGCAGATGCACCGCTGAGTCATTGTTGGGGTCCTCTTCATAGCAAGCAGCTCCTATATCCCGAAAATTCCTCCTGAATCTGAGGCAAACTCCGCTCAAAAATGCTACATCATCAGTGAATGCTGTTGTGTGGTTAATTATAAGCCACACAAGAAAGAAATGGAAAATCTCTTCCCCAACAGGGGCTTGCAATTTAAATAAAGAGAGAGAACGCTTTGTGGAGTTGTTTCCACCTAGAAAAATCAAATGAACAAATTCTGTTAGTTCCTATGAGGACAGTGATGGCTGAGGGGGTTGTTTGCTCTCAGAGTATTCTGAGTATGATTTAACTTGGAACAACAACAAAAAAACCTCGGTGGTTCTTATGAGAATGCTAAATCAAGGTTTTTATATAAGCAGATTATGCCATCACTATCACTGTCATGGATTTATTATTTTTTAACTCTGTCTTTTGGACTTTGCTCTTGGATGTCCCACTAGCATGTCATACTCCATAAGTACTGAGTTAAACTCACAATCTACTCAAAATTTCACCTTCAATCCAGCCCCCAACCTATTTTTTTTTCTCCTGTGCATGGTTCCTACCTTAGCATCTTAAGGGTGCCACTTACCATGCTATTCCCCAAACCACAAAGTTGGCCAGGATTCCCGTTCCTGCCTGTGTCTTCCCCCATCCACCCACCAGTCAATCATTGAGTCTTAACAAGAGAGCCTCCCAAGTATCTCCCACACAGATTCGCTTCTCCATCCTGTGTCCACCCTATGTTAAGGTCACCATCATCTCTTGCTTGCTAACTCTTCTCCTAAGTCTACAACTCTACAACCTTTGCTCCAAAGAGCAGCTGGCGGGCCATTCCGAAATTCAGAAATACGTCACTCCCTTTTGGAACTCCTTCGGTTAGCCATTGCCTCAGGTTCAGGTCCATATTCTTTATTTAATTTTTATTTGAATTCTAGTTAGTTAACATGTAGTGTAATACTGGTTTCAGGAAAATTTAGTGATTCATCACTTACATATAGCACCCAGTGCTCATTATAACACATCTCATGTACTTTTTCAATCAAATTCCTACCTTCGGCTTTAGTCAACCACGGTTAACTTGTCACTTTAGATTGGATTTTCCTTTTCGATAATTAACTTTGTTTCCTTTATTTTTTTTCATTTTTTTAATTTAAATTCAATTAATTAACATATAATGCATTATTGATTTCTGAAGTAGAGGTCAGTGATTCATCAGTCTTACATAACACCCAGTGCTCATTACATCACATGCCCTCTTTAATGTCCATCCCCTAGCCCCATTCCTCCAAGACCTTCCCCTCCAGCAACCTTCAGCTTTTTTCCTACTTACGGGGTTTCTCCCTCTCTAATTTAGTCTTGTTTTATTTTTTCCTCTCTTCTCCTATGATCTTCTGTTTTGTTTCCTGAATTCCACACATAAATGAGATCATATGATAACTGTCTTTCTCTGATTGATCTATTTTGCTTAGTGTAATGCCCTCTAGTTCCAAATGCATTGTTGCAAATAGCAAGATTTCATTTTCTTTAATGGCTGAGTAGTATTCCATTGTATGTAGAAGTTCATATTCTTTAACATGGGTGAACCCGCTCTTCATGACCCAGAACCAGCTTTATTTTCACCAGGTCCCTTGCCAGATGCTCCAAAATGATCAGAATGGAACCAAACCTTTAACTATCCCTGCAGTGTGCCAGCTTCTTTTGCATTGGAGTCTTTGCATAAGCTGAACCTTAAAAAGTACTTTTTCAATACCATATGGCTCAGTGGGTTTTCATCCTCTCTTCACATTAGTTACAATATGGATTCAGATGCCACTGCAAATCCCAAATGGCGGTGATGTCAATAAGATAGATGTGCATTTCTCTCTCAAGTGATAGTCTGGGCATAAGCAGTCCTGGACTGATGTGGGGCCTCCACTCTGTCACTTGGAGATCTTATGGAGACAGATGGAGAGAAGAAAATCTGTCGGAGAGATAAGTGCAAGACTGAATCTTTAAGACCTGGCTTCTCTCTTGTTTTCTGGCATCTGTGGAATGTCGTCTCTGTCCTCATGGTTCCAAATGGCTTACCACCACCTCTCATTCTACTCAGTTGGAAGGAGGGACAGGAAGTACATATCCCTTCTCTTAAAATATGCAGTTGAGAAGTGGCACTACTCTTGCTCATATCTCATTGGAAATTGTTCACATAATCATAACTTGCTGCTAGGAAGATTGGAGAATATTGGTCTTTCTTTAGGAGGCAGGTAGCATTTTTTTTGTACATTCTTTTGTGTAAAACTAATCTGGAGATAGAAGTCGATTTTTCTTCCAGTAATGTACAATCTTAGTGGAGTTGTGGGCACTGGAGTCCTACCACTCTTTTCTTGCCAACTGAACAGATTTCCAAGCCAATAGTGTCAGATATTGGAACTTCAAGAGACTTGAAGGCCACCAGAAGGTTGGCAGTAGCATCCTGTTTTACAAATCATAAAACCAAGCTCAGAGATGTTAAGTACTTGCCCAAGTACATACAATTTGTACCTGCCACCTGCTATCTTCTGAATCCATATTCTGTGCTGCATGATTGTGTGGTCTAGTATATCATAGTGGTTAAGAAATCAGCGCTGGACTCAGAGATGTCTAAATGCCTCGTTATTGACATTATGATATTGACAAAATTCCTTAACTTTTCTCTGCTTCATTTCTTCACAAGGGCACACAATAAGTGGGATAATGTGTGGCGCATGTTTACGAAAATGCCTGGCTAATGACGAGCACTTAATAAAAGGTGCCTCGTATTAGTTACTACAGTAAACATTTCTCAAGCTTTTGTCATTATTGTTATCAGTTATCGCTAACTGTTGGAGACATAGCTGCTGGAGAATGAGTATTTATTCCTTTGCATGTGCCCATTTCTGTGTGAGACGAGACAAAAGGAGGCCTGTAACAAAGGCTTTCACTTTCTCCTAATCTGTGTGGCCCAGGTTACCCACATTTGTCTGAGGGATGACAAAGATGGATTGGGCGACCTCTACTCTGTTCCTCTCTCAGGAAATCTACAGATTAGTAACAAAGTACTCCAACTCTGTAGTGAGACGGGCCTAAATTAGAATCCCAGTTTCCTTGTTGTCTGGCCTTGGAAAAGACACCTGACTTCTCCTAACATCAATCTCTGTTTCTAAAAATGAGAATAGGAATTATTTACCTCATAATGCTGCTGGGAGGAATCGCTGAGGTCATTCACACATAAGTGCTTAAAAACAGTATCTAGGATGTTGCTTGTGCTCGATCCATGTGAATGGACTCAAGGTCCCCCATTAAGCATGGATTGCAGCAGAGGCAGTAGAGATGGAAAGGAGGGGATGCAGAGAAACTTAGAAGGTAGAGTTGAAAGGATCCGGCGATGGTCTCCTGCCAAGGGTACGGCAGAGACAAAGACATCTTGCAAATTTATCATAAGAAAATTGATTATTTGACTGAGTAGCTCACCAAGAGGGGAAAAAAACGGGAGAAAGCAAGTATGACGGGAAGACAATGAGAGCAACCGTAGACATGGTGGGTTTTAAGTGGTCCAAAGATTCATGCGCAGAGATGTCAAACAGGCATCAGGATACTTGGGTGCCAAGTCTGTATGGACGTCTAAGCCGAAGACATCCCCTGAGGAGTCATTCAGTAGGAATCACCAGGCACACATCGCATGCTCAGTTGTCTTCAGGGACCGGGAGCAGCCAGGGGTAATGGACGAGGAAGTGACGGGTATCATGGGGCCACCAAGGCAGGACATGCCCTGCCCCAAGGCCTTCAGATGTTTTTATGTGAGTGAGCAAACAGATTTTAGGAGTATTCAGCCTGAGGGCTGAGTGTGACCTTCTTTCCAGGCCCAAAGGGAAGTGCCTGAAATGAGTGAAAACTACCCCAGGAATTGCACTGTATGAAAAGAGAAGATTAAAGATCAAACTGAAATGTGCTTAGGCTTCCATGGTGTCACTGAAATCCTCACTGTATGGTATTTTGGCAAGGAACGAGGCTCTCCCAGCAGTGTTCATGGTCTGACAGCTGTAACCAATACCTGACATTTCCCTTTCAGATATAAATAATTATCTTTCACAGCAACGGCGTCTATAAAACAAGAAAATTCCCCATTATTTGGAAGGCCTCTATTTCACAATTCATGTTTGTCTCCCTGTATCTTTCCTACATTTCAAATTCATGTTTTGTTTAAAAAGAAGACACAGACAAGAAAACATTGGTGAGGCAGGATAATTAAACGATATTCATTTCACTAAAGTCAGAAGGACATTTGGTCAGGGGCAGTGATGTTTTGTCCCCTATAGTAATTTCTTGTTGCCACTTCAACAACATATCACAAACTTAGTTGCTTAAAATAGCCTGGACTTACTCTCTTACTGTTCTCGAGGTCACAAGTACAACATGGTCTCAGTGACCTTAAAATCAAGGTCTGGAGGGCTGCTTTCCTTTCTGGAGATTTTAGCACAACACATATTTTCTTCCCTTTCTCCATCTTCAAAGCCAGCAAGTTTTATCTCTCTGACAATTGTTTCGTACAGTCCTATTGCTCTGACTTTCTCTTCTCTCGCCCTCTCTACTTTTAGGGACTCTGTGATTACACTGATCCCACCTGAATAATCCAGACAATCTCTCCTCCAGAATCAGCTGACTAGCAAACTTACTTCCTCCGGCAAAATCTCTTTTTCTCTATGAGTTTACATATTCTTTCATATTGCTGACTAGTATTTCATGGTGTGGATGTACCACAGTTCTTTCAGCAATTACGAATAAGGTAGCTATGAACATTTGTGGGCAGCTTTTTGTTGGCTTGGAAGTTTCCATTCTCTGAGACAAACACCTCGAAGTGCAATGGCTGGTTTATAAGGTTTTGCATGTTTTGTTTTTATAAAAAAAAAAAACTGCTGGGGCACTGGGTGGCTCTGTCACTTAGGCGTCTGACTCTTGATTTCAGCTCAGTCACGACCTCAGGGTCACGAAATCAAGCCCTGCAGCAGCTCCGAGCACAGTGCGGAGTCAGCCTGAGATGCTCTCTCTCTCCCTCTCCCTCTGCCCCTCCTCTGCTTGCACCCTCTCTCTCGATCACATAAGTAAATAAATAAACAAAGACATAACTGCCAAACCATGTTCTAGAGCGGCCATAGCATCTTACATTCTATTGAACAGATCTGAGCAGGGCAGTGATGGGATCCTGTGTGTGTTTTAAAAACACTCTCTGGCCGCTTGGTCAGGGAAGGTAAAGGTAGAGGCAGAGGAGCCAGGAGGGGACATTTGCAGTGGCCCAGGTGAGACTCAGGGGTGTCAGCACGGGGTGGATGAGGTCAAGGTGACAAGAAGCAATCAGCTATGAGGGATACACTGAGGATGTGATGGACAGTTGACAGCTGCTGCAGAATTGCTCATGGGGGTTGAGGGAAAGAGGATCCAAGGAGGACTACTTACTATGCTTTGGGCTTGAGCCCATTGGTGAATAGTGGTCCTGTTTGTCTTGAGAATGGGAGGCCTTGGACAGGAGTGAACACGGGGAGGAGGTGAGGCCCACGTTTAATTTAAAGCGCCTGTCAGATTTCAAGTAGAAACATTGAGTGGGTGCTTAGGAATAGGAGTCTGGAGCTCCAGGGAGGATTGGGAGGCTGGAGATACAGAAAAAAAGAACAATGTGTGTGTGCATATGCCCAACACAGAACATGGCATAGTCACAGGCAAGAGCTGCCCACTCCATTTGGATCTCTAAAAAAGAAGTCTTGTCATCTCCTGGGCTTCACAAAGGAAATCGCACCTTGGGCTCCGGCTTCAACACAGCCAGCGCGCTCAGTGACAAGAGCATGCAGATCACACACAGGAATGGACACACGTTTCCATCTGGTTGATTTCTGATATCTCCTAGGGAACTGCTTTGTGTGAGCATATACCCTCGAGAAAGTTTGCTTTTTATTTGTTTTCTCTTTTTTTTTTTTTTAAAGATTTTATTTATTTGACAGCGAGAAACACAGCGAGAGAGGGGACACAAGCAGAGGGAATGGTAGCAGGAGAAGCAGGCTTCCTGCCGAGCAAGGAGCCGGATGAGGGGCTCGATCCCAGGACTCTGGGATCATGACCTGAGCCGAAGGCAGACACTTAACGACTGAGCCACCCAGGTGCCCCTGTTTTCTCTTTTTGAAGTGACAATTGTTAATGCAAACAAGTCCATTGTGATTTGTAATTATGGGAAGAACTCAATACAAATCACTTTTAGTAGAGGTGTTTCTGTTTTATGTTGTGCTTTGGAGGGTTAAAAAGGATAATACAAAATACGGATTGTTGCTTTGTTGCCAGAGTTTCCCAATTGGATTTTCGGGCTCTGGGGCAGACTTGGCAATGACTTTTGTGATGTTCCCATTCTATGGTTCCATAGGGATGTTAGTGTATCATTGTGCCTCTGCCTCCCCGGCAAAACCAGCTTCATCTCAGCTCACTGTCCTGCAAGGAGACTAAGGCCCAGAGATAAGACTTAACTTTCCATGGTCAGTGTAAACGGACAGCACAGAAAGGTCTAGAAGGTCTCCTGATTAGCTACCCTCCTACCCACCCCACCATCTCAGACCCCCCCCCACCCAACCTTGGAAAACAAACAGCTGCTAACCCATAATTCAGAGGAAACCGACCATGAAAGTTACATTCTCTTGTTTCTTTAGGTTTCTTCCTCTAGGCTAAATCTTCTGGATACATAATGTATTAGGTTCAGGCCCTAATGAGAAGGAGTTGAAATGAGCTCCTTGCAGCTCAACAAACTGCTATGGATTCCCTGTCTACATCTGTGATTCAGGGTTGGTTTGTTTGTTTTTGTTTTTGTTTTGTCCATGGGGGGACTTACACAACAAAATAAGAACCCAGGGCGCGAGCCTCATGCCAGATGAACTAAATCAGACCCTCAGGGAAACACCCCTGTCTTGGACGTAAACCCAGGGCAAAGTAGTATCCAGGCAATGGTAGGCCAAAAAATGACCCACTGAAAGACATCCATGTCAAATCACAGGGACCAGTGAATGTTAGTTTATTTGCAAAAAGTGTCTTTGCAGGTGTGATTAATTTAAAGATTTTGAGATAATCCTGGATTATCCAAGGGGACCCTAAATCCAGTTACAAATGCCTTTGTAAGAGACAGAGGAGCACAGAGGCACAGGGGAAGGGGAAACATGACCACAGAGACAGAGACTGGAGGGACGCAGCCACAAGGCAAGGCCCACTAGGGCCCTCAGGACAATTTTCCCCTCCAGCCTCTGGAGGAGTGGGGTCCTGTCCACACTTTGATTTTACACTTTTGACCTCTGGAACCACAGGGAATATGTTTCTGTTGTCTTAGGACCCCCCAGTCTGTGGTAATTTGTTACAGGAACA
>CM053620.1:3522846-3539870 GCA_028646535.1 Procyon lotor | reverse complement strand
ATCTCATTAAAGTCTTTTTATTTTATTTATTTTTTTTTTTTAAAGATTTTATTTATTTGACAGAGAGAAACACAGCTATAGAGGGAACACAAGCAGAGGGAATGGTAGCGGGAGAAGCAGGCTTCCTGCCGAGCAGGAAGCCCGATGCGGGGCTCGATCCCAGGACTCTGGGATCATGACCTGAACCGAAGGCAGACGCCTAACGACTGAGCCACCCAGGCGCCCCCAAAGTCTTTTTAAAAAGAATATCAAGGTGTTAATATTTATAACAGTGCTAAGCTTGGTTTCCTATAAAATGCAAGACCTATAAAATAGAATAAGGATGTAAGAATTCTTAAATAATTTTTAATGTTTTAATAATTCTAATTACTGATGGTTACTAGTGACTTGGAATCCAGGAAAAGTATTTTCAAACAGTTGAATCAGGGAAAGTACATATAAGCAAAATATTAATCCAGGGGGAAAAAAAAACAAACAGAATTTCCTAGAAATCCTATAAATTTCCTATAAATAGGATATCCTATATCCTATAGGAAAACATAAATGATGAGGCAGTATGTTAGAGAAATAACTGGAAAGAAAGTATGCAATGGGCAAAAGTTGGAACGGAAGGAAGCAAGCGGCTTTATGTGAGATATAAACATGTCAGTACGAAATGTCAGAATTCCAAGTGTTAGCTCAAGTATTAAAACCTGTGGGAAGCCTGACTTTGGGTCCCGCCAAACACCGGGCCCTCCCATGTATACTGGCGCATTCTGCCTGCGTCCCTCCGACCACTTCCTGGAGAGGGAGGTGTTTGCCGCCTCTCTCCCTGCGCGACGGGGCCCGTCGGGCTGCGTCCCTGAGGCACAGCACTGTGCCCCACAAGCCTCTTAGACTCAGCCAACTCGTCTTCTTCTCTGTCACCTGGTAAATCAAGGGGACCCTCCCCTGATGTTGAGTTGCCGGAGTCGGCTCCCATAATATCTATACCCGCTCCATTCCTTTGCCCCCGGGGAGCCAGCCTGGGGGAGGGTATTAAAAATGCAGCACCGAGCACAGCTCTCAGAGCCGGCCATCCTCCGCGCAGGGTCTCTGGCCAGACCCCCCACCCCAGAGACCGCAGCCCTGCCCTCCTGGCGTTCAGCGTGTCTCCTCTTCACACCTCCGTCCTCTCTGTCCCTTTGGCAGGGAACTTCTATCTCAGTGCTGTTCTATAACCCCTGCCCATGTGGTTTCACCCCTTCACAGCCTCACAAACTCGCCTCTAACTCACATTTTAGGGGAGTCTGCTCCCTTTTACGTTCTCCCATGTCTACCTTCTCTGGTATCTCTAATCACAGTGGTGATTAGAGGACAATCTATGATGCTTGATTCAAAGCCCGACATCGGCCATTAGAGTGTGAGCTTCCCCCGGGACAAAGCCTGTATCTGATTCATATTGGCCCACCAAGTCCTCAACGCCTAGGACAGTCCCCAGTGCGTGGTAAGCAGCCCGTCGAGTCAGCTGGATGCTCCGAGAGCACCAGCAACAGGCACAGAATGCCCCTTTCCCCTGGAGGTGAGGAGCCCGTGGGAGCAGCCTTTTCCTGCCTCGCTTCTGCAGCCCTTGTCATCCTGCCATGGGAGTGATGGCGAGCCCACTGGAAAGCCACATGGAAGAACAGAGGGACCCAGCTTGTTTTCACAGCTGGACGCAGCAATGCGACATCCGCGGCTCCTTTGTGGGAGTCCCGCGCTCCGCCGTTCACGCAGGGAACAGCCGGTGCCTGGTGGAGCTTCGGGCTTTTGAGACTTCCGGAGCGCTTTGTGTGCGGCACGGTGCTCTGCCTCTCAGTTTGCACAGTGTAACGCTGAAAACGTTGGAAAGGAAATACACGCCCAAGAGAAAAGGGAACAGAGATGGCCGGGATCTAATAAACCCACAGTGGGCCTGCTCTGTACTCCCAAAATAATCTAAGTGGTAGTGCCCCATGGAAAAAAGAGGCCTAGACTAATGTAATTTTCTTGAAGTCCCCTATAAAGTATTTTATTCCATAATACAGCTACATTTATGAAATGGCTTTATCTTGAAAGATCCCAAAGGGCTTACTAAGCTGAAAAGGAAAATATCAAGTATACGGCAATATCAGAAACACCACCAATGTGCTTTTGTGATAAGGACGGGGACTCTGTGACAGCAGGTAGACATCTTAAAAAGCAGATAGTGGCTTATCCCGCTAAACCTTCGGGCAAGAGAGGGAGAGAAGATAATTGCCCACGTTGGGGAGGAGTCACGTGGGCTCTCTGTATTAACAAGGGCCGTGCCTTTTCTCCATCTGCCATGTGAATTAAGTAAGTGACTTCTATCCACGTCACGCTCCCCATTTGCAGTAGGAGGCGATTATCAACTTACACTTCATAGAGAGGAGAAAAAAAAAGTGTATGTGAAGCGTCAAGGGGTTAATGGAGGTGAGGGGTAGCGTAATTTAAATCCACGCATTTAAAAAAGTAAAACATAACAACCTACAGTTGATCCAACAGTTAAAATACCACTTCCCACCCAATTTTTACCTAATCCGTTCCTGCCCAAGTGCCTGATAATAGATGGTTCTTCTCTATTGCCTTCCCGGTTCGGATAGGATTCAGATACATGAACTTTGAGGGCATTGAAGGAGAGGAAGGGGGCTCTGGCAGGGAGGAAGAGTCCTTCTTGATTATGTCCCAAGAGTATCCCCTCACCAGGAGCTAAGAAAGGAACGTGGAAGCGCCAAGCGCCAAGTGATGGAACAGTCTAACGATTAAAGTCAATAAAAAGACTCCCCCGTCCTGCAGAGTGTTGAGGCGGACCCCCTCTCCCACAGGCGGTCTTTCTCACCTCTGCAGCTTCTCCTGCCGCCTCCTGCTCTCCCCAGACCCTCTCGTCTTCCCCACTGCACTGCCCCTGGTATCTTCACCCTCATCCTCTTCCCCTTCATGCGTCCTCTTCCAAAGAACCGGAGGTCCGCACCCCGGGTCAGCAACGAGAATGCTCCTCTTAGCTGGAGGAAGAGAAGAAGCCACATTGGGAAAGATAAAGGTGTTGAACTTCTGGTTTGCCTCTGTGATTATTCATTACTTTTTCCATGGAGGGTTATTTAAAGAGCAAGGTGGAACCTAGTAGGTCAACCATCCAACAGAGCCAAGTGCACAGGGGAAGGCTGACGTGGGCAGGGCATGAACCAAGTGCTGGGCACCCACCCGACCGTCGGGCTGGCTCAGCGCCTCGGCCAACCCCTGAGGCGCCCTGGGGGGCAGACTCACGAGCGGCAGTGAGGGGCAGACCCTAGAGCCTTCATTATAGAAGTCTGCCTTTGAAAACATAAAGGCTGTTCTGCTTATTTTTTTTTATTTTGAAAAGAACTGAGACCTACAGGAAAATTAATAATTCCTTTACGCTTGTCACCCGGATTTCCCACATGTTAACATTTTACCGCATTTGCTTAATTTTTCCTCCCCCTTCAACCATTTGAGAGTAAACTGTGCCCCTTATCCCCCTTTACCTCTGATTTGCAGAGGAGAGTTTCCTACAACTAAAGATTTTTTTTTTTTAATCTTCTAGAATCACGTAACAATGATCAAATCGGAACATTTATGCTGTTGAAAGCATGTTATCTAGTCTCCAGATGTATTCAAATGTGGCCAGTTTTATGGCACTGACATTCTTTATAGTTAAGAGAAAAAAAAAAATTCCAGTCTAGCATCCGAACCAGGAGCTGACACTGGTTTTGGTGTTTAGACCTCATGTCTCTTTAGCCTCCTTTCATCTAGAAAATTTCTTCAGCTTTGTTCGTCCTTCATGATCTTGACCTATTTTAAGATTATAGGCCACTTGGGGCAGCTGGGTGGCTCAGTGGGTTAAAGTCTCTGACTTCAGCTCAGGGCATGATCTCAGGGTCCTGGGATCGAGCCCCGCATCGGGCTCTCTGGTCAGTGGGGAGCCTGCTTCCCCTCCTCTCTCTGCCTGCCTCTCTGCCTATTTGTGATCTCTCCTCTCCCTGTCAAATAAATAAATAAGATCTCTTAAAAAATAAAAGATTCTAGACTTTTTAGTCTGTAGGCAGACTGTCCCATCATTTGGGTTGTGTGATGTTTCTCATAATTACCTCCACGTTATGCACTTAGAGCAAGACTACCCTAGTATTCACCCAGAAGCATCATGGTGTCCTAGTGCATCTCTTTAGGAAGCACATGGTGCCTACTTGTGTCTCTACTGGTGACCTTACCTTTGATCCCTCAGCATGGCTTCTGCCAATTTCCTCCTATGGAAACTTAATATTTTTTTAAATTAATAATTATCTTATAAGGATGTCTTTTCAGACTACACAAATATCCTGTTTCTTCTTATGGTTTCACCCACGAGTTCTGGCCTTCACTGATAATTCTTGCCCAAAGCAGTTATTACTGTCATAATTGCCAAATGCTGGTTTTCTAATTACATGATTCCTTCTACATTGATTAGCGGCATTCAGTTTTAAGGAAGGGCTTTCCCTTCTGTCCCATTTGTTAACTTATTTTCACTTTCAAGAGCTGTATCAGTATGGTCTCATGGATTCTTACTTGATCGCATGGTGTTATCGTCTGTTACTATCATTATTTATTCTCATGTTCCAACTGTCCGCAGTTGGGCCTGTGGGAAATTTAATATGCTAATATGCAGTTTTTATACCCAAGGATCCTAACACTTCAACCCCCCCCCCCCCCCCGTTTTTTTTTTTGCTTATCTGCTACCTTCCATTTTCTTGTCTCAGATCCTTTATCTGGAGAACTTGTTATTTTTCTGAGAAGTCCTCAGACCCAGTGATCCAGTTACTCTCTGTTCTTGCTGACTAGCTCTTGAAATAAAATTTTTTAAAAAGCTCATGGTGGAAGCGAAAGGAGTTAAGTGGCACTCCTCCCAGGAGGCCACACTTACGGCCCTACAAGCTGCCCGGCGGCACAAAGAAGCTAAAACTACAATCTTCCTTGGACGCTTTTTGTTTTCTCATTTCTTTATATGTTTGAGCATCTTCTCCCCTCTGCCCAGACTAATTCTAACTTCCTACATTAATCCAGAAATGGACTTAAACTCCAAGATGCATCTCTGGCTCTGTGAAGCCATCTCTGCTCCCTAGGCCGAACTAATTATTCTCTTCTTGGCAGCTCAATAAACTCTTGGTATAGCCTTTTATTACAGAATCCATCACATGGCATTATAGTTTTGTGGGTTATTTTTGCCATTTTGTTCCTCTTGATAGGCGGTGAGCTTTTCACAAGAAGATTCTTACACATACCTGCACTGAGTAATAATAAATATTTTAATGGCTTAAAATGCATTAGACTCTACTTCCAAGTCGTTATATAAACCAGAGGCCAGAAAACTACCTTGCTAAGAGCAAGGTAGGCATTGCGGGTCATAGCGTCTCTCTTGGAGCCACTCACTTCTGCCACCGTATAGTGAAAACCCCTATCAACAGGACCTAGAAGAATGAATGTAGCTGTGTTTCAGTAACACTTTTTTACGTAACTAGGCATTTGGTTGGATTTTGCCCTAGGGCCATAGTGTGTTGACTCATAATCTCTCTTACTTCGAGTTACTCTCAATGTTTGAATCACCTTTCTCCGGAGATCCCTAATTTTCCCTGGCTAATGCCTGCGTATCTGTAAGGCCATTAGATGTTTGCAGTGATTGCTCTGTTTCAAGGAGTTTTGCCTGGGAGGGGAGCCTCTTTAGGTTTTGAAGCATTAACTCTCTAGCCCAGGAACCCGCGCATCGCCGGATCCCGCTACAAGCTTATTCATATTTCACAGCAACTTGCACAGATGGATTTGAAACAGAAGGTCTGTCTAGATGAAGGGCAGCATGGAGTGAGGTCAGATCCCAAAGCTGAAACTCAGGGGCACTGATGAGGCACAGGGCAAGACCAAGGTATAAAGCCCTGTGGGAAATAGACCAACACAAGAGAGGAAAACAGTTGCTGAACAGACTTCTTCGCAGAGTGCTGCTGCGGAGATGTGGATCCAGAGGACCGAATCTGAGTGTGAGGGCTGTGCTGGGGGTGAGAAACAGGGAGTGGATGAAGAGTAAGACAAGGGAAATGCTCGTTCCATTTCTGCAAGGGCTGTTGCATTGCCGAGTTGCAGTTTCTAAGGTGGCAACTGCCCAGCTTCTAATGTAAAAATTCTTTAGGAGAATAGCGTGCTTGGCTAACTTGTCTACCAGAGCCTGCGTCTCCAGTTGCTGCTAGCCATGGGGCCCCGGGAAGCTATCGCACCTGTCTGCGCCTCCCTCCGTCCACAGCTGAAGTGGGATAATGCGGCACCTTCCCCACAGAGTTGCTGGGGCAGAAAAGCACTAACTCCATGTGAACTGCCAACAACAGTGGCTCTCGTGTGGAAAGCATTCTACGGGTGTCAGCCATTTCAATATTGGGGGTGGTAGCATTATTCCAGAAACAGCCATCAAGATAGGTCCCATTCCAAGAATCAACGCCATCTGGATTTGCTTATTGAAGGAGTTACCAAGGCAAGCATCCACCTTGACCTTAAAACCACCATGATAGAGCTTATCAGATTCTTTGCTGAAATTCCTATAAAAGGTCTATCACAAGCCTGTGTTGTTTTGCATTTCATGTCCATGACAGAAACTAGGTCACTCAGGCACAACTTGATTTTAATGACCCCCTACGGGCTTCTAAAAATCACCCCTTTATTTTCTTTGTTAAGTGTTCAAAACCATCCTTTAACGATCCGTTCTGGAGTCTTGGCCCAGAACAATGTCAGTCTCATTAAAGGATCTCAGAATCTACTGCCACCTTTTGAAATATTTGGAGATAACCTTTCTGTCCGCTCTCTGAGCACGTGGCCCTTCTTGTGCTTGGAGTCCTATAGGCTCCTGTGCTCTCTTGCAGCCCAACTTGGGGGGTCTTTTCCCTTCCACCCATGTTAGTGTTGCATTTTCATTTGGATGCTCATTTTTCCTGGCATTTTTGTCTTGAGGAATTAGAGGCAAAACAGATGCTTAGAAGGTCTCCCTTCTCTTTGCCGACCCTCTCCTTTGCTCACCCAAAAAAAAATAGGCTTTATGATTCAACTTTCTGTTCCAAACATAGCTTTAAAGCCCATTTGGGTGTCCTTAGAAATTTTTCTGTGTTGTCAGCTCGTATGAGACACCCACTCCAGATGTCTTATTTTCCCACCGTTCGCTCTTTATTTGAACAAAACACCTATTAGGTGCCCACTGCGAGGCAGGCATTGTGCTACACTTCAAAGACACAAAGGAAACAAAATGTAGTCCCGGCTCTCAAGAAGCGCATGGTCGAGTGAGACATGCAAGCAGACCCGTACAAGACCGTGCCCGAGAACGTGGCTGAAGACGTCTACCGCCGAGCTGAGCCCCTCCGCCTGGGGCATGAGGGTGTCAGTGTAGCTTCCCTGAGGGGCTGGGTTTTGAGCAAAGTCTCTCATTTTTATTCTCCTTTGTTGGCTTTATTCCTCCGCCCTACCCCGTCCCCCTCTCCAGCCCCATAGGCAGCCACCAGAATGGGTACAAACATTTTGTTGTTGTTGCTTGGGTAGTGGTCAAGCAAAATGCTTATCCCCATTTTATGTACACATAGTTTTCAAATTGATATAAGTGATCCTGTGTTACAGACCTTATTTCTATTTTCACCTTCCTTCACTTAGCACTCTTTTTAAGATCATTTACGCTAGAGTGTGAGTATCTAGGCTGTTAGTTCTAATTGTGGCACCTCCCTCCAGCCTACGTGTCCTCCATACTCCGCTTTTCTCTTGTCTCAATCTGGAACATCCCTGTGGTTCCCTACATCCCAAATAACTGTGCAGTGGCACACTTGTGGATCATATATGCCCAAGAATATAGTCACTGGATCGTAGGCATGGCAGGTAGAATAGTGGTAGAATGTCTATTTTCTAATTCCCAGAACTTGCAAATATGTGACCTCCAGTGGCTAAAGGAACTTTGTCTATGTGGTTAACTTAAGAATCTTGAGATGAAGGTGCCTGGATGGCTCAGCTGGTTAAGGGTCTGACTCTTGGTTTTGGCTCAGGTCATGTTCTCACGGATGGTGTGATGGAGCCCACAGCCTGGGGAATCCACACTCAGCAGGGGATCTACTTGAACTCTCTCTCTCTCTCTCCCCGCCCTTATCCTCACTCATTCTCTCTCTCTCAAATGAATAAATAAATCTTTAAAAAAAAAAAAAAGATCTTGAGATGGGAAGATGATCCCGGATTATCCAAATGGGCATAATGTAATCACGAGGATCCTCGTAAGAGACAGAAGAGGGATCTGAGTAAGAGAGAGATTTACAAGTTCTACACTGCTGGCTTTGAAGGCGGAGGAAGGGGCCATGAGCCAAGGAATCCGATGTCCTCTAGAAGCTAGAAGAGGTGAGGAAATTGTTGTCCCCTGGGACCTCCAAAAGGGATGCCACCCTGCCAGCACCTTGATTTTAGCCAGGTGGTGTTTGAAGTCCCTAAGTTAATGTAATTTGTTACAGCAGCAAGAGGAAAATTAACACAGAAGTTATGCCTAGGCCCCATTTTGACCGAAGTTGTGCCAGGTTGCTCTCGAGAATGGCCCCCCTGGTCTAGATCCCCGATAACTGTGTATGAGGTGCCCCTGATGCCACACCCCAGGTCTCCTGCAGCCTAATCCGACTTTCTGATTTCTGTTATATTCTGGGTATAAAGCAAAAATAAGTATTGCTGAGAGAATCAGAATTCTCAAACCAAAATTAAGAGTTGGGGCACAGGATAGAGATGTCCTCGAGCCTCTGTTGTAGCTGCATTGTGGTCGGATTGTGGTCTGGGGGTCAGTTGAGGTGAGTCATCAGTGTACCCAGGGCGGGTCTCCCAAAGGGCCTGCATGGAGAACTGGTGGAAACAAAAGCAGTGCTCCTCGTGGGGACACAGGATGTGAGGGCCTCAGACAGTGGGGAGGGAGTGTGGCTGAGCCGGCAGGGGCAGGGCTTGCTGTCTTTCCTAGTTCTACGGCCACTGTGTGACTCTGGGTAAGTTCCTAGCCTCTCTCACCCTTGGTGTCCTGGACAGGGGTAATAATACGGCCTGCTGCATAGGACTGCTGTGAGGGTTCCGTGAGATCATAGATGTAAAGCCTTGACATAATGAATGGCACGTAGTTAGCAACCAGTTAATGACACACAGTTAGCAACCAGTTAATAAAAATAATATTTTCACCGTTACAGTAATTATAATAATAATTACGTTTCTCACATCAGTCCTTCCTAATGTGCAGTATCCACTGAGATCTTGCTCTCCTCTCTCGAGAGTAATGTATTGCAATAGATTTTCGCATATTTGAATGCAAATAATTTTATACCTCATTTTCAAGTAAATCTAGCTCCCTTCTCCACCGCTCCCCTCACACACCCCCCCCCCCAATCCCTCGAAATCTAGCAGTCTCCTTTCCGGGTTGTTGACAGCATAACGCAATTAGACGCAACTCATTTCCTGACATCTATCCCGCAAGCTCTCGCCCCACCAACTGTTTTCGGGACTAAATAATGCACGAGAGGAGAGAAAAACAGGGATCGGATCATATAAACGGCAGAAAGCAGCACTGTAAGGATTCTGTGTTGTGGGGAGATGAAAGCGCCTGGTCAGAAGGCCAGTCCCAGAGTGAAGGGGAAATGCAAAGGCACTGACAAGGCAGGAACGAAAGGCGTTTTTAGACACAAGATTTGCCAAGAGCTGGGAAGATGACGGGAGTCGGGCAGCGGCTTCATTAGGTAGGAACCCTGAAGGAAGCCCACCCGCGGGGACCTGGTGTTTGAAGGGCCGGGGCTCTGAGGCAGCTAACAATCCGGAGCCCCATGTCCTGGGTCCTCCGGAGCCTTCTCTGACTTGCCCGTGTGGAGGCAGTTGCTTGTTCCTCAGGCTCCCGCGACTCTCTCTTCTGGCCTCTGTCAGAGACTGGATGACCCTCCGCTGTAATCGTGGATTTGTATGTCTCTCTTCTTCACTCTGCTGGAGTTCCAGGGAAGACTGCATTTGAGACATTTTAATAGTTGTTCTCCCGGTGAATCGCAATAATAATTACTGGCCATTTGCTCAGACCCCGTCCTAATAAGTGCTTTGCATGCATCATATCAAATACGCCTCGTGATGACTTCGGAGGCCTGTTTGACAATTGTTGGAACTGAGGCAGGTGGAGATTGGGACTTTTTTACAGACACACACGTGGTAGACGGTGAAGGTGGGAGTTGCACTCAGGCATTCTGGCCCCTGAGCAGGGCTGTTGAGTCTCCGCTAGCAGCAAGCCCAAGGACGAGGCAGGGCACAGAAAGCGCACTCAGCAAATGTTTGATTTGTGAGCAAATTACAGTCCCCAAAACTCCCCTGGCCAGTGGCACGGCACCAGGAATCAGGACTCACGGCCTCAGGCTGCCCACAAGTGGATGGGGGCAAGCTTTCCAGTTGCCAAGGCCGGGCCGGTGCCTTATTCTAGAAAGTGGGCCTGAAACCCCTGGTTCCTCAGTCTGCCTCTGTCACATCTCTTCTGGGCAGTCTGGCACTCCCAAAGGACAGGGTAAGAAGTGAAGAGGAGAGGTTTTATGTCTCCCCCTAACAGAATTTTTAGAACAAATAAAACTACTCCTGGAATACATTTTGAAAACCTATCCTTTGGGGGCACCTGGGTGGCTCAGTGGGTTAAGACTGCCTTTGGCTCAGGTCATGATCTCAGGGTCCTGCGATCGAGCCCCGCATCGGGCTCTCTGCTCAGCAGGGAGCCTGCTTCCCCCTCTCCCTCTGCCTGTCTCTCTGCCTACTTGTGATCTCTCTCTCTCAAATAAATGAATAAGTAAAATCTTAAAAAAAAGAAAAAAGAAAACCTATCCTTTGAATTTCTTAAAGGCTTTTGCACCAGTCAGGTTAGTAAGTTCCCAAGATGGAGTTCCATCTTGAATTTCCTCTCCGTTGCTAAAGTGAGAGTTCCAGCCATGGGCCCTGCGTCCTCTGTGGGCTGCAGGGTTGGTTGGAACCCGGGTGAGTAAAGGAGCTGACCCACCCCCTAGTGAGCCCAGCTGTTCAGTAGGAGCTGACTAGTTATTTTCCTGTTAGCGGTAAGTGACACCCAGACCAAAAAGGAGAATATGATCAGCCCTTTCCCGCTGTGCTTTTCTGAAAGAGGGAAGCAATAAGACCCGAACACACCGTGGCTGACATTATCAGAAGTGTGGCGTCGCACAGGCACCACTTGTAAATGTGGGTGGAGTTCAGAGAGGGCACCAGAGCCCCCGGGGGCTGGTACAGGCCGGGAGCAGCTACCAGCCCTGGCCTGGGAGACAGGAGGAGGGAGCCCTCCAGAACTCCTGGAGAGAGAGGCCCACGTGCAGAGGGCCACCTGGCAGGGGCCGAGACCTTCAGCTGAGAGTCACAGCCATCCTCAGGGACACAGCGGGGAGGGAGCAGACTGTACCTGCGTTTGCCTCCCGGTCTTTTCTCCCCGGTGGGTCAAAGTCTGACGGTCAGGGGGCCATCTGATGAGCCCCTGAAGGCCAGTCTCCAGGATGGAGAAGAGAGAAGGGTGGAGAGCAGAGCAAGATCAGAATGGGAAAGTCAGGAAAGTGCTGGACATAGGGCAGCCCACTGAACGTGACGATAAGACACAGAACTGTAAATTTAAGACGACCGAACAGTGTACTTTACATCCACTATAAATGCGATGTCTGATGGCCCATTCCACGGTTACACTGTGCTGAACTCAAGCAACACATCCCTTCACCCTCCCAAGAATCTAGGAAAGTAGGTGACAGTTTCTACGTGGTGTGAAGGGCGCAGCAGATGCTTGGTCAAGCCTAGGCCCATTCGCACAACCACAGCCTTCTGAACTGGACAAAAATGTACCCTTTTGGGGTACCTTTGTCTCCAGGAACCTTCTCATTTCCTCTGGACCTCACCTTTCAGGGCTCATGACTTCAGGTTGGTGGGGAGCACGTGTGTCTGTTTCACAGCGAGGCATTCAAGAAGGTAGAAGGGAAACAACAGTTCGCCCACGTCCCTGTGTCAAGAAGTTCCTACTGGCCGCTCCCCTCATTAATCGAGCGCATTGAGACCCTTCTGGTGCTTTGCAGTTAGTGACTCAGGACGAAACACGACTGCTGTTCTGTTTCCTCCCCAAATGCTGTCGTTTCAGCACAAAGGAAGCCCGAGAGTCTCAGAAGCTGCCTCATCGGAGGGCCCAGCCTCTTGCGATTGGCTTACACACAGACAAGTAACAGCCGAAGGCAATTTTCAAAAGGGACTCCATTTCTATGGGGATATTTTCCATTGAGCTGGTTGCTGACTCTCACTTAGTCATTTAAAAATGATTCAAAGGGAAGGAAATAATAAACTTCCCTTTTGCCTTTCACCAGCATATCTCAAAACTAAATTAATTCTCAACATTTTCGAATAAAGTTTGCGTCCTGATAAATGCATTCCCTCAAGAGTGCTTTAGGCATCCTTTCTCACGGCCCCAGCTCACGTACCACAGTCCACATTCCGAATCTCCAGTCTCGAGGCCCTCTCCCTGCTCCCACGCCCGGACCATGGTGTGATAGACCAGATCTGCTTTGCCCGTGACCCTGGCCTGCTCTCCTCCCTACTTGTGTCCCTTCCTCTTCTTCCCTCGGAGGAGAGAATGTCTTTTCTTTTTAAGACTTGACCTCTCGGCTAGTCTTTCCACCCTGGTCCATGGGAAGCCTGTTCTGGCCTTTGGTTCCTTTCTCTCCAACACCTTTAGGTGTTTTCCTTCTTTTTGTCAAAAACAAACAAATAGCAAACCACCTCACATATAACACCCACCCAGAAAATGAAACTTTTGCTCGATCCCACATTCTTCCCTTCTTGCAAGGACGCTCTCATTTCTTGATACGTCTCCCCACATTGTGTGCATATAGCGCTTACTACAGAATTGACTCTGCTTTTTTAAATGTTCAGCCCACTTCTTCCACTACTCTAAGCCTCTCCAAGGTGGCTGGTGGCCTCCTAGTGGTCATTCCACAGACCACACTCCTCAGTGTCTGCAGCTTCAACACTGTGGTCCTCCCTCCTCACCCCAGCCTTAGACCTGCTCCTCAAAGCGCTTCTGTAGCTCACTCTCCAGTCGCTCCTCCTGCCTTGCTGTCTGAAGGTTGTTCCTTGCCATCCTGCCATTCTGGAAGGGACATATAACATTCTGTTTAAGGACGTGGAATATGAAGCCTCGTTTCCCTGATCCAACTTCCAGCCTTAGTGCCTAATAGCTGTGTGATCTTGGGCAAGTTATTTGAAATGTTTAATCTTGGCTATGTCTCTGTAAAATGGGGGTAATGCTGCCTACTCCATAGAGTAGGAATTTAAAATTCATTTAAAACATTTAGAAAAGTCAGGGACACCTGGGTGGCTCATTCGGTTAAGTGTCTGCCTTCGGCTCAGGTCATGATCTCAGGGTCCTGGGATCGATTCCTGAGTTGCACTCCTTGCTCAGTGGGGTGCCTGCTTCTCCCTCTGCCTGGTACTCCCCCTGCTTATTCTCTCTCTCTCTCTCTCTTTCTCTCTCTCTCTCTGACAGATAAATAAATAAAATATTTTAAAAAAATAAAACAATCCCTGGAAGATAAAATTTGTGCCATTAGTATCTTTCAAGATTCTGACATCAGGGCTGTATTAGTTTCCTATCGCTGATATAATAAATTGCCACAACCTTCATGCCTTCTTATCTTACAGGTTCAAGAGGTCAGAAATCCTGAATCACTTTCACTGGGCTAGCATCACAGTGTCATCCAGGTCCTTCTGGAGGCTCTAGGGGAAAACCTGTTTTCTTGCCTTTTTAGCTTCTAGAAGATACTCTCATTCTTTGGCTCATGTCTCCTTTTTCCATCTTCAAAACCAGCAGCATAGTATCTTTAAATCTTTCACTGACTTTTACTCCCCTGCCTCTGTCTTTCAGAAGAGCCCTTATGATTACATTGGACTAACCCAAAGAATCTACAGTCATCTTCTCTTTTCAAGGTTAATTGATTATCACCCTTAATTCTACCTGTAACTTTAATTTCTTTGCAATATAACCCAACAGTGGCACGGGTTTTAGGGATTAGGATAGACATTAAGATAGACATTGTTTGGAGAGAACATTATTCTGTTACTGCTAGCTTGCTACTATAGGATGTATTTTGTCTTTCCATTGTTTCTTTGGACAATCATCTGAATTTTTATGGTTTCCACTATGAATTCTCCACAGAAGATCTCTCTTTCTGATTTCATCCTAGTCTGTGCTTATGCTGGTCTTGTACCCCAG
This sequence comes from Procyon lotor, assembly GCA_028646535.1. NCBI lineage: Eukaryota > Metazoa > Chordata > Mammalia > Carnivora > Procyonidae > Procyon > Procyon lotor. The sequence continues at coordinate 3,525,589 of CM053620.1, read as the reverse complement.
CTAGATGCAAGACATCTTCTCCTGGCTGCATTCCACACAAACACAGATAAACCCATCATAACCAATTCACTTTCTTCTCCTGATGACCTTCCTTCTATAAATGGCCCCACTTTCTCAATAGTTGTTGAGGAATGAGGAATCTTTCCGTCCATTTTGGGTGAGCAGAAGTAAGTAAAGACAGTTTGGTGGAGATCTCCATCCCCCCGAGTGGAAGGGATGCTCCTTTAAATAGTAACTATGACATTTGCTAAGTGTGGCAACTCTGAGAATATGCCTCCCAGACCTCTGACCACAGGGAGCATCACTGACGTCCAGTGCAGGATTTGGGCTGAGGCCCCACTTCTTACTCGTTGTTCTCCCCGATGACTCAGCAAGGCAGGGATGCTGAGGCAGACACATTCCCAGGGGAGTCTTGGAACTCATCTCACAGCTCACTGGGACCCTAGAACCTAGGGCCTTGCAGAGCCTTCCTTAGACTGGTAGGACACGTCTCTCTAGCCTTCCTTCCCTCTCTCCTACACTCCAGGTCAGACTTGTATCTCAGTCTGATGGTCCCCCCGGGTCCCCCCAGCGTCCTCCCCATTTTTTCTCACCAGGCGTCTCCTTAATAAAATCACCGGTTTTTATTTTTAATGTTTTTTTAATTTTTGAAGTTTGTTTATGTAAATCATCTCTGCACCCAATGTGGGGCTCAAACTTACAACCCCAAGATCAACAGTTACTTACCCGTCCAACTGAGCCAGCCGGGCGCCCCTAAAATCATTGTTTTTTTAATCCCATATTGTGTTTGCTTCTCATGAATCTAAATACACTAAAGTATTGAAGGGTCACGGCCTGATGGTGAAGCCATCCACCTCCTTGGGTTCCTTGGGTTCCAGGCAGACACTGAGAATTTATGATTGCCAATAAGGGAGCACTCAGACAGTGCAAACTCCCTGGTGCTGGGAAGAGAAAGTGGGAGGAAAATGAGATGTTTTAGAAACAACAGAGGGATCGGTGAGACAGGACTGCTGTGAGCTGATGTCACGCTTGACAGAAATTGACAGTTAATTGACTAGAGATTTGGGAACAGTTCAGGAAGGGTGTGTGTATGGGAGAGGGAACGCTCGGACCCTGAACAGTGGAGAGAGACATGTGCTCACTTCAGAGCATGTCTCCGGAAATTCCTCTGCCCTTGTCCACTTCGTTAATCATTACCCCCTGCCCCTCTCCAGCCCCAGGCACTGACCGAGGAAGAACGGATTGTTCACTGAGTTTTCCATCAGAGGTACAATGGGTGGAAGCTGCCAGGAAGCAGACCCGGGTTCTTGTGAAGAAGGCTTTCCCCCTAGACATCTCGGGGCTGGAGGCACATCTGCCAAAGACACAAGGGCTTTCAGCTGTAGGTTAGGAGTTGGACTGAGAAGCCCGTAAGACCTTCCATATAGGAGATTTCCTGGATTCAACAACCATCGGGGTGCCCTCTTCCAGCAGATTTCCAATCAGGGTAGATTATCTGAATCACCTGGGCAACCATTAAAAAAAATCCCCAATGTTCTAAATCAAGAGCTGGAGAAAGGCAGCTAAGAAACCGGATTAAGCTGTAACCGGTTCTTTCCCTTGCAATTCTGTTGGCCCCCCAGTTTGGAAACTACACTATGAAACTGCCCCAGATTTTAGATACGCGGTAGTTCATCTGTGTCTTCACATTAGAAACATTTTCTGCTGTCGGAAGTTCATTTGTTTGTTTCAGTGTGCTTAAGAACAATGTACCTCAGAGTCTAACAGGATGAATTTAAATTATGGCTCTGCCACTTATCTCCTGAGTGATCTTGAGTAAGATATTCAGCTTCCTGGAGCCTCGGTTTTTTGTTTGCTTTTTTTAGCTGTAAATAAGGAGGATAATGTTTCTCCACCCTAGGTTTGCTGAAACGATTGGATAGGATAATGATGATAGCTAACACTCAGATTCAACTTTCTGCGCGCATCAAGTACACATCCATCAGCCCATTTATTCCTAAAAACTCTCTGTATTCTAGTTCACTTATGAATTCCATTTTACAGATGAAAAAAACTGAGGAACCAGGAAGTTAAATTACTCATGAAAGGTTGCACAAATAATAAGAAATAGGGATGAGATTTACATATAGGTATGTACCCGGAATATTTTTTTTTAAGATTTTATTTATTTATTTGACAGAGAGATCACAAGTAGGCAGAGAGGCAGGCAGAGAGTGGGGAAAGCAGGCTCCCCACTGAGCAGAGAGCCCGGCACCGGGGCTTGATCCCAGGACCCTGAGATCATGACCTGAGCCCAAGGCAGAGGCTTTAACCCACTGAGCCACCCAGGCGCCCCTGTACCTGGAATATTTTTTGAGGGCTCTGCTCTACTCTTGAGTGTATAAAAATCTTTTTTTTTTAATATTTTATTTATTTATTTGAGAGAGAGAGCATGAGAGGGGAGAAGGTCAGAGGGAGAAACAGACTCCTCATGGAGCTGAGAGCCCAATGCAGGACTCGATCCTGGGGCTCCGGGATCATAACCCGAGCTGAAGGCAGTCGCTTAACCAACTGAGCCACCCAGGCATCCAAGTGTATAACAATCCTTACTAGGAGTAGAACATGCTATTTGCTTAATAACTATTAGCTAATATTATAATCACCGCTTTTCCCCAGGGCTTGGAGTGCAGGTATCACAACTCTCCAGCATCGGCAATATTCCCAGTAGTTGCTTGTGAAGCCAGCGCACCCGTATCTTCCTGTC
>CM053620.1:3500049-3522346 GCA_028646535.1 Procyon lotor | reverse complement strand
TCTCAGAGTCCACAGTCTGTCATGATTCATTTCCCCCTCCAATTTCCCCCAATTCACTTGTCCTTTCCTTCTCTTAATATCCTCCATGTTATTCCTTATATTCCACAAGTAAGTGAAACCATGTGATAATTGACTTTCTCTGCTTGACTTATTTCACTCAGGATAATCACCTCCAGTCCCATCTATGCTGATACAGAAGTTGGGTATTCTTCCTTTCTGATGGCTGCATAATATTTCATTGCATATGTGGACATATTTTAACCTTTACATGTATTTCCTTCCTCATCAGTGAGTTGAGGATTGTGATGTTGCCTTAGGATTCTCACAAAAAGCAAATGGGATAAAACTATTTATCACTGGTTCTAACCTGGGGGTGATCAGGCTTTTGACAATGTCTGATGACATTTTTGGTTTTCATAACTGGGGATTGCTACTGGTATCTGCTGTGTAAAGGTCAAAGGTGCTATTAAAAACATCCTACAGTGCACAAGGCATCCGCCCACAACAAAGTATTATCCAGCTCCAAATATCAATAGTATTGTTGAAAAGCTCTGGTCCATAGAGGATGTCACCAAGCATCTATCACATAGTGAGAGCTCAGTGAACGTTAGTCGTAATTACATCTTTTCTTATCCATCACGTCTGTATGCGTCTCATGTCCCTAGGTGCATTCACTCCCCATCATTTATGTCTTAAGGACAAAAAGTGACTTGAGCTATGTCTTTCTCATTCTGCACGCATTTTCTTTTTTAAATCCTGTTTCCTCAGTGCTTTTCACTTTCAGCTTCCCATTCCAAAGCCCTGTGGATTTTACTACCAACCAGATGTATCCCCTCTTTCTTCAAAAATCCAGATAACTTCCCTGGTGAATTCTTGCTGCTCTAACTTTTACTTTTAATCTAGTTATGTTGTCATGATCCTCTACATAGACTCCAAGTCCCTTGAGGGAAAAGATAACTTTACCTTCATTGTTAAATCCCCCTGCAGTGCCTGCTCAGTATAAAACCTGCACAGAGGAGGCAAAGAACCCATGTTTGTCAGTGGGAATTATTTGGACAATTCCATTTTCATACCAGTCTTGCAATGATAAAAATACATAAATAAATTCTTGGCAATGCGTTTATAGCCCTCTCTTTGGATCTCTTAGCACAAGTAGCCTTACCTTGTTTGGAATTCCTATCACCCATTTACATGAATTTATTGTCCATGCAAGTGAGGGTTATGCAGTATGTTCAAGCAAATAGTGACCAACACTGGCAACATATACTTTTCCATCTCTTCCTGCTCCGGTGGCCCAGCATTGAAGCTGTCATGGCTCACATGAATGGGCAGCTGCCAGACCGTGGCCAGGGCCTCAGGACATGAAACTGCCACTTTCATTTTAATGTCAGAAAAATAGAAATGGACTGGGAGGTATTTATGCAAATCAGAAAGGTTCTGAGGAATTATCTGGCAGCCATATTAATGGATGTGCTGTTCTTAGAAATGAATCTCACGTTTTGCTTCTCCTGTCAGAAGGGGTTCTGCGTAGTCATTTATGCCCACGGATGATTGGATTTGACCAGGGAACACTTGTGGTACTTTGTGCGTGGCAATGAATCCAAATCCTGTGTAGTCGAGGGGGGTCCCACAAGCCACAGTGGAGATCGCTTTTGGCTGGGAAGAGGGCAATCCCAAGAGGGCCTCCCAATTGGCAGAATATTCCACTTTTGCCATCTCAGTGAATTCCTCTCAGGAATGCTGTGCCCTCTGGTCACAACCGAAGCTGTACTTCTTCAGGTGAAAAAAGGAAACTTAGTTTAAGTTCCATCCATATCCCAAGGACTCTTTGTATTTATTCAACAAATAAACTGGGCACCTCAATGTGCCTCTTTTGTAGACACTGAAGATGCCTTGGGAGTACCCTTGGGAGTTGAGAGGGGCTGTTAGTTAGGCAAAGGTCAGAGGCTGTGGATCGCCATCTCCCACGATGTCCCACTGAAGATGCAACAGTGTACATTGTTGGTTGCAATGATGAACCCCCAAAGCGTATGTCCACATCTTAACTCTCAGGCCCTATGACTCTGACCTTACGTGGACAAGGGGCCTTTTCAATTGTAATTGAATTAAGGATCTCGAGGTGACAGGGTCCTAAATTCAATGTCATAAGTCCTAATAAGAGACACACAAAGAAGCAATACTACGAGAAGGAGGAGAAGCCCATGTGAAGACAGGCAGAGATGGGAACAACATGGCCAACGAGCCAAGACACATCTGGAGCCACTAGAAACTGGAACAGGCCAGGAATGGAATCTCTCCTCGAGCCTTTGAGAGAAGTGTGACTCTGCCCATGTTCCATGATTTTGAAGCCTTCAGAATATGAAAGAATATATTTCTGTGGTTTAAACCACAAAGTTTGTGGCAGTTTGTTACAGCAGCCCTAGGAAATGAATGCAGTGACCTAAACAGACAAAAATCCCTGCCCTTGTGATATTCTCATTCCAGTTGGGGGCAGACACCCAAGAAGTAAATAAAATGCATTGGATGTTTGATTGTGATCGGTGTGATGAAAAGGAATGAAAGAGACCCGGGAACTGGGATTAGGGGGAGGGGTGTGGTTGTAAATTAAGTGACATCAGACAAGACCTTACTGAGAAGGGGGCACGCAAACAGGACTTGAGGAAGAAAGGAAACATGGCATGTAGAGGTCTGGAGGAAAAGCCCTGTAGACAGAGCGATATGAAATGTCCACAGCCTTGGGACTGGAGGTGCCTGAAATTTTGAGGGAACTATAAAGAAGCAAGGGTGAGAAGACCAGAACATGTAGAACTTCTACTTGTGTTTATCCATTTACTCAGCATATCTTTGTTGAGCGTATACTGTGCGTATTATTTCATGACATTCTTATAACAGCCTAGAGAGGTAGGTATAAAATCCCCACTTGATAGATAAAAACACTGATGCTCTGCTCAAGATTACTCAGCTCATATATATGGTGGCACTGGAAAAGGAATCCAAATTCTAAGCCCTTTCGTCAATCCAGAAATATTTTACATAAATATTTGTTACCTTATTTAAAATTCATCTGCAAGTGTTTAGTCCCATATGACAACCCTGATAACCAGGCTTGCCTCTGAGGTCAGTGCAAATGTGCTTGGACCTGAGAAGTACCCTTGGGAGTTGAAGGGGGGCTGTTAGTTAGGCAAAGGTCAGAGGCTGTGTATCGCTATCTCCCACGATGTCCTCAGAATCTTGCAGTAGTCTTGTGACTCCAGGTAGCGTTGAACTGAGAATTTATCTCTTTAAATGGCATAAGTGTGCATTTTTAAAAACATCCCAAAAAGCCCTATTCACAAACAAGGACAAAATGAGCAATGCTGTGTAGAGAAAATAAGTACATGTAAAAATCAAGATCGTCGGGCTCCTGGGTGGCTCAGTCGTTAAATGTCTACCTTCAGCTCAGGTCATGATCCCAGGGTCCTGGGATTGAGGCCCACATCAAACTCTCTGCTCGGCGGGAAGCTTGCTTCTTCTTCTCTCACACCCCCTTTCTGTTCCCTTTCTCTGTGTGTCTCTCTCTGTCAAATAAATGAATAATCTTTAAAAGAAAATCAGGATAGTCACACCTTATCGTTGATGGCAGCCACTGAACATGGAAAAGAGAACACAGAGAAGGTACCTTATTTCTTATGCTAGCAGTGCAACCCAGTTGCAAGCCTCTCATATTGATCACTGCATGTCATGTCCTGAGATGTTACAAGAAACCAGAGAAAGACACTGTGGAGGAGCCAAAACTACGCTCTACCTCCTGCTCCAACATCACATCAGAGCACAGAGGGGATTTCTAAGTCCCATGGGCAATCTCTACTATTCCATTCAAAGGAGCCTTGGAATGTTTGATGGAAGCAGTTAAAGATCTGTGAACAGTGCTTAACAGGTATACTCCATCTCCTAAATAATTCCGTATAAACAGGAACTTACATATTTATGATATCTCTCTGCCACTTCTTTTATACTCTCATTTGGTTTGTTTTGGGGGAAATTCCAAGTAGATTTGCTTCATGTAACTACTATACTTCTTTATCTTATTACTAAGGGAAGAGGTAGGAGAATCAAGACAACTGAATGAGCCGTGCCCAAGTAGACACTCAACGAATGCTGTCCGGAAACACGATCTGTGTGAATGAGGGGGAAATGCAGGCTCAGTGAGGAGATGTGCGTAGGTTAAGGAATGTTACCCATTGGTAACATGGTACCCATGGAGTTCTGAGTACTGAGTCTGGCAAGAGAGCCTGCTCACAGATGAGCTGGACCCTATCCCTGTCTCGGTGGATGCTGGTGTCCTCCTGCAGCCACTCTTGTAGACGGCAGGGATGCAAATGGGGAAGGAGAAAGAGAGGCAGAAGAAAGGCTAGAAGAAGCTCTTTAGGCCCAAAAGGATGTGTGTTGGGAAGAACTCTGAAATAGCAACATGTAGTGTCCACTCAGACCTGGGCATCCAAATTAGTTAGGGGATTGGCTAGTAGCTGCAATAAAGATGCTTCAAAGGCAGAGGCTTAGACAAAATAGAAATGTACTTCTTCCTCATAAACCAGACAAAACAGACAGGTGACTCCACAATGTAATTCAGGACTCATGTTGGGAAAAGATAAGGGCTACAGATGGCCTTCTCTCACGCTACCTTCAGCAGGATACAGTAGCTCTGCAACCCCACGTAGGACTGAGAGGTCACTAGGCAGGCCTGTTCTAATTTCCTCTAGGGTGTATCCTCTTCCCTATGTCCTATACCCTATCCAGCCTCCTAGAAGGGGACAAAGAGGAAAAGGAGAGAGAGCTTCTTTGTTTTTTTGAAGGACATTTACTGCAAATCTTCCTCTCACTTCTCTCTGTTCTCCATTGACCAGAGCTGAGTCACATAACCACACTTGGCTGCAAGGGAGGCGGGGAAGTGGTTTCTAGCCAAGTAGCCATGTGCCTTGGGAAAACCCAGAGGGTGGAAGAAAGATTCCATTACTTCAGGAAGACCCACTTCCCTATTGGATTTTGTATGAATGTCTTGCTGTCTCCACTTAAAGGTTAAGTCAGGAGAAGAGAACCAAAGACCATGGCACACTTCCATTCTTTCGACTTCTTCAAATCTCATTTCTTTCCAGTTTGCCTCTTCTGCTGCACACACACATCCTAAAGTGCCATTGTGAAGTCCCTTAGCCACAGGCAGGAGACCCTCAGGGCTCACTGTCCCTCCCACACTGAGCTAGGCCACCCCACCCAACAGCCTCCGGCCTTGAGATGTCCAGTTTCCAAGGAGAGCACCGAACACTGTCTTCCAAATGTGAAGGACAAGGACTAAGAGGAATCTCCAGTTATGTGTGTGTCCACTTTCTTTTCCTCCATCTGGATGCTCAGGACTTGTCTCATGGTGCAGAGGGTTTCGGAAGCAATGTACATTTATCATGGCCTACTCTCGCATCCTCACCAGGAGCAGGCTCATTGGTCCCCTGTCTCAGACAAGAGGGCTAGGCTTCTGTGTACTTTGCTTTTTTTTGTTCTGTTTTGTTTTGGTTTTCATTCTTAAGATATGTTTGTGATAGGTTTACTCTCTTTCAAATAATTCTTACAAGGGCACTTAAGAAACTTGGCAAAAATTACAGAAGTTTTTAGGGTCATCCTCATTAACAGTGGTTCTAAATGAATTGTAGACATGGAAAGATTTGGTTGGAAACACCACCTCTGTTCTATTATTCAAAACATCCTGGTCCTAGCATTGGTGTTTTGTTTGTTTTTCATTTTTAATGAGTCAGAAGTCCTTAATTTTCAATTTATGGTATAATTCAAAATCATTTTGAAATGTGGTCTGTCCAGGGTCAGCACTGTCTTTAGTGTCCTTGACATGAGTAGCTTAAGATGGCTGGTGTTTTAGGTGCATAGAACTGACCTAAGATATCCTTTAATTCAAAATCTTATGAAAATTTTTTTCTTTTGGTTACTCAAGGAGAGTACTTTCAAATCACAAGTCACATCTTTAGCGTGCGCGCGCGCACACACACACACACACACACACACACACAAAGTCCCAACACAATAGTTAATTACCATGAAGGAGTTTATCACCAAGTTGGGTATATGTTTCTAGACCCAAATGATAATACAATCTTTCATTAATATGAAGAGAGAAATAACATGATCTGAGAAATCCTCCCAGGTGCATTAGAAAACAAAATTAAGACCCCTTCTCATAAATGGTTTTGACTGACACAACTTACTTTCCTCGCGGCAGTTCCTCTGTGAAAAACACTGAAACCCACCTCTCTGGGGCCCATCAAAGGCTAAGCCTGACAGAGAAGGGGTGGACTGGGGAAGGCTGACTCAGTGTTTGACTGCTCAGTGCTGCTTTAATAACACCATTCTCTGTGGTGTCATTTGCTCGGTCTCTGTTGACAGCCCAGATCCGAATGAGGATTATTCACTTTTGTAATCACTGGTTTGCTGCTGAGCCTATGTAAACAAGAAAATAAGTGAAGTGAACCATAACTCCAACAGAGTTTGAGGGGAGTTGGGATGGGAGCCATCACTGATGTTTAAATTCTAGATCTTTTCAAAATGGTGGCAATTTTGTCTTCAGAAGCTGGTTTCATCACAATGCACTGTTTGGCTGAATTAGAGTAGAATAATTCCCGTCTCTGAAATTCACTTGGATAGGAATGATCTGATTTGCCATTAAAATGCTGCACCTATTACATGTTCTCTGGAAAACACAGATTCAAGTGACTCAAATTCCAGTAATATCTGTGGCTGTGGTTCCTGACTTCTTATTCTCTGCTGGACACCATGGCAAGGGATCTGTGGACCCTTTCACTTAGTCTTCACTCTAGTCCCGTGAGTCGTGTGCATTAATATGCAATCGGTTTCACAGGTGAGGAAACCACAGTTCAGAAGGCAGATTAGCTTATCCGGGATTTTATAATCTGAAGTTCTGAGCTGTGGTTCCCAAGTACTCTCTCTAAATTCCATTATTTCCTTGAGAAACTTTCCCTCAGGGCTTAAAAAATGCCTTTGAATTATTATGCATTCAACATTTTCGTCCTTTCTTTTCTTACCTGACTGAGCAATTAACCAGTGGACTATCTACTGACCTCGATAATTTCCTTCATCATTAATCTGTTGGTAGATGACAAAAGGTGAGTAGAGGAATAGAAATGAGGAAAACTAATTCATTCATTGATTCATTAGTTGATTCACACCATGTATTGATTTATCATATTCCAGACACCTTTCCAGGCTCTTGGGCTACTCTGCACTTGCATTCTTGAGAAAGAAGAAAACCATAAGTAATGACATTATTGTGGGATACATTTTGATGATGAGACGTGCCATAAGACCGAAAAAAAAAAATCAGAGAAATATCAGGGTGGGGTAATACTAAAATGTTAGATGGGACGGCGATCTCGCAAAGATGACACTTGAGTAGATACCAAGAGAAAGTTAGAGAATGAGGGAGACAGCTGTGGGTATATAGGGGAAGACCCTTGTGGCAGAGGGTATAGCAAATGCAAATGTCTTGAGGCAGGAGCATGCTTGGGAGTTTAAGAACGAGCCAGAAGGTCAGTGAAGCAAGAGCACACAAGAGTAAGAGCAAGAGTAAGTCATGAGGTATATAATATGAACTAGTTACTTAAGGTGTTGTAGGTTAGAGTGAGAACTTGGCTTTGACTCTAGATGAGATGGTTTTGAGTAAAGGGGTTACAAACACATAAAACTGGATATTTCTTTGCTGTATTGAGGCCATTTGGGGTGGATATAGATGGTGGAGGAAACTGGGGATACCAGTGCAGAATCTATTGGAGTAGCCCAGGCAGAAGACCATGGTGGTCCAGACAAGGATGACGTCTTCCTTGCTCCTTCCTTTCAGTTTCATAGATTGATGTTCCAAGTCTACCTCATTCAAGAGGATGAGTGACTAAATGATATTTAACTGGCCTTTTGAAGTTAGCATCCATCACACTGCATTTCTGAGAGAGACATATCTCCTTTGGGAAACAGTGTTCCAGAAAAACAATCCTCTCAATTAAGTGGGGTGGATCAATAAGAGTTCCATTTCATTTGCTTAGATTATCATGTTTATTAAAAGAGGACAGTGGTTGAGTCTATTATTCAGACAAAATTACACGTACAACTATTTTAGGTATCTTCCTATACTATAGATGCTTCACATTCTGTCTTTTTTTTTCTCAACCCAATTCTAGACAATAGGCATCATTATTCCCATTTTACAGATCAGGAAATTGACTATTGGAGATTGTGTACAAAATCTCATACAGATGGGAGGGTTTATCTGTATACTCTGGCTCCAAAGCTCTCTTTGTATTTAATAGATAAACTTTTAAAAAAATAGTATCAAACAACGCTTATTTAATATTGGATAATGTTGTTTTTGATCAAATTATTGATTCATGTAGCTGTCTGATCATTTGGAAGATTCTTTATGCTGGGAGCTGTCACTCTTGCGCGTGAACTAGAATCTGCTGGTTCAAATACTGATTGTGGGGCTCCACCCCCAGAGTCCCTCATTTAGTTGGTCTCAGGTGGGGCCCAGGAGCCTGTATTTCCAACAAACTTCTAACTGATGCTCATGCTGCTGGTCCTGGGGCCACACGTCAAGAATCCCCCTTTTATGCCAATCCTATTATTTTTCCAACAAACTCACTGAAGATCATAGAGATTAATACTATTTTCGACATCAGTAAAAATCCTTCCCACTTGAATTAACTGTGAGAGAAAACTTGAACTACAGAGATACATAACTAACTCTCTCATCAATGGAAATTGGGGTTTGTTGGCTTCTTTGCTTGTTTTTATTCAAAAGTATAAACCATAGAGCCATCTTTGTTTTCACATTTTCTCTTAGTTTATTATCTTCTCTTGAAAATTTAATTGAGAGGAACCCTGTCCCATCTCACACACATTTCATTTCCCTGGCCTATTTTCTTTTCTCCATCCTACTTTGAAATTTGTGTTGTGCTTTGTAGTTGCTCAGGGTATTTTCACAAACACCATCTCATGGACAGATCTGCTACACACAGGGTTGCTGAAGGCGCTAGTGATAGCTGCCCAGACTCCTACTGAATCAGAGTTACTTTCTCTTTTTATGGAATTAGAGATGGTTTCTGAAGCTGAGACTAGAAACATCCTTTGGCGGAATCCGTCAGCATCCGTTTTTGACGTCTGGCATCCGTAGTAAACTTATTTGCAGTCAGTTGTGGGAAATAGGTGTTTGGTTCTCCATGTCCTTTGAAGCAAAGCTCAAATGCCATTTCTTCTGTGAAGGCTTCCCTGGCTCAGGCTCAAACCGGACTGCTCGTTCTTCTTTCCTTCCCAGAGAACTCAGTCCACACTTCTGCTGTGTTCCCCATTATGCAACACGCCTCCTTACTGCAAATGGCTGACTCACCGACCAGACTCACTCTCAGTAAGGACAGGGACTGACCTTTCATCTGTTTTATGCCTATGCAACCCAGCACAAATCTTGAGACTCAGTTTGCTGAGCAGGTGAGAGACAGCAGAGCAAAACAGTGAGAGGCATGAGCTTAGAATCAGACAGACTTATTTGAAGACCAAATTCTTCTATACTCGTGACACAGGTATAGCTTCACAGTATAAAGCTTCCCTATAGGCTCAGTTTCTTCATCTGTAAAATGGGGAAATAATACCAGTATCACCTAGAATTGTGAAAAATTAGTAAGATATTGAGATAAGCTATGAAATGTTTCAACACACTGCTCGTCTCATGGAAAGAGCTGAATAAATATTAAATGTAAATCAGATGTTCACAAGCACCCTCTAACCCTAGAAGGTTAGTTCAACTGAAATTGAGCCCCCAACTTCAGAGCCCATAAGTTGTGGAGATCCAAAGCCTTCCCCCTAATTTATATCAATTCCTAGGGGTCTGTGTCCTCATGATCTGTCTTGTCTCTGGGTCTCGTGCCTTAAAGTTTTCTTCTTTTTTTACATAGACAGTGAGACCGCCACATCAGATTGCACACATACACACACACACACACACACACACACACCCCACATGCTAACACACACACACACACACACACACACACTCACACACACTTGTAAGCAAGATGGAGTTTACTGAGGATTTAAGGCTCCAAGGATATGATACATTCATGATCATCTGCCATCTCTCTAGCTTTCCCCTTTCTTCTCTCCCTTCTACCCCCAGCTCTGCTCCTCACACCTTCTTGCCTAAATTATTCTTCCAGTTCACCTTTCTTTTTGCAGAGCTCTTGGGAACCACTGTATTTTACCCTCCTGAAATTCTACACCCAGACTGGACAAGAGGTTCCATTGAGTCAGGAGTCCTCCACCTGGCTGGCCCCACCTTCCTCAGAGAGGGCTGTGCTTGGGCACAGCACCCACTTACCATTCCAGCCGTTAGTACTATTTTCAAAGTTGTTACTCGGAGAGTCGGAAAGAGGTTTTTCTTTCTTTCTTTCTCTCCCAGTCTTATCGTGGTGATACCACCAGGTTTCACTTTCATACCCATCTGAGTCCAGAACTCAGTCCTTCTTCCTCAGGACTCTGATGTAGAAAGAATTCATATCCACAATACCCAGGCTTAGAAGGCCCTAAGTAAGAACCCAGGAAACCTTCCAAAGCAAAATGATAAACTTAAAGAAGAAATATGTACTCTAGTTTAAATGTGGCACTTTACTGAGTTCACTGGATTTTTAGGTACAGAAAACATACAGGGACCATCCTTTTTTCTGTTCCAACATAGCATCTGACCTTATGGAGGTGTTAAACCAGTTTGCCCCTTTACTCAAAGAAATGGTGCTTTGCTTCTTGCTAATGAGCTGGGTCCTTGTCAGAAAAACAAGATAAAATAACTATTTCCCTACCACCTTCAGGCTGGGTAATTCCTATTTTCCTTTCCAGGAAGCTGAATTTTCAAATGGCTTCACTTAGATAGTGCAGAAAATCAGACATCTTAGTCATTTTGGGGAAAGTAATGACAGATTCTCTACAAGAAAAGAAACAAAAATTAATGACAAATCACCTTAAAAGATGACAGATATTTTCAGTGTGGGAAACAGACCTTGAAGACAAACAGTGTTATGTGTGAACTTGATCAAAAACATGATTCTCAGCTAATTTCTTGGCTGTAAATTAAATTATTGCTTTAGAGACATAAAAAGTATAGATATACACAATTCCTTTTTGCTCTTCCGGGTATATTCATCTTCTCTATGAGTGCTTGTCCATGCATTTAATGACTGCAGATAATGGATTTAAAAAGTGTATTTAAAAAGTTAAACCTCTTGAGGATCTGTTTTGAATGGAAGATATCTCCCAGCAGATTTTATTTTGGAAAATTAAAGGCAATACTCAGACATTAAGATAACATTTAGGTAAGTGTATGTGAGTCATTTTCCCCACTTTGCTGATTGTCTTTGAGGCTAATCATGAAACTGAGTGCAAAATACATTGTGAATGAGTTTGCTTTCCTGAGCGCTCAGGTGGTTGAGAGTTGGTATCTTGAAAAAATGTGTGTTGGGGGGGATGGGATATGACCTTGGTGGACAGCATGGATCAGCTAACTTTTTCTGCAAACATCCACATAATAGATATTTTAGGCTTTGTGAGCTGGACAGTCTCTTCTGCAACTATTCAGTCCCGAGATCTTAGAGCAAAAGCAGCCACAGCCAACATGTAAATGAGGTGCGGGGCTATCTTCCAATACGGCTTTGTTTACAAAAGCAGGTTGTGGTCCAGGTTTGATCTGCAGGCTGTAAACTTTTGACTGCTGGCTCAGAGGGGCATTTGGTCTTAAGCTGACCCACAAACTTTTTGTTTCTTACATTCACAAGCTCTTCATACATCCTAGTCCCAGGTCCACAAAGGTGGGATTAAAACCTCTGTAAGATCCCTGAGACTTACCACTGTCCGTCAGCACAGGGGATGAAGAGGAAAGCAGAAAGGACATCAAGAACTCCAGTTCACCTTTCAAAGATGGGTGACAGTGTGGTAGAAATAGTTTGACATCATAAGACAAAGACATATAAATATATGACAAAAGACAAAAAATATAAAATATTTACTCAGTGCCTACTATTTGCCAGGCTCTGTGCTGGTACTAGAAATACATTGTTACTGTGCCGACCAAGTCCCTGCAAGAGTGAGGCTTCATTCTGGTAAGGGAGAGGTGCAGAGTGAGAAGGAAGGTGGAAGGGAGCCTGGGTCCGGGGTAGGTGTGAGTGGGGTGTTGAGCCGAGTTTCCCCTTTGACAGTGGGAGTCTGGTAAGCAGCTACATAGTAGTGGAGAAACAGCCCCTTCCGTACAAGCAAGTCCTACAGATGCCTGGTGTTGGCTAAGCAACAGAGGAAACAGGGCATGAGACACAGTTCCCTCCTTCCAGAAGCTGGGAGTCTGGTGAGGAAAAAAGCTAGGAACGATTTGAATGACAGCTTGCCAATTTGAATTCCTGGCTACTCGGACAGATGCTGAAATTCACAGAAAGGGAACTCAGGCCAATACTATGAGACCACACCTACTAACCTCACTTTTCATCATTAATGCACAAATTAACCACATACCTTTCTTCCAACTATCCAACTGGCAAAAAAATATAAAAACTGTGTTTTTCACTCTTAGTATGAGGAAAGGGAACTCTAACACACTTTGGATTAGAGTCCAAATCAATAAAATCTTTCTGGTGGACAGTTTGTCATTGTCTAACTAAATTTTAAATGGGCATTTCTTTTGAATCAGCAGTTTCCAAGATGAGTCTCAACTGCAGAAAAATACTTGCACATATTCACAAAAAGGCAGGTATAAAGTGTTTACTACTACACAGTTAGTAATTCTGAAGTAGGGAAAATATGAGCATCCAGCAAAGGGACTGTGTTGATGCTCTCCCATCTGTACTCAGAGGGGCCATGCAGTCATGGGGAAGAATTAAGTAGTTCTATACGAATTTACATAAAATGTATTAGAAGCAAATGCATGTAATAAACGTAAGAGCAAGACTATTTGTTGGATGTGAGTGGATATAGTTTGTAAATCTGATAGAATATGTATCAAATTGTGTGGTGGTTAATGAGATAAGTGAGGGATGGATGGAATAGCAAATAAGTGTGTTTCCCATTTCACTCCAGTGAAATTTTTAAGTTTTTGTACTTAAAAACAACCATTAATACAATATAAGTTATAAGATGGTTGCACAGTGAAAAAATAGCCACTGTGCAAACTCACTCTTAATTCTAGCAGGGACTGCAATTCAGTTACCAACTCTATATCCTTGGAGTGCCTTGTTCACTTTGAACACTATGTTTCTTTAAAGGGGGGAGGGAGTCATTTCTTTCTGCCTACTCTTTTCCCAGGATATGTGAAGTCCTATTCCTAGTGATCGTATCCAAAAATCAACATAATCCAAAGGTCGTCACTTTGTAATGTTTGCAGTAAGATTTCAGCATCTTAGCATTTAAGTGTTTTCAGATTACATCCATTTAAACATCTGTGATTCATTATCATAAATATCACAGTTGTGTGGGACCATATGCTTCAGCTTGCAGCATATATATATATATATATATATATATATATATATATATATATAATCACTTGCAATAAATTTCAGGAACCTTAGACTTGCCGGGGGTATGTGCAAAAAGAACATTTCCAGACACGTGGGAACTTCTATAATCACAGTAATATACTTGAGATCCCATATAAGAATCCTTCAATTGTAAAAGTTTCCAGTTTTGATGGAAAGCTCTGATTTACATTTGGCTCATGCTCATCCCTTGATAATTCAGGTAGGGTGGAAAGCAGCACAAAAGCCTTCAGATGCAGTGGATTTTACTTCTTCAGGAAATGAGCACGGGCTATTGTTCTTGAGTGAAGAAATCACAAGAAAATGGGACACCTTTACCAAGTGATGAGACACTCTTGGCAGGCATCTTCCTCCATTCCCACGGGGGTGAAACTAGAGACGATGCCATATGGCATAAGGGATGCAATAAAAATCTCTCAGCAACTGGAGGATGAATAGACATGACCTACAGGGATGATCATTTTCTTGCTTACATCAGAAAACCATATATGCATACAAGAATTAATTGTGCTTCATGTATTGTAAGCCAGATCATTTTATTTTAATTTCCTGATAAGGTTTTGTCAACTAGACGGAACCAATTTGTTATCACAGCTGGCGAGCATCTCACCCACTACAATTAGGGAAGAGCTAAATGAATTAATTGGTTGCAACTGAACAGTCCACGAATATTTTTGATTGCCAGCTCTTGCCAGGACTAGCACTGAGCAGAGCCCGAGAGTTGAAGATAAAGCTGTAAGGGGCTTTGCCCTGGAAGAACTTCCAGGTTACCAAAGGATAGATCAGGAGAAAATTGTGAAGCTGTAGAAGCTGGTGTTCCACACTCTGCCCCACTTTGATTGGCATAGCTGCTGGTTGTTATCAGGCCCCCGACCTTGTCAGTACCTTGAACATACCGTTTAGGAAGGATACTCGTTGTTGCCTCGGACAACGTACTTGAGCGCCCAAGCACTACTCTTGTCTTCTGGAAATGTTTCTAGCCCCTGTCTGGAATTCAGGTGGCCTAAGGCCACCTCTGCATAGAAGCATTCTTGGTATCCCTAGGGAGTAAAGGATGGGCTGTTCCAAATGCCTCAGGATGTTTTATACAGAAAATATTTATCCACTTGCTGTGCACAGATTATTTATGAATTTTTTGAAAATCAAACTATTCTGGAGGTTATGGATCAAACTACCAGGCTGTTTTTTTCTTCTCCCATGATGTTTTGTTTGATGTGATCTGGGGAGTTTATGAGAACTTTGTAGTCGAATAGCAGGGTGTTGGTCCTCAGAAAGTCGAGATCTCAAGACTTCTTCGATAAAAGTTTTAGACAGATCACTGATTGCCAATTCCACACTTAGATGTTCTCCCAGCCTTTCAGAAAACCATACATGTAGAAGCTCTTGAATTCTTGTAGATGTTCTGGGGCAGATGATCTGGCTGGGTTCCATTCATGCATTTTCCTTACCCTTCTTCAGAGTTTAAGTGTTCCCTCAACTTTGACCTGCAGAGTCTTCTGGCTTCTGTCTGTGGGTTTTCCCCTGATGCATCTAATCACTAATCACTTCAAGATTCCACTCATTCGCATCTTTGACACTTCTGTCTTTGACAATTCTGGCAGCTCTAGACAGACTGTTTAACTTCTATTAAGCTGGATGCTCCTAGGCTGTAGAATAACGTCTACCATTTACTTTGGGCTCCACCATCCTAGAATAATCAAGCCCCCGTGTCTTGCCCTAGGACCTGGGATAGGACTCGGCAATAGATGTAAAAAAGCAAAGTTCGAGTTTTGCTACTCAAATGTGTGGCCTTAAGACAGTTGTCTACTCTCTCTGGGCTTCAGTTTCCTCATCTATAAAAGATTATCTTTACAGGACTGTTGGAGAGGTGAAAGAAATGTTAACCAATGGTTAGCCTACTGCCTGGCATGTAGAAAATGTTCCACAAGGAAGTATTATGGAAGATAGATGTCAAACCTGAAAAGCAAGAACCATTAGGTTTCATAGAGGGCCTGGAAGATCTAGGGAAATGCTTTGGATAATTCCCAGCGCACGTTCATCTGAACTAACATTCATTTAACTTGGATACCACTGCCATTTATCTTCACGGAGCGAGTTCAGAACTGGACTGAATGATGCCTCGCTAGAGTCTTCAGCTAGTTCATCAACCAAAGTTTGATGTTATTAGAAATGTTTGATACCGGGGCGCCTGGGTGGCTCAGTTGGTTAGGCAACTGCCTTCGGCCCAGGTCATGATCCTGGAGTCTCGGGATCGAGTCCCACATCGGGCTCCCAGCTCCACGGGGAGTCTGCTTCTCTCTCTGACCTTCGCTCCTCTCATCCTCTCAGTTTCTCTCTCTCAAATAAATAAATAAAATCTTTAAAAAAAAAAAAAAAGAAATGTTTGATACCAAGCCAATTTGTCCATTTTTTTTAATCAAGTAGGTTGGAAAACTAACCCAGTAAATGTTGGCTTATTACATTTTATGTGAGAAAACAAACTTCCTTCTTCAGTCACTACTTCTTGAATAATTCTTCAAATATAGAATTGGAGTACGCAAGTATAGAATTCAAATATAGAGTGGTGCAATGAAACTTCTGGAGTGTGGTGAGCCTGGGTTTTACCCAAGTTTTATCACTGACCTTGACATCACAGTGTGATGTACAACTCGTCCTCCCCGAGTGTCCTTCATTTCTCCCTCTGTGAAACAGTTGAAATATCATATGAATATTGGGGTGAGGGAGAACTTTGCCTTATGTTCCTGATGCTTTGTTAAAAGCTCAAAAGCAAAAAGACAGAAAGATCAGTGGAACACGATAGAAAACCCATAAATGAACCCACAACTATATGGGCAGTTTGTCTTCCACAAAGCAGGAAGGAATATCTAATGGGAAAAAGACAGTCTCTTCAACAAATGGTGCTAGGAAAACTGGACAACAACATGCAAAAGAATGAAATTGGATCAATTTCTTACACCATGCAAAAAATAAATTCAAAATGTAATTAAATTCAAAAGAACCTAAATGTGAAACAGGAAACCATAAAAATCCTAGAAGAGAACATAGGCAGTAACTTCTTTAACATGGGCCATAGCAACTTCTTTCTAGACATGTCTCCTGAAGCAAGGGAAACAAAAGCAAAAAGAAACTATTGGGATTTAATCAAAATAAAAATGTAGGCATAGCAAAGGAAACAATAAACAAAACTAAAGGCAACCTATGGAATAGGGAAGATATTTGCAAATGACAAGTCTGATAAAGGGTTAGCATCCAAAATATATAAAGAACTTATAAAACCAAAATATATAAAGAACTTATAAAACTCAACAACCCAAAACTGAATAATCAAATTAAAAATGGGCAGAAGAGGTACATCTGGGTGGTACAGTCAGCTAAGCATCTGACTCCTGGCTTTTGCTCAGGTTGTGATCTTAGGTCATGAGATTGAGCCCCACATCAGGCTCTATACTCAGTGTGGAGTTGGCTTGAGATTCTTTCTCCCTCTCCCTTCCCCTCCTGCTTGTGTGCACTCTCGCTCTCTCTCTCTCTCTCTCCCCCTCAAATAAATCTTTTTTAAAAATGGGCAGAAGACACAAATATACATTTTTCTAAAGAAGACCTATAGATGGCCAACAGATACATGAAAAAATGCTCAACGTCACTCATCCTCAGGGAAATACAAATCAATAATTAGCAATCACCTCACACCTGTCAGAATGGTTGAAATCAAAAACACAAGAGTCAATAGGTGTTGGCGAGGATGTGGAGAAAAGGGAAACCTCTTGCACCGTTAGTGGGAAGGCTGATTGGTGCTGCTACTCTGGAAAACAGTATGGAGATTCCTTAAAAAGTTAAAAATAGAACCATCCTCTGATCTAGCAACTGCACTACTAGGTATTTACCCAAAGAATATGAAAATACCAATTCAAAGGGATACAAGTGCCCCAATGTTTATAGCAGTATTATGGACAATGGCCAAGTCATGGAGATAGCCTGATGGTCCATTTACTGATGAACGGATAAAGAAGATGTGCTATGCGTGTGTGTGGAATGGAATATTACCCAGCCACAAGAAAGAATGAAATCTTGCCGTTGCAACAATATGGATAGAACTAGAGTGTTGTGCTAAGCGAAGTAAGTCAGTCAGAAAAAGACAAATACTATATGATCTCATTCCTATGTGAAACTTAAGAAACAAAACACATGAGCAAAGGGGAAAAAAGAGAGAGACGGAAAGAGAGGCAAACCAAGAAACAGACTCTTAACTACAGAGAACAAACTGAGGGTTGCAGGGGAGAAGTGGGTGGGAAGATGGGTAAATAGGTGATGGGGAGTAAGGACTGCATTTGTGTGAAGAGCACCGGGCGTTGCGTGGACCTGTTAAATCTCTATATTGCACACCTGAAACTAATACCACACTGTATGCTAACTAACTAGAATTTAAATAAAAACTTAAAAAAAAAAAAAAAAAAACTTAACGAGTACTTCTCCCAGAACCCACCATCCTCTTCCAGGCTTGAACATTTAGAGATCGTTGTTTACTGAGTACTGCTTCAGATTGTAGATTACAAGGTCTTTAGAAAGGCTAAAAAGACTGTGTCTTTTCTATTAATTATAGCACAGTATACATTTATTTCAATGTTTATAAACATTCTGTTACAAACAGAAGCTGATTCAATACATTCCCTGAAGACTCATTTTGCAGGATTTTTGTTTGTTTGTTTGTTTGCTCATCTGGGATATTTAAATTGATTGCCAAGTGTTGGATTAGCACTGCTATACTCCCACTCAAGACATCATCTTTTAAAGCCCTCCTCACCCCTTCTGAAACATTACGTGGAAGGGTAGAAAGAGACTGTTCGTTCATCCTGCCTAGAATTGTAGGGAAGAGATTGGGTCAAAATTAAGGCCCTTTAGATCCATGATGCTGTCTTGCTAAATTGATGGTGGTCAAGTTTATAATTAGATCTTCAAACTCTCCTAGCCAATTGAAAAATGTGCCTATGTGATTTGCATACTTTCACTCTTTGGGTATGTATTAGTATCAGTATTTACCTGAAAAGCTATAATTCATCACTTCAAATGTTTCTAATGTGTTTTTGCATTCTTAAATGTGATTTTATTATGATTTCAGGCCAAAACATTGATTAAAAGAAGACATCCAATTTTATAATAAAATGTAGGAAAGTTATACATAAATTTGCTTTTTAAGCAATTTTTAGAGAACACATCTCTTCACCAAAGTGAGAAATATCTGTTGATAATCCCTCATCTTGGCTACTTTCTGATGATGAGCATGCTCATTGGTTGACTTCCTCTCAGTGTTAGAAAGAAGTTGTTCTATTGAACTATGTTTTGTTTGCTTGTAATTTCTACCCTGTAATGCTTGTTTGGACTTTTAATACAACAAAGAAAGGAACACATCCTTCAATAAGGCATCCCTCCAGATGGTTGTGTGGTCCAATCTTCTGTACACTGAACATCATGAAGGCAGATAATCTCTCTTATTCATCTTTATGTTGGCATTTATCCCTTACTGCCTACTATCCTGCACACTGTAAGTGAAAAAAATGATATTTTTAGTGGGTTGCTAGATGAGATTTAGAATAATAGAATTTCCTAATTGTAAGAGACATCATCCCACACCAGAATCTCTTCCATACCATTCTTCCTTTATAGTCATTTAGGTTATATCTCAGAGAATCTAGTGACAAGCAAATTATTTCATCCAGAAAGAAGTGGAGGTTCCAAATGGTAACCTGAATTTCTTCAGACTTTTCTAGTATTTGAACAATAATGAGTTCATGCAAATGCTCATATTTGCACTACACATTCTTGTAGCCCCCACCTACACAATTGTAAAACCTCAACAGACCCGCCTCCCCTGGCCATCATTGAGATTATTTCTGAAAGACCTCGCACAAACTCACAAATTATTCTCCATGATGTCTCCTTCTAGACTCTTTGTTGGGTAACAAACCTGAAAGGCTCTTACTGGAAGTGTCTCCTCACTGCTTCTGTGAGAAGGCTGTTATTCAAGTCCATCTCTAGAATCCCCAAAGCCATGATCCCCAAGGTGCCAGAAGACCCAAAGCTCTTTAGTCTTCATTGTACCAGAGCAAAGTCAAGTGCATTCCACTCAGAAATAGGGCCAAGCCACCAATCCCCGTAGCACTTTGTGAGCAACTAGGCTAACAGTGTTTGAGATTAACCTAAATTGCCTGTGGTTTGTGAATCTCTAAGCTTGTATACATAGCTTATTCCTTCCCTGAGCTACAACCCCACGGGGCTGGACTAGGAAACCAATATTGAGTTCTCCCTGTCTTCCTTCTGTTTCTGCATTTCTCCAAGCACTCACGTAGAAGTTGTCCTCCTGATAGACCCCTTCCTATGTAGATGTGCCCCTGCAGTTGAGAGGTACTTGGAAGTCACAGGTCTGATTGCATCAGACAATATCAGGATCTGAAACACAATTTAGGCCCAGCCAGGACACACTGCCACATGTCCCCAGACAACTCCAACGGCAAGGCCAAAAATTTTGAACACTGTAGTGGAGCAAATCTCTCTTCTCATTAACTTACCCTATACACAGAAATAAGGAGGGAGGCATGTTTGCTCATAATTACTAGATGACCCAAAAACTAAAGGCCACTTAAGAGCCATGTGCTAGTACTATGAAATCCCAGAGAGGGGATCCCTGTAAATCTGAGACTTGGTGATTCTCAAAGCTACTGAGTCTGTGATTAATATTTTGCTGATCGGGTGACTTTAAACTGGCTTACTCAAATCTCCATATACGTTTGGGCCATCGTTCTCACTTGTGTTTGGAGAGTTTCAAATTTGCTTCGCCGTCAAGTTCCAGTTCTGCTGTTTATTCATTCAATGAGCAGGGTTGAGTGCATATTGTGTCAGGCGCTGTGCCATAGAAAGTAATTCCAGTTTGAAATACAAATTCATAGCGATTATAAGTACCATGGGATAGACGATGCACAGTATTCTTTCACAAAACAATCTGCCATGTTTTAAAGAATCTGTAACAAGAAGAAAATGTAACACCCTGACAGACAAGACTAGCTTCAGAGCTAGCAGCTCAGTTTTTAATGGTAGGCAGAGAAAAATCCCCTGAAAGCAGATGTGGGCTCTGTCTTGTTCCAAGAGGAAGCCCTTAAGGGTTTACATGGCAAAAATAGGTTTCTGCAGAAGATCACTTGACAAGATCATTCATTATGATATCTTCGCTTGACACGATAGAATTGAAACTCTATTTTGTCAAAGTTGGGATTGAAACATAAGATGGTATTAAGACTGTGCGTTCTGCACCTCTCAAGCCTACAAAGACTTCGGAGGTCAACTCTGTTCCTGAGCTAATCAGTCATGGTGGAGACCACACCCACAACCTTACAGAAGCTGTGCAGACCTCAGTGCTGATCCAGGCCAGACATGGAGCACAGGACACAGCTCGGTGCACTCAGGAATAAGAGGGTAGAATGAGTGACGCCTGGAGGAGGTGCCTATTGTATCATCCAGGGATCTGGCGCAATGTGGGTAGGACTAAACATATGTTAATGAAAGCTTGGTCGGCTGGAATATTCAAGAAATGAAGGTGTTGGGGAAACTTTCTGTCTCTCTGTTGGGCAAGTCCATAGCGCCCCTGGATTAAGCCTTGTGAGTTCTTTTAAAGGAAGTTGGTACCTCTGGATGCCAGTGGGACACTGAGGGAGGTGAAAAGCAATTAGTTGTGCTCTGTATCCTGGAGAGAGTCCATCTGATGCCTCTGAATGAAGTACCACTTCTGTTGTGAGAAAGGCATGGCTTTCCGGGTCCCAGCAAGGCCTAGCAAATCAACCAATACGCAGGCCTTTCTTGCTAATGAAACAGTTATATTCTGTTTTACTTTTTAGGCCAGGAGTACTGGGATATCTGATGTAGCCTAAGGGAGAGTGAAGAATTTATATTCTGTTGCACAGAGTCGTTGCCTGGTCTCCGTGGTGTGCTGGAGTCAGCTAGTACTTGGATTCCCGAGAGCTGGTTGTTAAGTTTCTAGAAAATCTGCAAGCCAATTGAAGGCACTTTGGTAGCTGAAATCAGCTATGTTTAGAACATTTACACCATAGACAATGGCAAATGATATGAATCAGGACTTCTTCCTTTACCATCATACTGCTGAAACAATGCTACTTTCTTCTGTGTGCGAGTAGAGGTTACTAGAAATAGATTATCTGTAGATCCAACCATATCTACCTGTGGGGGAGATGCAGCTCCTGGGAAGACTGATTCAGAACCCACAGGCCCCCGATCCACATGCTTCCCTCCCCAAGTGTACAAGTGGTCTGAACACCAAGGCTGAGGGGCCTTGCCACTTACGTAGCAACAAATTTTCACATCTCTACAAATGTATGTATGAATGTATGCTTGTATTTAGGACCATTTGCCCATCTCAGATGTGAATGTATGGATCCTAGACTGACCCCAAAACACTTAACCAGAGTAGCACAAATTCCCTGTTTTTTCATACCTATCTTCATGAGCAGGGCTGATCTATACTTTGCGGATAAATTTAAATTCACTTGCATTTTCATATTTCTTTTTTTTTTTTCAGTGTTACTGAAAAAAAAGATTTATTGTTTTGCACTACACCCAGTGCTCCATGCAGCACGTGCCCTCCTCAATACCCACCACCAGGCTCACCCAACCCCCCCCCCCCCCCCCCCCCA
>CM053620.1:3479583-3499549 GCA_028646535.1 Procyon lotor | reverse complement strand
AGGAGAACATAGGCAGTAACCTCTTCGACATCAGCCACAGCAACTTCTTTCAGGACATGTCTCCAAAGACAAAGGAAACAAAAGCGAAATTGAACTTTTGGGACTTCATCAAGATAAAAAGCTTCTGCACAGCAAAGGAAACAGTCAACAAAACAAACAGGCAACCCACAGAATGGGAGAAGATATTCGCAAATGACACTATGACCAAGGTCTAATATCTAAGATCTATAAAGAACTCCTCAAACTCAACACTCACAAAACCGATAATTACATCAAAAAATGGGCAGAAGACATGAACAGACACTTCTCCAAAGAAGACATACAAATGGCTAACAGATGCATTTTCATATTTCTTGAGATCATAATACAGCTTAATTTGCTCACTCACACATTTCAAGATGGTAAGAAAGCTATGCCTTTGGATTTTCATCCTTAAGAGCCACATTAGAAAGAAAAAAAAAAGCCTAAAATCAAGGTCAGGAAGATTAAGCCCCTTAATTCAGGAGCCAAACTTCCCATCTCAATTGCGGTTTTGTCTTCCAGCTAAAGTTTGTCTTTTTGTGACATTTGCATTAAGCCCAGAGGACATTTTGAGTGGAAACACGCTGAAAGCGTAATTGAAACACTGAGTGGTGCCATTTGTCTAATTTGCATTTTTCCCCCAGGTGGGGAGTGAAAACTCCCCGTTTCTTCTCCTGGGGTGTTCAAAGATTATCTCAAAGGATGATGTTGTGCAATTGATTCCCATAAATCCCCATGTACAGTATATTATATGTATATATATTTTTTCTTTCTAGAAGCTATTTTAAATGCCACAGTGGTAAACTATGGATGGAAGTCCTTTGTAGGTTCATAATAATACAGTTTATTTTCTCCCTCAGATAGGGATTTTGAACATTTGTCCACAAACTTAATTGTTTATTAAAATTTTTCCTTTCAGTTTTCGTCATGATGTCATTCCAACCTATTTAGGAGGATGTCTCTATAGAAAGAAACATTTTAAAAAATAGGTAGACATAAACCATTCAATTTCATCCTTAATATGTTCTTTGAACTCTGTGCCCCCAAACAGGCACTGACTTGATCTCTATTAAAAAGTTTGAGAATCACTGACATTTTGGTGGTGTCAACAAAGTTATTAAATGAGACAATGATGCAGGGGTGATGTTATCAGCTATACTCTTTAATGGGGAATTTCAGGTGAGATTATGATCAGTGGGAAAGTAGAGTCTGTTTTTCTAGGAGGAAAAAGTCAAATAAGAGTGTGGTAAACTGTTTTTCTTTTGATGAAGTATTTCTCATGTACTTCAGATCTATCATTCAGATAATGGCCAAAGCTGCTGTCGTCTGTGAGGTCGAGTGAGATTTGTGCTTTTCTAAGGTGTGCATCTTTCTCAAACCTGGCATGTATTTATCTAAATGAGGGATATGCAGAGCAGAATATAGCCCGGGCCGGCATTTTGGGAGGGTGGGACCCTCACTCTGAGGGCTTTAGTTCCTGCAAGGACAAATGTGTTTTTATTTGACTCCTTAGATTGAATTTTAACATTATCGGGGGTAAAAGAAAAAGGGACATCTGGCCTATCCGATATATATTATAAAAGTTACTTTCAAATACTTTTGTGAGAATAAATAATGTGAGGCAACAAAAGACAAATATTAAGTGAATAATAGATCAGCTAGGAGAATATGGTGAAAAAATGGGCTGGACACGGAGCATTTGAAGGAGGGAGTGCGTTTGCCCAGATAGACCAGCAGGGACCGCGTGGCCTTCCCCTCCTTCAACCTCGCTGCGTCTCAGTTTCTAGAGAGAAAACAAATTAGCTACCTCAGTTGGTCATGTGAGGATTCACTGCAATTATGAGTGTAAAGCTCTCAGAGCAGTGGCATGCTTTGAGGAAAAAAAATTACTTTAGATGGGTAGGAAGTTATCTGTACAAACAATCCATTTAAGAAACATTTAATGAAACGCCATTGAGCCTATTATGGGTGAAGCGCTGAAATTCTGCTTCTTTGATGTCATTCTTTCCTTCACAACCTCTCACGTGGGACAGGTAAGGCTTTGCCAAGAAGAGGAGGAAGATGCAAAGCTGGGCAAGGCTGGATCAGAATCACCTGCCTCACTCCCTTGGCCCCAGCAGAGGTGCCTTTAGTCACCATCTCCATGGTAACCACAGCTGGCCCGGGAGGCCAGAGCTTGGGTACCTGGCTAGAAAGAGATGGAAGGACCCAGGAGGCAGGTGGAAAACTAGCTGGAAGCAGGAAGCTATGTAGGAAAAGGAAAAAAAAAAAAAACAAAAAACATAGCTTCCTTAATGCCCACAATTACAGGAATAATGAAGGTAATAATTCTTATTCAGGGAGGACCATCCCAAGTGCTTTATGCATGTAGGTATATATGATCATGTGGATTACTCACCATCAGAGTTACAACACCTGTGAAGGAGGTACTATTATTTATCCCACTTTACAGATGAAGACATTGAGGTTCAAAGGGCATGGGTGGTCTGCTCAAGGTCACAGGGCTGCCCCACGTGAGCCAGGTTTGGAAAAGGGGCTTAGAAACCTACCATTAAAACTGCCCTTTCTTAGGGCTTGGGAAGAGCAGTTCCCGGCATGCTAGGTCCTCAGCCTCCTCTCTGTGCCAAGGATGGCTGGGAAATGAGGAAACCTGGCACCTTGACAAGCAGTCCATTGTCTGAGGTCCTGGTTCTTGGCCCTTAGCTGCATTAGATGCATCTGGGGAGCTTTAAAGAGATACTGGTGCCCAGACCCCAGCCCATCCCCGTTGTATCAGAATCTTGGTTGGGAGTTGAACAGGTATTGCTATGTTTTGAAATGCTCTCCTGGTAATTCTCATAGCCTTGAAAAAGGTATAGTCTCAAGCATCTGCTCCTGAGTTGGTAAAGGTGTTTAAAACAGAGACCTAATTTTGCAATCCTTAGCTATCTGATAGAGCTAGCTGGGAAGAAAGCTAGGCTCCATTGGGTGCCTACGATGTGCCAGATCCTCAAGGTAGATGTGCTCTCTCAATACGCCCATATCTGGGATCTCTGAGAAGCCCAGAGGGATTAGTGAGTGGCCTTCAGGGGTTAGCAGGGGGCAATTGCACTATTATCTCTTAAACATCAGTCCCAGGAAATGGATGTGCTAAGAACTTAAGCTGTAGAGGTAGACAGATGGATTGGGGACGGGATCCTGCTTTCTCTGGGGGTACGACCCCAGCAAGCCAGTCAATCTCAGAAGCTCAGTCTGTTTTCCTGTAAAATGGAAAATGATGCTTATGAAGGATGCATTTTCTGTGGGGCTGTATTACCCCCAAGAGGGCGGCATGGGGGAGGGGCAAAACATTGCATTTTGTGTGTGTGTATAAAGCACAGAGGTACGTAAGTACATAAGTACTCAGACTTGCAGTATATCTGTGCCCTTGAAACTTCATGACGGTAGTGGTGCCTGGGTGGTTAAGCATCTGACTCCTGATTTCAGTTCAGGTCATGATCTCAGGACTGTGAGGCCCCGCCCCCAGTAGGGCTCTGCACTGGCTGTGGAGCCTGCTTGGGATTCTCTCCCTCTCCCTCCCTCCTCCCCCTGTTTATACACAATCTCTCTCTCTTTTTCTCTCTCTTGAAAGGAAAAAAAAAATAGCAATTTCTTTTAAAACTCCACCAAATAATTCATGACAGTAGTGGCAATTGGACAAACAGTTTTAAAATACTGCAGGGCACATGGTGGAAAACAAAGTTGAAATGCTGCTATTGGTTAGAACTGCTTGGAGACAAAAAGGAAAGGCCGAATGTAGAGTCCTTGGCACATGGCCCAGCACTCAGCCGCCACTCGGTAAATGGCAGATGTCATTACTGTCATTTGTCAAAACATTCATTCATTCAACATGCGCACACTGATCCCAGCTTTGGGACTATACGCGGTATTACTGGGATTAGGAAGAAAGTTAAGGGGTCACCTCTGACTTCACCGGTGAGCTAAGTCAAAGGTAGGCATGGGAAGCCAAGTGCTCTCATAAACGGATGCATGCAGGGTCTCGGGAACTCAGGGCACAGCATGGACATTCATTTCCTACCCATCTCCAGTGCTGGGCTCATCTAAGATAAGAGTGGACTATGGACCTTCTTTCTCAATTCTGCCCTTGCTTGCAGCAGCTTCTGCTCCTAGCATTTAAGAGGTATCATGCCCCCAGCTCACCACCACGAGGGTATCATTTTGCCCCTGGAGAGCAACTGAATTAAGTGTAATCATTGTTGATGGCCTCCTTTCTGTAAAAGCATTCTGTTCATTGCTGGAGATATAGAGATGAATAAAAAAATAAGATTCAATCTCTAGGCTTGTTTCCTTTTTTTAAAAAAAAAAAAAAGAAAAAAAAAGATTTTACTTATTTGTTTATTTGAGAGAGAGAAAGCAAAGCATAAGCACACACAACCAGAGGGAGTGGCAGAAAGAGAGGGAGAAGCAGGCTCCCTGCTGAGCACGGAGCCCAATGTTGGGCTTGATCCCAGGACCCTGAGATCATGACCTGAGCTGAAGACAGACACTTTACCGGCTGAGCCACCCAGACACCCCTCGGCTCTTGGTTCTGATGGGGGAGACAGATACATTAAATGGGCGTACTGATATGACCTGATATAAAAGATCCTGTGTGCAGGAAACTCGGGGAACATAAAGGCTATTTGGACAAGCTGTGGAGCTGACTCTTATAGGATGGCTAATAGTTAACAGGGTGAGGAAGGCGGGAAGTAACTTCCATACAGAGGGAGCAATAGGAGCAGAGGGTTGGGAGAATACGGTGAGAGTTACACAGAGTTACACAGAGAATCCAGTAAGGTTAGTGCAGGGGTGAGTATGTGTGAGGCACGGGGTGAGGGTAGAGGCCAGAAGGGAGGCCAATAGACAGCTTAGCCATGGAGGGCCTTGAGCACTGACATCATTTGCATTGGAGGTCATATTTGTATGAAACTCAGGTACTGGCAAGTTGGTTCTGTAGATGTGATGGGAGGGTCCAAAACTTTTTTCAAGGAACAAATCTTGATGTGGCCTTCCAGACCCCACATTTCCAGCTTCTCTCCACTCTCTGTTCCTCACTTTTTTTTTTTAAATTTTTATTTATTTATTTGTTAGAGAGAGAGCGAGCACAAGCAGGCAGAGTGGCAGGCAGAGGCAGAGGGAGAAGCAGACTCCCTGCTGAGCAAGGAGCCCGATGTGGGACTCAATCCCAGGACCCTGGGATCATGACCTGAGCCGAAGGCAGCCGCTTAACCAACTGAGCCACCCAGGCATCCCTCTGTTCCTCACTTTCTCCCTTGCTCTTTATGCCCATCTCACTGGCTTAATTGCAATCCCCTGAATGCCACTGGACCTTTGCACATGTTCTGCCTGGAGTAGGTCCCCTGTTACTTCTAAGACTATTGCATTAATGTCTATCTCTCTACTCTACTTCAACCCAGGGACTGGACTGTGTCCCCTTACTCAACATTTAAAACTCAGCATCTGGGGTTCCTAGTAAATTTATGTGGAAGGAATTCATGGAGGTAGAAAGGAAGAAAAGGAATGGAAAGGAAGAGGGAGATTGAACTAGAACCACACAAATTTGTATGCCTCCCCTCACCTCCAGTCCTCCCCAGCTCATTCTGTCTTGCATCCTGCCTGGGGGCCAGGACCAGAACTAGCCACCATCCTGGCAATCCAGCAGGCTGGATTGCCTTGAGAGCAATGTGCCCCCAGTGGATGATTGCTAATCGATAGCCGTGGAACAACTTACATGTCTCTCCTTCATATTTCACCTCCAAAAACTGAAACCAGGCATGCCCAATTCGTTTTGGCTGCCACAACGGTCAGAGGAAGTGAGCAAATGTCTGAGGACTACAGATTCCCAACAGTCCACTTGTGCGTCTACACAAAGATGCCCCTGAAGCTGAGTGGGCAGCCCCGGCAGGTGCCAAGACCCTGATGCAGAGGAGGCTCGAGGGGGCACCATGTGGTGCGTGTCAGGGCTGGGAAGGAGGCCAGCAGCAGGGCCGGACTGGGTGCCTGTGCCCTGGTATTCAGCTTCTGATGGGGCTTCAGGAGGGCTGCATTTTATATGAGGCTTTGTCTTTACGGAAACATGTAGTTGCAAAAGGCAAAGGGACCAGGGCTCAAATCTTAGTTTCGTCATGTGGGGCACCTGCCTTGCTTTCTCCGAGCCTCCGTTACCTCACCTAAAACCTGGGGTCCAAAAAGTACACCTCATTCATCGTACAGATTAAATAAGATAATGCATGTAAAATGCCTAATACTCAGCCTCACATGTGGAAAATGTTCAATTTACAGTAGCTATTATCATTATCAGCTAATATGGTTATTATCACCGTAAGAATTATCTCCCAGAACAGAAAGATCAGCTTAGTTCATCAAATATTTATATGGCTTTAACAGTGTGCTCAGACCAAGGTAGATGTTGTCACCAAAGATCCTCAAGAAAGTTCCTCGTAGCAATATTTCGAGACCCCAGACTGGAAATAGCCCCGATGCCCATCAAGAGTGGAAGAGATAAAGTCATTAGAGCCACATCCTAGAATCCTGCCCAGCAGTCAGGATTAACTGCTGTGACTTACAGACACACGGATGACTCTCACAAGCATAAAACCGAGCGGAAGAATCCAGAAACAAAAGAGCACACACTGCATGATCCCGTCTGTATGAAGCACAAATGCAGGTCGAGCAGACCCATGGTGTCAAAAGTCAGCATCGTGCAGCCTTCAAGGAGGAGACTGGGGCTGGTGCTCGGGAGGGACGGGGGAAGGGTTCGTAGTGTTTTGCGTCCACACCTAGGCCCTGGGTATATGGGCACGCCCACTTTATGAGAATACATCAGGTGGTACGTTCTGATTTAGGTGCTCTTTCTGGATCTGGGTCATGCTTCAGCTAAAGGTTTACTAAACAAACAGCACTGTTCAGCAGAGAGCTAAGGAAACAAAAGTGGGGTGAGGGAAGCAAGCCAACAGTACAGTTCTGTGCTTGCTCACAAGAACGGCTGCTTTTCCTGTTCCTTCCCAAACACGACTTAGCCCTTCGACTCTAGGAATTCTGTCCACATCTATCCTGCCATTGCGTTAATCTGGGCCGGGCATCATTGGTACAACACCACACAAACTGGTTTTCTTAGCCTCTCTTCTCTCCCAAACTGCCCTCTGGAAGCCCGAGTGGCTGTCTTAAAAGATCCTGTTCATTTCTGCACCCTCAGTGCTTAGTACCTGCCTGGAACATGGGAGGTGATCAAGGACAGATCTAGAATGAATGAAGTTCCCCGGCACAGTCAAAGCCAGAGGGCTACAAGGGGGTGCCATGGGATATGGGGAAGCCTTTTTAGATCTGGGTGGGGAGCAGTAACCCACATTTAATAGTCAGAGATTCCTCCAGCACGAGGCTGCCCAACCTACTCACACTCTTTCTGGTTTTGTTCACCTCTTTTGTTTTGTTTTGTTTCCCCAGTGACCTTCAGTGACTGCAAGGGAAACAACAAGGTACACTATGAGGTCTCAAGCCCGTACTTCAAGGTGAATGCTGATGGCAGCTTAGTTGCCCTGAAAAACATAACTGCAGTGGGCAAGACTCTGTTCATCCATGCCCGGACTCCCCATGCAGAGGACATGGCAGAACTCGTGATCGTCGGGGGGAAGGACATCCAGGGCTCCTTGCAGGTAACACAGCTCTTTGGGATAAACTGGGTCTGCGGAGGAATGTTGGGGTCTGTATGTCTTATGCGGAAAATAGTTCTTTGGTTTATTATTGGCCAAGACTTCTTTGTTGCTGCAAATGACAAAAACCTAACTCAAAAACCTATCGGGGCAGGGAATGGTATGTGAAAATGTATCGGCTAATGTGGCAAATATTTCAGGTTAACTGTGCCTTCAGGCGCGGCTGTGTACCAGTGTCCAGATATGACATCCGCTTTGATCCTTACCCATGTTGTGGTTCTGATTTCCTTCTGTTGGCTTCACTCTTAGACAGTCACATCCCTCTCTGCCTTCCAATGTGGAGATCTCAGCAGCCCTACTTCGTTTTCCCAGCCAGAGGTCCCCTGGGAGAGCTCCTCTTCCTGACAATGCCAACAAATGCTTGAAATCAAATCTCTCTGGCTCTCATTAGATCATGTGTCCGTCCTCCAACTGAGCACTGTGTCCATTGGGTAGCAGTGCTCTAGTTGGCTAAGTCTGAGTCGGTGGTCTTATCCTGAAGCTAAGGTGGGGTCAGCCCCACCTAAGACACACAGTCGGACTGTGAAAGGTAGTTACTGGAAGTAAATTAGCATGCTGTTGTCCAAGGATGGGAAATGGGGCTGGGGCAGGCCAAGAACACAGGGGCCCACTAGACTTGTATCGCAAGGCAGCCATTGCAGATGGCACCACTCCTTTGCCACGCCCTGATGCCCATTCCTTTCCAGATGCACACGTATGCTGATCCTTGTACCTGAGCGCAGGTTTACACACTTTAAGAATGCTACTAACTGCCCTCTAGACCTCCTGACTGTGTCATCCAGAGACTTTTTGCTACCATGGACTCACCTTCCCATCCTTCATTGAGAGTTTAAAGATTCTGTGGTTTCTTGATGAAAGGAAAGGCACACTGTAAGACCCAGACAAATCAATGGCCTTAATAATGGTGTGGCCCCAGCTGGCTGTGGCTAGCCTTTGCTCCTGCTTGATGGTCTGCTCTTAGCCAATTTCTCAAAGCCTTGATTCTTGCTGCCTTTCTCCATCTGCCACACTCCTCATAACCTTGCTTTATCTGCTAATTTTTCTCAGCGGTGGAGGGTGGGAGTGGTGCAAATACTGATTGTACAGCTGGGGAGCAGAGGCAGAGACGGTCTGTGTGACCTTGAAAGAATCATCAGACTCCTTCATCTGCAGACTGGTGGGGTGAAACAGTCCGGATGGCTAATAAGTGGCAGGTGCCTTGCCCCATTCTGTCACCATAGTCATGGCAGATATGGCTGATTATCCTCGGCTTGATCTGAATATGTTCCCCAACACAGTGCTTCTGGAAGCTCCTGTCCATTGATCATTCACAGATATTTCCAGGGTGGGAAAGTACTCGCCATGCCTGGACCAGACAGATGCCACAATTCCCCTTCTTATCTGGGAATCGGTGAGTTAAGGGTAGATAGCAAGCTAAAAAGTGAACCCACAACGTGCCACTGATATTTTCAAAGAAAATAGAATAGCAATCTTTTCTCTTACTCGGCCGTGGTCATTTCCACAGCATCTCGCTAACTTGTGATATAAATGACTTGGTAAATATCTAAAGTAACAAAATTGCTGGGATGTGTAGTGCAAAGTGCTTCTTAGGAACAAGTAAATGACACAGAGATTCACGTAAGGGGGTTTGCGTGCGGGATGGGATGTATTCAGACGGATAGTGTTCATCATGATTCACAGCTCATCTTGAAATCCAGGACAGACAGTGTCCTACTGTTTAGTGTAAAGCAGAGCAGAGGGAATTCTGGGCACTTCCCAGGACAGAATCCACCTTGATAGGCTCCGAGACCTGGGGTTCAATACGAAGAGACTCAGTCTTGAAGAACGGGCCTCTTGAGTCCCAGAGAGACACCTTCCTCCCCTCTGTCTGAGCCCACTGTCCACAAGGGCCTGGCTGCCATCAGCGGCTTCTTACAAAGGCTGGTGGAGGCTGCTGAGCCACTCGCTTTGCTGGACCCCAGCAGAAGGGGGCACTCCCCTCCCGCCTCCGGTCATTTCACGAGGTTTAAAAATGGGCCTTGTGAAGGTGCCCAGATGTGTCTGTAATAAAAAGTCCCAAAAAGTTAAAAAAAAAAAAAAAAAGATAGGAAAAAATTGCTGGCCAAAGAATTCCTCCAAGGAGAACGCGATCCTTAAGAGCTACTCGTTTGGTACTTTTGAGGCCCTACTATGTGCAGCCAAGTGACCAGCTGCTAGACCAGGGGACCAAGGAGCACCCAAGTCAGCTCCGCTCCCGGTGGGGAGGGAAAATGAACGAGGATGCTGAAAAAGCATCACGCAGGGCAGTAAGACCGACTGCTGCTCTGTGCCTTTAGAGGCCAGATCGGGTGAGGAAGCTGGGCTGGAAACACAGCCAGCACATTGGTGGCCCTCACTGTTTGCTGGGACCTGCCCTCGTGGGCCCCAAACACTGACTCGATACATCTCCCCCACCGCCTATGAGGCATGTGCTACTGTCCTCACTTTACAGATGGGGGAAACTGAGGACATAGAGGCGAGTGAGAAATTGTATTATTTAGCGGGACTCTTTCAAGTGTGTGCATCTCAGGGTGTGCTTTAATGTCCATTGTTTTTAACTCTCATTGAGATCTGGCCTCTCCATCGAAATATCCACTCTCTTTCCCGCTCAAGTCAAGAGATGAGGGCATGAGTCAGAGCAATACGGTAGCGAAGGAAGAGACCAGCAAATGGAAGGGGTGGTTCGAAAGAGGAAAGAGCCAGGAGAGGATGGAGGTGGATTGGACCAGCCAGAAAGGGAGGGGTTGGGAAAGGCACTCGTTTAGTCAGACTTGGATGTGTTGAGTTGGTGGCTCCTGGGGACATTTTGATAGAGATGGTAGAAAAGATCTGGGGACTAGATCTTAGGGTAAACACTTTGGGGGAGAACGGCATGGTGGTAGGGCTTTGGCTTTGGTATTGAACTTAAGTGGTTTCAAATTTCCACTCCACCGTGTGTGACTGGGACTTTGGACGAGCCAGCCAACTCCCTAAACCTCAACACCCTTCTCTGTGAGACAGGGGTAAGAACAGTCTGCATTGCAGAGTCGTTCTCTCGGGTGCGGTCCAGAACACCAGGTGACCCATCCCCATCCCAACAATGGTATCATATTGGAACCTCTAGAGAAACGATAGGTACTGGGGGTTAAGTGACCTCCCTGAGGCCAGGAGACAGAAGGTGGAGAATAAGGGCAGGAGGAGAAAGTGAAGCCGAAGGAAGAAAGAGGTGTGCTCAGCGAGGGCACTGGGGTAACCCCGGAGCGGTATCACAGTGGCTAATTTCACACCACTGTGTTCCGGAAGGAAGGACTCTCTAAGACGAATGTAACCCCAGTAAGGCCCAGCTCAGCTGCAGTAACTGGAGCTCAGAGCTTTAATAACGTGATGTGTCTCTCTTATTTTTACCCACTGCCTGCGACCCCATTTCACCCAGAAAGTCTCAACCTGTGAAGTATTGTTGTTAATAACTTAATTATAGACTCCCAAGCTGTCTCTGCATCTTGAATGGGCTGTCTCTGTGGGCAGGGTAAGATCGCCTAGACTGGAGAGGGCAGAGGACCGCGTGAGTCCCTCATGATCTGACAGGGGTGGTGGGGTTGGTATGGAAGGGCCAAGGCTTACCACGCTTACCGGAGGGGTTTCTAGCCTGGGGAAGGTAATGATGAACTCTACCCACGAAAATATGTCTGGATAGACAGGAGCTTGTCCGCACTGAGTCTGCCATCCCTCCCTGCAGGACAGCGGTGAACGGGAAGACAGCAGAGTGCTTGCCTTTATTTATTTATTTTTACTTTGGATAGAGGGTTCCCAGGGTTTATATGGGCAAGCTCTGTTTCATTCCGTACGCATCTTAGGTAGAGGTGTCTTTACATGCTGGGCAAACGGGACTCATCAACCCCAATTTCACATCTAGCATAAAAAAGTTTTTTTAGGGGCGCCTGGGTGGCTCAGTGAGTTAAAGCCTCTGCCTTCGGCTCAGGTCATGACCTCAGGGTCCTGGGATCGAGCCCCACATCAGGCTCTCTGCTCAATGGGGAGCCTGCTTCCTCCTCCCTCTCTCTGCCTGCCTCTCTGCCTCCTTGTGATCTCTCTCTCACTGTCAAATAAATAAATAAATCTTAAAAAAAATTTTTTTTTAAAGCCATCTTTTTATTTAGTTTTTCTTTCTGACTTAAGACATTGTAGCCTCTGTGACTGTAGATTATAGCAAGGAACACTGACATCAGTTACAGAACTGGATGAAGTCCGGCTGGGAAGTAAGAACAGCAGGGAGCTTGGAGAAATTTACTTTGAATTCCAGTCTGAGAGCTGAAAGAGACGAGGTTTGTCTTGAAACGTGGGTGCTCATACTCTAAGCAGCTGTAGAATTTAGGTACCTGTGGCCCGGACAGCTGGGTCCTCAGGAACAGAGCAGGACATGCAAGAGACATGTGGGGCCCTGCGGGCTGCGGGGTTGAGTCCAGCTCTCACACTGGGGCTGCGTCTTACATGCAGATCTGATCGCTTTACTCCTGGCTTAATGGGACCTTGCTTGCTCCTCAGCCCACCTGGCCCCTGCAATAACATTCTGTTGCCTTCGCAAATGTCTGAAAGGCCCTCACGGTCTAGCGTGACTGGTCTCTACAGCCTTCCCTCAAGTCTGGTTCCTTTCCTCTGTAAGTGGCTCGACCTGGTGAAATGCTTGACCTCCAAGAGCTTGCCCTGCTCCCTGTGCCAAAGGAGGGTCTCCCTTGGGAGCAGGGGTTCTGCTCCTTCGTGGCCTTCTTCTCAGTTTGTAAATTGTGCCTTACTTATTACTGATTCCCGGTAAGACTGTGTAAGCTCCCCGGAGGCAGGAATATAGTCTGCTTCCTTCCTATTTCCTCCTCCCTCCCTCCCTTCCTTACTTTGTTCTTTTCTGATGTGTCCAGGGCTCTATCTCTGGCACCCAGCACGGTGCCTGACACATAGTTGCTGTTCATTGAATGTCTTTCGAACAAATGCCTGAGTAGAACGTGTGACACCTTGCACACCACTCCCTGCATTGAACTCCATCTTCTCACTCCAGTACCAAACCACTGTGGTTTCTAGAATTGGCCAAGCCCTCCCTCCCGTTGATGCCGGCTGCTTCTCTGTCTGGATCAGGTCTCCTCACTATAGCCCCAGCTGCCCCATGGGCAGCACCAACTGACGTGGCTACCTCCTTTGCCACTCCTGGACCCACCAAGATTTCCCTTCCTTAGGGATGCCTGACTGTTCCCCCACATCAGGAAGTGTTTTTCCCTCCATGCTCCTTGTAGAACCCCTCCCAGCAGTAAAATTTAACTGCCTGACTTATTTGTGCTGGTTCCCGACTCCTTTCTGAACTCTTGGAGTCAGGGACCATGATGCCTTGATTCCCAGTGCTGCACTCACCGCCTCTGCTCCAGTTCCCCCAGCTGTAAAATGGGTTTGCAACAGTATCAACTTCCTAGAGATGTCGTGAGGATTAAATGAGTAAATACAGATAAAGCATCTAGAGCAGTGCCCAGCACAAAGTACGTGCCATGAACATGCCGGTCATTCCTCGTCGCTGGGTCATCAAAGCCAGACTATAATAAATGCTCAGCAAATGGAGCAGATCGACCCAACCCTCCCTCCTGCCCATCATGACCAAATCCATGTGGTCTACAACCCGTAGGGCATTTGGAATTCCATGAGAACTTAAATCATTACTGTTTCACTCCTCAGGTGTCCCCTGCTGTGAAACACTGACTAGTCCTCCAGGACTCTTCATTTCTCTGGGTCCACTTAATAAACACCAAGAGACTTGGCAGCATTTAGAAGTTAATTATGAACAATTCACACTTGCTCCCTAGAAGTCAATACATGGCTTTCTTAGTAAAGGGAAACTGGCCTCTGAATGAAGTTGCTTCATTAAATGCAAAAAAAAAAAATTATTTCCCCCCCTTTTCGCCATTGAAAACATTCCCCCCAAATAAAACAAATAGACAAAGTTATGACAGACACTGAAAAACCTAAATGTAAGGCTTGCTTATCTTGGTGGATCACCATCACTATAAACTCTTCATTTAAAAGGCATAAATTTGGGTCCCACTCCCGTTTCAAGAATTAGGATGGAAATAGTTCCAAAAAGATAAAATACAAGGAGCAATGAGAAGAAGGAACAACTTGGGAGGCAACAGTTGTTTTGTTTTTAATGTTTAAGATAAAAAGATAAAACGCGTCATTGACTGCTCAGCTGCCGATGTTCATAGGGCTGCTAATTCCGTATCCTGGCCCTGCTGGGGGTCAGGGTGTGCGAATCCACAGCTCCAAGTCTTGGGTTCCATGTGTTGCATGACTCTTGGGAGTCTGGGTCTGGGGGCTCCAAAGCAGCAGCTGGGTACCTACTGTCCCCGCACGTGTGCGCGTGACACTTAGCTGAGCTGTGCTTGATATGAGGGCAGACCCGGAATGACCCCAAATTGGGATCTAATCACACATTTCATGCTTGCCAGTTATGTGACTCTGAAAAGTCACCTAAATCCTTCGAGGTGATGTTCTCGTCTGTGAGGCAGGGGCTATATGTATAGCCCAGGCTTGTTTAGATGCCAGCATGGGGTATACAAAAAAATTTTTTTTAAATATCATGCCTAGCCCAGTGCTACCGGAGGGTCTCAGTCGCAGGCTGTTGACTCTTAACTGAAGTGTGCAGTGAGTTGCTGTCACCTCTGTTTATTTCGTGCCCATCCTTCTGGATCTCACACGTTCTAGACAAAACTATTTTTGCACATGTGTTACTGAGATAAACTCCAATTTTTATCAACTCTGAGCCAACCATCGGAATCCCGTTTGCTTGGGCCGTTATACCATCTGAGCTCCCAGGCCCCTATCATGTCGCACCGAGGGAACTTGACTTCCTTCGTTTGTTTAAAGCATCCCTGAGAATGTGACCCACCAGCGTATGGTAATTGCCTTGTTGCAAGATCTTATCACATTGACTGGGAGTGGCTTGGAGTCTGTCAAGCTGCTCAGTGGTATCGATCTCGCGCCCATGAAATATGTTTTACAACCATCGCAGTGGAGAACCAATCTGGGCATTTACAGCAGCCATAAAGAAATGAGGAGTTAAAGCTGCAGATAGGCTCTGATTTAACACGTGTGGTAACTTCAGAACCCTGCGTAGGATCACTCTGCGCACCAAAAGCCTCCCCAGCTACTATTAGGAGAATCAGTGTCCATTTGACTGTCACCCAAATTAGGGGAAATATATAGCCTGAAAATTATGGTACAGATCCAAGAGTAAGGTATTAGGCTGGTACATTTTGACACATGCCTAAATTGTTCTGTTTATGACTCTTAGCTCTAGGATACTATTCAAATACAGATAAAAAGACATCCTTTGATTCATTAATTTAAGTATATAACAGATTGCTTTGTGGATCAGAACTAAGAAAATTGTATACTAAAGATTAATTTTAATTAAAATGCTTGGGGAAAAAATAACTGATCCCACAGAAAGTCGACCTTACTAAAAACAGCTTCCTTTTGGCTTGTAAAGATTTGTAAAGCTTGTAAAGATCAAGATTTCATGTTATGCAGCAGTACAGTCCAACAGAAAAATCATGTGAGCCACATATGTACTTTTAAGTTCCCTTATAGTAACACATACATACACACACCCAGTATATACATGTGGGGTTGAATTTCATAAACATAGATTCCGTGTGTGTGTGTGTGTGTGTGTGTGTATGAGAGAGAGAGAGAGTTTAACCCAACATAAACATAAAACCCAATAGATATAATATATAATTCTTTAAGATATTATCATGTCAACAAGTAATCAATGTGAACATTATTTATGAAATTTTTATATTTTTCTATTTATACTAAACCTTTGGAATTTGGTGTACGTTTTCCACTTACAGCACATCTTAACATAGATTAACTGGATTTTAAGTGCTTACTAGCCACAGGTGGAAAATGTCTTCCAGGGGGACATGCCTTCCCTGGACTTCCCCAGAGACATTTATGTATTTTGAAAGAAGGAGGGCAAGGATCATTTGCTGAGTACGTCCCACATTTAGGGCAAGGTCTTAGAGGCTCTCACGCGCCTGTCTGTTTCTCTGATCCTCAAAGCCAGCCTGTGCCGTTGGCAGTCTGGTTCCTACCCTGCAGATGTGGAAGGAGCCCGGGTGGGTTGAGTACTTCAGCTAACGTCGGCATTCGAAGCAGGCAGCAGCGCTGGGAGCCGGGCCTGGGCCTTCGGATTTTCTATAGTCACTGCTATTTTGGTAATACTGACATTTACAACAAAACTGGTGCTTTTCTATTCTCCTATAAAGACGATGAAATGACATAGAAAAATTAAAAAATGGTTAGAAATAAAAAAAAAACTGAATGTGGAGCTGAGTAAAACTCCTAAAGAAATTTTAGGTAGGTGGACAAGTCCTGTGTTGTCGTGACACTTTTCAGAAACTTTCTTCATGAATAGAATCTCTGGAGAAGGCAGCTTAGGGCAACAGCACACGGTTTCCCAAATGTAAATGTTTCCTCGGCCACAGGTTCCTTTAATTTCAGACTTTATCTCATTCACCTTCTTGGTCCTAGAGTCTGGGGAAAACGCCTTACATTTATTTTTTTTAATTATGATTTAAAATGTTGTTTTCAAGACTAACTGAAAACATTTTAAATCATAATTTAAAAAAAATGAATGTAAGGCGTTTTCCCCAGACTCTAGTATTTGGGGGGAAAATAAATAAATAAAGTGTCATTTTCATACGCATTCTCTAGACTTGACCCCCCACAACAGTGGCTTGGAGCAGATGGTGTTGTTGGTGTTTGATGAGTCAGGAAACTGCAACTCTAGGAAGCAGGAGGTTAGGTCTCAGGTCCAAGAACTGGTCAAGCGGTGCCCTCAGGATTCCGATCTGCAGTAAACCCCTGGGTCCCGTGTTCTAGCCGCAGCTTGCTTTCCAACAGCTGCTTGGGCCTTTTCAAGTCAAAGCAATAGAATATCATCAGAGATAAATTTTCAGCTGGTATCTTGGATGGACTAAGACACTATGACGGAATGCACATTGTTCTAGGCTCTCTGATATGCTTCTGAACTCCTGTCTCTTCTTATTACCCTAAATCAAGTATGAGTATATTCTAAGTATATATATTGGGGTGATCACCTCTTTTCAAACCCCCTTGTAGCTGGCATTTGGAGATACCTGGTCACCACGGCTTTGTCAGTGTGGCTGCTCTCCTCAGAGATGAAATGGCATAGGAAAACTTGAAGTCATTAGAAACATATTTTTTTTTTTTTACAAATGCAAAAGCTAGGGACTCCTGGGTGGCTCAGTCCATTAAGCGGCTGCCTTCGGCTCAGGTCATGATCTCAGGGTCCTGGGATTCAGCCCCACATCGGGCTCCTTGCTCAACGGGAAGTCTGCTTCTCCCTCTCTCTCTGCCCCTCCCCCCACTTATGTGTGTGTGTGCGCTCTCTCTCTCTCTCTCTCAAATAAAACCTTCAAAAAATAAAAAAATAAAAATAAATAAAACAGCAAAAGCAAATGAGAATCCTGAGGACATCTTAGG
This sequence comes from Procyon lotor, assembly GCA_028646535.1. Lineage (NCBI taxonomy): Eukaryota > Metazoa > Chordata > Mammalia > Carnivora > Procyonidae > Procyon > Procyon lotor. The sequence goes on along the minus strand of CM053620.1, from coordinate 3,482,258 downwards.
TGGTGGACAAGCCACGTGTTGTCATGACACTTTTTTTTTTTTTAAAGATTTTATTTATTTATTTGACAGAGAGAGAGAGAGATCACAAGCAGGCAGAGAGGCAGGCAGAGAGAGGGGGAAGCAGGCTTCCCGCCCAGCAGAGAGCCCGATGCGGGGCTTGATCCCAGGACCCCGAGACCATGACCTGAGCTGAAGGCAGAGGCTTAACCACTGAGCCACCCAGGCGCCCATCATGACACGTTTTAAAAACTTTCTTCGTGAATAGAACCTTTGGAAACAGAACCTAATAGAAACAGAGCAAGATTTCCAAATGTAAATGCCTCTAGGCCGCTCTGTGAGAGTCTGGTTCTCATTTCTGATTGAAACAAACAATAGGGGCGCCTGGATGGCTCAGTGGGTTAAAGCCTCTGCCTTCAGCTCAGGTCATGATCTCAGGGTCCTGGGATCGAGCCCCGCATCGGGGTCTCTGCTCAGCGGGGAGCCTGCTTCTCCCTCTCTCTCTGCCTGCCTCTCTGCTTACTTGTGATCTGTCTCTCTGTCAAATAAATAAATAAAATCTTTAAAAAAAAAAAAAAAGAAACAAACAACAGACTCCACAGCCTTTGATACGGACCATAGATTGTCTCCATTTAGCCTTTGGTCTCAATACTCAAAAATTAGGTAGCAAAGGAACAAGGAGAAGACGCACTATTCATTCCATCCCCAGCACTTGGGTCAGTCAGACAGTAGGGTCTTCACCCAAACTGTTAAGTCAGAAGCCTGAACATTTGGAAAAAAAATATCAAAGAGACTTCCGGCCCCGGTCAACCTTCTCTCATCCAGCCGTGATGGATAGATGCCTGTGGGCTGTTGATTTCTGGCTGGGCTTGGTTTGGGATAAATGCCAGGGTACCAACTCCCTTTGGGCTGCACTATTGATGCTGTTTGACCCTCAACTCCATTGTTTCAATCAAAGCCAGTTGTGGTGTCAGGGGGTCACACAGACAAACAGGAAGCACTTTCCACCTGTGCCCACAGTCTAATCTCATCAGGGTTTGTCTTCTTCCTGGATCCTGTTAACAGAAATAGAACCCCCAGGTCTGTTCCCCCTGGGGTGCTACGACAACAATGACAAGAATACCGACATCCTCCTGGGGTCCAGGCGGGGCCGGATATTTTCATTTGCTGAACTGCTTCTATCTGTCTTAATAAGGCAAGAGATAGCAACCATCATAAAACAAATACCGTGTGTGTGGAGCCATCCAAGTATGATTGCGTATTTTATTTTTTTACAAAAAAATAGATTTTTGTTAACACCTGCTCTTCCTTCTCTACTATGCAAAAAAAAAAAAAAAAAAGCACCTTAAGTAATACCCCATATACAGTGTCAGAATCTGACATATCTGTGGACTCACACATAGCAGAGAAAAATTCACCTGCTGACAAAGATGGCATCTTAACGCTCTTGGCAAGTCTCAGTACCAGACTGGTGAATGTGGCCAGTTTGGAGACCTTTAAACAGAGAAAGAGAGAAAGAGCTAGAGCTCCCCTATGGGATGGAGTAAGACAGACATCCCAGGGCTGCCCAAGGCCAAAAGGGCTTAAAAATTTTGAGACCATCGTCTAAGCAAATTCTAAAATATCTTCCATGACTTCTTGAGAGGCAGCCTTAAGTTGGACTGAGCTTACTGCCCTGACCCACTGACCCCAGTGATTTCCCTCCAACCTTCTTATAATTCAGAAGGGGCAACATGGGATCTCCTCTTCTGTTCCATGTTTCCTCCACCAGTAAGAGAAAATTGGCCCTGAGATCCAAGAGGGGCCTCTTCCTTCCCCCGATGTCTACACAGTTTCTCCTGCCTCCCAGCTCTTTATGGAGATCAGATAGTCCCGCTAACTTTCCATCTTTTTGCAGCAAATCCTTTTGACAAAAGGTGTGCATTGTCAACCAACCCCTCAATATGTCAGGAAAATTGGGCTTCTGTTAATAGCAACTTTTTACAACTCCTTTCCTTTGAAGTTACAAAGCTATGGACAGTGGTAGTTCTCCAAGAGACCCATGGAAGGGTCTCAATAACCTAACGAGGCTTGTTCTGAAGGTGGCCCCCTGCCCAGCACTCTCACCAGATGTCTGTGCGTGCCACTATTTTTTTTTTTTCAAGCCAGTGCCGGGAGATTTAAGACAGCGAATCGGGATGCGCTGTTTTCTTCCTTTCACTTCCTTCCTTCCTTTCTTCCTTTCACCTTTCCTTCCTTCCTTTGTGTCCATTCTCACAAACCCCAGTTAACACACATCATCGAGGGTCGACTCCTTTTTTATTCCAAGTTTCTTATTCAATTTGGAGCTTGTTAGCAAAGCCTAGGCCCTAAGAGCGTGACCATCAGTCTTTTTGCCTTGTTTTCTTACGATTTCCTCTTTCACTCAGACCTTGGGATAATATTTTCTCTAAAGAAGCAAAAAAGAAAGTTATGAAAAAAGATCAGAAACTGAATCAAAGAAAAATCAATGAAAATAATAATAATAGTAATCCCCCCATGGATTTTTTTTTTTTAAATTCTGTATAAGTCTTACTATTTTGGTGTTGGTTTATAAGGTAAAATAAAATTATATGCTCCATAAGGATAGAAGCTGTAACTGACTTGCTCATTGCTATGAATCTAGCACTTACCATAATACCTGGCACTGAATATACTCT